>VZSZ01006237.1:8969-19280 GCA_013398815.1 Ibidorhyncha struthersii | reverse complement strand
GTAAAACTAGGGATGTAAACCATGTAATACTGCATCATTTTAACCACTGAATAAAAATAAAAGATAAGTTCTGGTTCTTGTTTCTTTTAAATACACTCACGTAAATCTGTAGAAGGATATAAAAGGATGCTGTGTTATCTTTCAGAATCTGCTGCGAGCACTTCAGTACTTCTACTGTTGCTCAGTGTTTTGGTAAATAGCAAGCCCAACGAAATCAATACCCTCTGAGTCGTCTTCATTTCCAAAGATCAGAATGCTAGGTCAGCAGTGAAAAATCATGCAATGTATCGACTACAGTTGCTGCTTGGGAAAGCTATGAGCAGTTGTATAGGTAGACAGGTTAATTATTCATAGGGGAGATGGCTTTGTGGAAAGGGTGGAATAGTAGAGTGCTCTCTCTCCTTATAACCAGATTATGAGAAGAGCATATAATATAGGGCCTTCTCTACCAAAACAGCTACCAACTGTAAAGCTGATTCAGAGTTATATAGAACCCTCTGAGCTAAAGCCCACCATGAAAGAAGATGTCTCCAGTTCAGCTGTGCGGACACCACTTCGATATTCTGCAGTTCCAGAGCTCCCCACTTGCCCAGCAGCCTGCACTGGTGGGCCCTGCCTCTCCTGCTCAGCTTGCAATCAGTCTGTGTTTGGCTAATGAATGTATTCTTTCTGTGATAGGTTTTTAATCAGTTTTCCTTGCTCTAAGAAAACACGACCTCACTCATCCACAGTTCTGTCTTTCTGAAGTTTCTCAAAGTAGTCTACAGAAATCAGCAACCTCACACGGAACACACAGCATTCAATTTTTCAGAAAGAAGGGTGCTTTTGTTTTAGATGACACTCTTTCTAGCTCCCTTATCCCATCGTACTCCTTTGTCCTGCAAGATATTCAAATGCATTCAGCAGTATTTTCAACCAGCACCTATAGAAAGGGATTCCTATTTTTACTGCTGCTCATTATACTGATTTTTTCTGCTTTACAACTTTAGAAAAAAGTCATATTCTGAAAGTTTAATTTTTCATCAGAAACCTGAGCACTTACCAGACTCACTGGCAAGGAGAGTCACAGAGTGAGAGAAAAGGAAGATTTTCTTTAAACAGTTTCACTTACTATTTTGATGCTATGTTAAAACCATGACCTGGCATTTTTCTTTGTCTACTGTTTCACTGGAGGAGTGCCACTGGAAACAGGTGTCTATATATGCTCCATCATATCATCTTTGAGCTGTGCTAAGACTGAGTGAACAACATGGCTTTAAAATGTGTATGCCATTTTAATCCCCTGCTTCTACCAATGCAGCTGTAGCAGAGATGCACAATTTCCATGATAATAGTAGGAGACTCAGTAAACCAAGCCAAATTAAAATAGACCACTAATGTGGACAAAGCTAGAATGTAAATCCACAAAACAGTCATTGTCAGTGTGCTGCTTTTGCTGTATGTTCAGCCAGGCAGTGTAAAAGGCATGCACAGGAAACTACATCAGCAGAAAATGTTGATATGAATATTATTTAGACAACTTTGTTTCTCTATTTGTTCTTTCTTCACTGTTACTACACTTTTGATATTATTTTGTGGCTTGCTTTTGTTTAAATTTGGTCTACATTTGCACCACCTGGGTGCTTTTTGCTTTTTTCCCAGGAATGAAGTGAAATGTATTCAGTAGCCAAGCCCCAGTCAGAACCTATACTAAATTGAATTGCTGAAATGACAGGATACTATCTTGCCATTTCCAGAAAAATTAACCAGACCACACAACCAGAGAAGGACCATTCTTCAGCATACACAATTTTATCATCTCCAATAGGAATGTGATATATTGATGTGGGTACCACTATACTAGATAGCACCGTGATACCAACGCTTGAAATTTGGAAACAGCCTATCCATGCCTAAGAGACCTTCTGAACAACTGATCTATCCATATGACGTCTCTATAAGATACTAATGCCTTATAATCTGGTAAGAATAAAGACAATTCCAGTGCTTTTCTATAGTAACTTGATTATGCACTTCCATGAATAATGGCAGAGTAGTGGGTGAGACAGAGTCTTTTCTAATACTTGCATTACGTAAGCTGCCATGTGTTAACAGTGTGCATTATTACTGGAGAGCTAGGCTTGAGATTTCCTCTGTGTGGTCCTGGAATTAAATATGCTTTATCTCACTTTTGTGTAAGATGACTTGAAGTACCAGTAATATTCAAATCTTTTAATACTCACTCTTCTGTATTTTCATTTCCAAGCCATTCATTTAGCTTCTTTTGCCGAACACCTTTTTGAGTCAGCTACCTGGACAATAATTGCAAATAAAATTACTTGATAGTCACAGAAGTTAGATGCCAATAAAAATAAACCTTGTAAAAAATGTTTTGCTAATTAATAATGATACTCACATCAAGTACTGATCTCTTATTTTCCTCAGCTGTATGAGGTCTTAATGCTGTTCATACGCTTGTCTATCTCTCTATATTCAGCTGCTTGCTTCTTTAAATCCTCTTCTAATCTACGCCTGCTGTCCACAATTTCACTTATTCGAGACTTCAGTTTTTCATAGTTGTGCAAAATTCTGAATGGAATAATGTGGTAGGTTATAGTCTGATGAAATCTTATTCATGACTTTATATCTGCTATTTTCTCATGTAGACGTTTAAGAGAACAGATTATTTCTCTAGATATAGGTACACATTTTGCAAGTTCACATCTACCCCATTTGAGGCTTGCTGTGCTTACAACTGAACAACTTTAAACTTGCCAACTTGCTTTAGTTTTAGGGAGATCTATATTTGTCATTGTTTCTTTCTTCAAAATCATACAATTTGAAATATAAACACTGACCTTTGTATTTCTTTTTCATTTCCTTCCCGTTTAAATTTTTCAATGTATTCCTTACTGTATCTTTCTTGCATCTGGCACTGCTCTTCAAATATTTTTATTGTTTCATTAAATGCTTCAGTAGCTATTCTTTTCATTTGAATTTCCTGAAAATAAAATAATTGTTATTACAGTTGTTATCAAAGAGGGGATGATTTATTGGCTTGTATCACAGAAACACTTCCATATGTTGTAACAGAATGACTTCAATATCACTTTAACCAGAACACATTCTCTCTGCAGAGCCTTACAAAACAGAGAAAACAGGCCTGTACAAGAGGCTACCATGATCAGGCTTTCCACGAGGAGGTTTTCCAAGAAAGAAAAACTGCTAGACAAAGAGCTAGCTACAACCTTTGTTTTGTATAAATAAGTTTTATTTGTGATTCACTTGGCCCTTTGTACCAACTAATGTCCTTAGAAGTACATCTGGCTTTCTGAAATAAAGGTATAAGATATTGGGCTGGACAGGTCTCAAGAGGTCATCTTATCTATCCTCCTGCCCCTACATAGCTAGTCAAAAGCTAAGTATTTTAAGTTCAAGTTGCCTGCACTCCTCCATCTTTCTTCAATTATTTTGAGGTGCATTTCCTGAACATTTTAATAAGCAGTCTTGATTCTGAGGCTGTAAACCAGCATTAATTGACTGGCACTTCAAGACTTGTCTAATAGTTTATTAAGATGCAAGAAGGATAGAGGCAGCTTTTCATTCCTGCACTGTATCTACACATGTCAACACTCCACCCTGCATAGGTGAAACCAGACACTTAAAAAACTAGTAATAAAATACAATTCTTCCCTGAAGATGTGTCTTGAAAACCTTAACTCGATGAGGTCAGTATGCAGAAGTGTTCGTAAATCAAGACAGTTCTGTGCTTGCTTTGGATGCAGGTGTCAGACTTGAGCACAGGGTTAGGTTACAGGTGGTGACTATTCAAACATGAGTAAGCAATTCTACTATACTGAGTGAGCACATCAGATATGTTTCCTCTTTTGGGCAATGGTAGTGGTGGTGGAAGGGAGGAGGATGGAGGAAGATGACAGTATGAATTTACAGTAATATTCTTCTAACTCTACAGCAGTCTTCCAGTGTCCCTTTGGTTACAAATCTAGCTCACCTGAGATGTTCTTGTGTAGTCTTCATAGAGTCTGTCATATTCTCGGCTTTTTTCTTGAAATTGGGTATTATATTCATGCAATTTCTTTCCCACTGCTTCAATGCTATCCTCTTTTACAACTTGATCGTGGGATGATGAGCATAAGGAAAGATATTCCGTAAAGAAACAATTATATTGCACAGATTTTCAGGATAAAACTGCTTAAAAATGACCAGATAGTTACATGGTAAATGTGACTTCTCTTTTATCAATATGGAGATATGATATACTATATGCATAATATGCAATTAGAAATAAAATTAATGACAAAAAGCAATTTTGCATTGCAAGTGTTCATCTTTATACTGAAAAATTTATATTTCATCATTAATGAGTGGGATATTTATTAACATGTTTATTTCTTAATAATGTATCTGCAGTATTTAAAGTTTTAATTATTTATAAGCAAATTGTGGAGTTGGTTTTAAAAAAGACCATCCATTTTTATACCCACTTTATTTTTTCAAATATTAACAGAGCTGAAATTCTTCATGATAAATAACTCCCCAGTCTGCAGTAATTTCTCTGTATTTAAGTGTAACACAATTAAAATAGACCAAATTACCTGCTGGTACTTAGATACCAGATACAGTAATTTTACATCCAGTTTAGGATTATACTGGGCTAAAGATTCATTCCGGTAGTGGTTTATTAGCTCGACCACAGAGTTGAAAGTTAATGGGTCAGAAAAGCCATATTTCCCATCTCGGTGAAATATTTTGATTAATTTGTTATTTCCTGCTTTCCTGCAAATAAAGTTTGTTGAAAAGTTAGGCATACTTCAAATACTATTTCCTAAGGAATACTGTATTTTAAATGCAGTATTGCATTTTACTGTCAAGTATTACGGACCTAGCATAATTATCTTACCTTAGTGTAAGTGTGTAGTTCCCATGCATTTTGGTTGAAGCATCTCGTACCAAAAAGGTACCATCAGCAGTGTCTCGGAGCTTCTCATTTACTTCTTCTCTAAAATGAAAGCAAAAGTAACTGATCATTTCAGCTACTTTTCACTCATTTACCTTCTCACTGTGCTCTAAATTATTCTGTTTTAAAATAACTGTTTTTTATAAGCCTTCTTGATCTCCATATTAATAAAGTTATTTAATAGCTTATTTAACATTACTAGAGAACAACTGGGATATAAAAATGGTATATTCTATGTCCTCTCACTGCTGGAATAAAGTTATATTAATGCAAAGGGCTTTCTTCTTGTTCATACAAGCCTGCACAACCGGAGCAGCCAGTGGTGGTCTAATGCACCTATATATAGTACAGTTAAAAATGTTGCTAATATATGGCACTTGTTACTCTGGCTTGTTAACTATTGTGCCTACAGTTGAGGTTCTGGATGAAAGACAAGAAGAAAATACTTATTTCTTGGTGTTGTCCTTTCATGCTAGCATTTCATATAGCTGTCTTAAAATAACAGAACAATCATCAAACCCTTTCACATATTACATTCTAACTGACTGGCAGTAACTTTTTAGTAGTTTTTGGAATAAACCTAACTGTAATATGTTTGTGTTGGAAAATATCCTAAAAATGGCTCTTAGAACTGTAATTTTTCTATACTTAAGAAGAGTACATACACTTAGAATAACAGCAAGAACATAAAGCCAAACATAAGAAGTACATGTCTTGAGCTGATTTACCTTGAGATATCTCCCCAGTACCATTCAGCATCTTGTAATGACATGTTGTTATTCATGCTGTTGTTAGTTACAGTATTAGGTTTTGGTGGCTTAGGAGGCAGTGCTGCAGATGAAGTATGAAAACATTGATTGTAACTCATTGAAAACCTGACCATATTTTCCTTGAAATTACACATTATTACATGAATGAGAAAAAAATAGTTACAAAACAGAGTTTTCCATCACTAACAGTCTTAAAAGACATTGGAGGAATCAAGATATTTTACTGAAAACAATACAATTAAACAGGAAAGATGTACTGTTTCAAAAA
Source organism: Ibidorhyncha struthersii (assembly GCA_013398815.1). Classification (NCBI taxonomy): domain Eukaryota; kingdom Metazoa; phylum Chordata; class Aves; order Charadriiformes; family Charadriidae; genus Ibidorhyncha; species Ibidorhyncha struthersii. The sequence continues at coordinate 13,285 of VZSZ01006237.1, read as the reverse complement.
AGTATGTTAGTCTTGCAATAATATATTTTAAGCAAAATATAACACCATACTCATCTCCTCCCCCTGTGAAGAAAGCATTTGAGAAAAAACATCTGAAGTTTGCTTTTACCACCTTCTACTATCTTCAGGTGAATATAAATAATAAAACATGTAAAAAATTTTTTTTCTCCTATGTAATGATCTTAGAGGAACATTGCTGCTTCCTCACCTAGAAGCTGAGTAACAAAAGATGCAAACCCACAGCAATACTGTTTATTTTAAGAAGAAGAATTGGGTTTCTGTGATCCTCAGCATTCTGTGCGACGATTTGCCAAAAAACACTTTAAGAAACTCATCTGTCCCCCAAATATCCCTTGTGCTAATCTTAGTATTCTACAGAATAAATTGTGTTCCAAATGCCAGGACTGATTAAAAACCATATCCCACTTTTCTCAATGTCAAAGCTGCATACATATACCAGTGGGTGCCAGAGAAGATACTGCAGCACTCCTGACTTAGTAGCAAGGGGGAATTGGAACCAGGATTAAAAATCAACCCAACTCTTTTAGTTCTCCAGTAAGTACAACATTCCTTACAAACATCCCTGTCTGTATATTATGACCAGCTACAAAAGACGATGTTTTTGAAGTTGCAATGAATATCAAGAAAGCATATTTTTTATATGATATGAAAAAACAATGCGATATCGGGTATTTAATTAATATTGCTAGATTTTAAAATCTGTTTTTCCTTAAACAATCCAAAACAATGATTTGCAATCACTGTTTCAGGAAATAAAAGTGTTATTACAACATCTCCTTTAGTCACAGTGTGGAACAAAGATAGCAAAAATAATAATAAAAGAAATGCAAAATTTTAATGATATAAATAGCAGAGCTAGAACTACATCTGACAGAATAAAATCAAAACAGAAACAGGTCAATTCAGTAAAAATTCAATTAAGTAAGCAGACAGGTATTTCTACAGGTTATGATTCTAATTACTATAACCATACACTAAAACACAATTTAATCCTAATTTATGGATTTAAGGAAAAAAGAAAAAATGTTTGTATCAATAACAAAGTAAAGAAATCCTATATATCCACTACGAATTTTTCAGCAGCTATTATAAAGACCAAAATGAATTAAGTCTTCCATAATAAGACTGCAGTTTTACCTGGTGGATCCATTTCTATGTAAAACATCGAGTCTGTGCCACAATTTATATCTGTCTTAGGATATTCTATATCCAGTTCTTCCATATTCCAAATGGTATTGTACATTTGTATAAGTTTCACTGAATAAGCTCAGATACAAGAAACGTGTCAGCCTCTCTTGGTAATGGTGTCTTGGAATTCATTTTAAAACCTATAATGGGGTGCACTGTAAGCTATTACATCATAATCCTCAGCCAATGATGTCAAAAGAATGTCACCAGACCATCATTTTGTTCTACATATTAAAATATTTTTAGTTTCTGAAAGAATCTACATTTAGCAGAACTGCAGTATAAACCTGGTATTACAAAGAAAAGGACTGAGTGAGCTCTCCTTGCCCGTGTTCACAGTTCATTTTCCTGACTTTGCAGCATGGTACAGTCCAATCCTGGTAGGATGACAAAAGGCTGATATGCTGCAGCACATAGCTCTTACACACACGCACACACAACACATGCACACTCACACACAGGGCAGCTCCCTTTAGAGGTAGGTCTGTCACTTCTTGGTTTCATTCTCCTACTCAGATGTCTGAAGTTTACCATTCAAAAAGCTATAAAAGGCTTGTGGTCCTACAGTACATATTAAAGATGCAGAAGGGAAAAAGAGCATGACTCCGTGTATGTGTATGTGTATCTATTACACACACATTATATACATACATACACACACAGAGACACACATAATGAAATATGGATTATGTTTTTAAACTGTACAGATTTCTATAATTTTAATGGACACACAGGTCTAATATACTTGATATTATTATAGAAAATGTGCTTACTGCAGAGATGCCTTATCATTTTCTAATAAAACACAATTCCAATTGATCTGGATTAACTCATTTTGAAATCTAAAAATCAAATATTGTAATCTTACATTCAGCAGAATTTCCTAAAACATGGAAGAAAGTCAAAACTGAGCAAGATCTTGAAAAATGATTTTGCTGAACCTAAAAAGCCAGTCTGTCAGGTTATGACAGGATTTAGTCTGCCTTTTCACACTGTTTCTCTACTCTGTTCTCATTGAGATATTTACCAAGTTAATTGTTTTTAAAAGCAAGAGTCCTTGTCAGTGTCTTCTTCCTCATTTGATGTTATGTCATCAGTATTCTCCTATCATTTAGAAATATTTCTTAACTCCCCTCCATCGCTGACTGTAACTCTCTGACCTCTTGGAAGAAACATGTACAGAATAGACTATTAATTTCAGAGCAGAATGCTATGTAAAGCAATCTGAATGCTTTATACTCACTATAATCTACAGGGGCAGAAATCCAGATACCAAAACTAACCAAAACAAAGAGTAGCTGTAGCAACTATCTGTGCCTACATCATAAGAAATCCTGGTGCAGCTGAAATGTGCTCTATCTCACAAATACTCATTAAAAAAATTAATGCAAATATTTCACACACATCTACCCTCCCTCTGTGCCCCTCATCAGCTCACCCCCTTTAGACAAGCATTAACATATAAGAACATGTCTGGAGTACCAATGGCTATCAAAAAATGCATGCTAGTTTGCTTTATATGTTAAGCTTAAATTCATTTTGAAGTAGATTCTCCCCTCCCTGTTTAGGTAGACATGCTCCAAAGATTCCTTCCATTTCCAAAATGAAATAGGACACTTAAAATCATCCCAGACACAAGTCCAAACACTGAACTTGGAGGTTTAGCCCACCTGCTACCCAAAGTTGAGTTGCCCAGGTAATTATATAAATTAGGTTTTAAAGATTTCCTACAAAGACTACGTTGCTGCATTTAGGTCTCGTGTGGGATCAGTAAGTTTTTTTAATTCCACTGAATACAGGCTTTCAGGAAAAATTACTTCTCCAGGGTTTCACTGGTGGCCAAATTCTGGACTGCCCACATTTGTATAATCAAGTTAGTGCTCAGCTCAGACTAGTCTGGCTTGCAGGCAAGAAAAGACAGGAGCCAACTCCCCATTCTCTGTATAACCTGGAGAGGTACTGAGGTACTTGACTTTCATTCATGTGTCTTAAGACCATGAAAGCTCTACCTGGTAATCAGTTATAGCAAAATACTTCCATGAGGTGATGAAGAAAACACAGAAATTCAAAATCACTTACTTTGTAAATTATGCATCGCAAATGCTCACCCTTGTAATACAGCCCGAAAATACAGTCCAATAATCTGAAAAATTAATTGGCTTCCTCTTATAAAAATCTTGCTTAAAAAAAAAAACAAAACTCCTTTTAATAGGAAGCTTCTCTGAAGCAACTAAGCAAAAAAATTCTGAAAAAGAGATTGCTCTGCTTTCCAACCAATGTTCCATAAAAGTCTCTAAAAAAGCAGTAACATGGAGTGAGAAAATCCAAGCCTGCTCTCTCTTCTTAACTGCTTAAAGCTCCGTGCTGTGCAGAAGGTATCCACTTACTCCGGTTCATCATTAAAAAGTGAACATGACTTTAGTACTGTAAAAAAAACCCCTCTCTCAGATAAAGATCTCAGTTTCATGATTAACTTGGGCAAGTTCAAATATTTGCTGAGCATGGGATTTCAGGTGGGGGAGAGGTAACCAGATTCAAAGTAAAAGTTGTCATCAGCTAACAAGTGGCCAATGTAGGGCTAACTTTCTCATTTTAGTTAAGTAAATGAGAAGACCATCATAACAGGCTGTCACTGGCTGCTGAGTGCAGTATTAAAGTCAAGAAAACACCATGAACAGCCAAATACAGGAAGTGGCTAACTAACTGCAGAAAAAAAAACCCAGAATCAAAATCTTCCTTGAAAAGAGCTGTATCTCTCAGAGCAGCCCTGTACAAGCAAAATAGCCTGCTTGCAAGCACAGCATCACCTCCTACACACTCATGCTAGATCACAAATACAGATGTTGCTTGAAGATCCTTAGCATGAAGCTGTGAGGCATTTTATCCATTTTCCATCAACTGAAAGTAGTAGAAAAAACACCTGTCCATATCCATGGTGTTTTCCAGTATGTCAGGGTTGTTGATTTCTTGGGCAGGCAGGTGGGAAAAGGGACTGTACAGAAAGGGAGTGTCCTGGTTTGAGGTAAAACAGGACCAATTTTGTTGAGTAACTTTGCTTCTTAGCTGGGCCTCTTCTAACTGCTGAAATTAACAGCATATTGTGCAGA
>VZSZ01006228.1:5724-15727 GCA_013398815.1 Ibidorhyncha struthersii | reverse complement strand
TTTTTTTTTTTTTTTTGGCCTAGTGCTATATGTTCTGATTCCTGCAGGGACTGGAAGTAGAAGTGGCGAAATGCCGTAACAAAAGCTGTTTATGGAGGACTGTTTGCCTGCTCAGAAACACAAGAAATCTCATGAGGACCCTCGCATATATGAGGTTTTCAGGCCAGTTGTACAAACTGAAGAGTACAGTTGAAGTTGCAGATCAGTGTCCACACATCAATTGCTGATTATTATTATTTATTTATTTATGCTGTGGCAAGAAGAAGAGGTCCCACAAGGTTACGTAGACTCTTTCTTTTTCAACGTTCAGATTAGCAATGGACTGTATTAAAGGTGTAATATGTCATTTGTACTGTGATAGCTTAAAAAAAGCATTAGGCTGATCATAACCCTCTTAAAGTGGGTACAAGAAAAAAGCTTGATTAGACGTAGAGTAGGAAAGCTATCCACAAATAGCTTCCAGCTCCTTGTCAAGCAAGAACACTGTGTTCTAAGATATCTTAATTCATTCTGAAAATGTGTAAACTAAAAGGGAGCAAGGTCCCTTTGCTCTCCAGTGAGATTGTGCACAGCTGAAGTAAGCCAGAAATAGCTGGAATGCCATAAATTCAGACCCTTTCATCTGAATTCACTTTCAAGTGTTATCAAACCCCTAAAAGATAGTCCCTATCCTACACTTCAATTTAGTACCTAAACACGACAATGTTTGTTCAAACCAGTCTCCTGAAACACACAAAAACTAAACATTTTTCACTTAACCACCCTTTGCCCATCAGATTACCACAAGAGCTCTTGGGCTCTTAAATTCCTTCCCCATGGTATATATATCTATATAATGTCCTCTGAAGGCTGATATGCCACACTGAACTCAGCCTTGGTGTTAAATCCTATGCAGTGTCACTGGCTTTATTGGAATTGAGTTTGTAAAAGAATTTAGCTCTTTATACGATCTGAAAGCTTCAATTTATAGAAGTTATTTGTAGCTAGTATCATCTCTTACGAGAGGTGGTCAACATTTTACTGAAGAAATTCACTTTCAGCAAAATCTCTTCTCCTTTCTTGGTGCAAGGAAAATCAGTGTTTCAAAGGCTCAGGTTTCAAACTGAAGCTTAGCGAAAACTGAAAGAACAAAACTGAGAAACAGGTTTGGAGGGTTTGAGAAGGCTCAGGTATACTCGTGGACATTTTTGTCACTCTTGGCCCCCCCACATTTCTTGTGCTTTTTTTTCTTTTTTTTTTTTTTTTTCAGCAGCAAGCTGAAAGGGACATGTGGGGAATAGGCTTGAGAAGAAAAACTTTAAAAAGCAATCACATGCAGGTTTGGGTGGTCTGGATGCTACTTGTGATAATTTCAAAAGGTATTGGCTTCAGTGACAAAACTGCACTAAAACCTCCTGTCCTGTCTCCCACCTATGCTTGTCAGTTCAGAACAAGTTCTTGTTACCCTTAGCATTCAAGCCCAAAACCACAGCAACTAAAGCAGCCCTTCATTTTTAAATTTCAGTTTTCACTCTGGGCTAAAGGAGCACCTGTTCTGCAAGTTGATCCAATGAAATCAGTATTTCCAAGGTTTTCTGTGAGAGAAGATGATGGCATCCTGCCCTTAACCTACTTATACTTTGAAGAGGAAGGGATGTAAAAACTTTGATTCTACAGCTTGAGTAACAAGTTATGATCACTAAACTTTCTTTCATGTGATGGTGTATGTATTGTGGTATCCACATTTCTCAGGTGTGGTGGAATTAAAATATGCATTATTATACATTAGGTTTGGTTTTGGTTTTGTATTTTTTTTCTTTATATCCAACTAACATCAGAAAACACAAGTTTAGAACATCTTCCTTTTTGTCTCATACAAATATCACGGTGACTCAACCAGCCAAGGGGGGTTCTAGCTGCTGTGGTTGCTAAGAACGAAGTATTAGGTATTCTAGCTTTGAATGCATTTTTACTTGGTGTATTTCCTACTTTTCTTTTCATATAAGAAAAGCCTGTTCCAAAAAGACATTTATTACATAGCAAGAGTTAACAATTACTCCCTAGTGATATATATATAACTTCAATGACAGTTTTGCTCCGTTTGTAGGTCAACAGCGTATTCCTTAATGAAAGAAGAAAAAAAAAAAAAGAGTTGCTGTTATGACACAGGTGCTGAAATCTTGGTAACAGTTTCAGAGCAATGTGAAACTCCTGTAAATCATGACTCCCTCACAAGGCAATCAAGGCGAAGGATTTCCCCAAACTACTCTTATTTTGCTAAGAGTGTCATCTTGTGGAATTCTTGGAACACTCTTCGGCCCTGATTGGCAGCTGAAGAGGAGGATTAGTTTTCCTCCTGGTGGAGTAAGCCATTATAACTGAGGGTGTTTGCTTTTAAGAAAGCAATGTGTCAACAAAACCAAAGAAAATGTGGTTCCCTCACATCTACTGCTAATGAGACACCATTCTTTTGTTTGGTCTCCGGAGGTATTTCCTAATGACAAAGTCGGGGAGGGGGGTTGTTTGGTTTTTTAACCTACAGCACAGACTTTGATATCAAGCTGTTATAGTCTCAAATCAAAAGACACTTAGCACCCATAGGGCTGCACAGGCTTCGTTACACCTGATGGGTCTGATTCCCCTGTATCTATTATCACAGTGATCCTCACCTACAAAGCTCTGTGGGGCTGATAACGATAACCTTAACCAAGGCATAGATTTTCCTCCTCTTTCTTCACATACTCATTTTGTCAACCTTTCTGTGATGCCTGCTCTAGGCCATGACACTGCCAAATCAATGGCAGCAATAATAAAAAATGTCAATTCTGAGAACTGAATTTATTTCTTGTAACCAAAGCTGTACTCTGTGGCAGTATGCCAAAAGGCAATTTCATTTCTCTTTAATTATCTAAAGCAATTCATGTTCTAAAGCATTCTTTTGAAGTAATATGCCACGAAAATATGGGTTAGAAGCTTTAATGATATTATGTAGGTCAGCAGACAAGGACAGTTTTCAAAGTACAGTTCAGTACAATTCATAGTATAGTGGCTTAGAATTTAACCTTGTGTCACTCAGCCCACACAGCTTTTATATAAGGTATTAAAACTGAATGTCAAATGGCTGCTAGTTGGAGATTTGAAAATATTGTACTCCTTTATTTGCTATGTTTCATGAATCTTCACTCTAGGCAGATATCTTCTCTTTGTAGCATACAGGCTTTTGCAAAAATATTCTTTATAAAGAACAGAAGTAAAAAAAAAGATATTTCTGAGTGTTCACAGATTCTGAACTGAGACTATTTCTTACCTAACCCATGAACAGGTCAAAATGAACAGCTTTACTGGTTTTGAAAACAGCAATGAACTCTTTAACTAGCTCATAACACTGGGACTCACCCAGATGGAGGAGCTCTGCCGAGTAAATCAACAGCACTACTTCATTCAAGAGCAATTAATTCTCAGTGAAGTCAATGCCACTGGAAATAAGCCCATGGTTCTAAAAAGCTGCGTTTTTCTGAGCTCTTCCATCCAGATATCATGTAGCCTCAGCTTCCAACTGAATTACTGCTCAAAAAGGTACCACCACAGGTCTTTTAGAAGCATGAATTCTACCAGGATATAAACTTTGCTATGTGAAGTCCCAGTTTTTTTAAGCAGATTCTTGTTTGTTTATTTGCAGAGGGGCTCCTGGCTGCCTCCGAAGTGGAGGAAACTAAGCGCTTCCCCAAATCAGGAACACGGTGTGTAAAAAGAATATAGAAGTCATAGATGAGTGGCAGACTGGAAGAACCACTATCACTACTACCAGTGCAAGCTGGAAGTAGCCGTTTGCAAAATGGCAGAAGCTCCAGCCACCTGTCCAGGGAAGAAAATAACTTTTTTCCAAACAAAGCTCAATTGTAATGGTAGCAATAATGACGAGATATGGAAACATGAGTAAACATTAAAAATAGATTCATAAACATTTATGTATGTGCCTTTGAGTAGTGAATCCTAGCCTATTTGTCCAGACAATTTGTTACAGATGAGTGCAGAATGCTCAGTAACATATGTCATTGAACTTCACTAATATGGATGCTTTCTTAAGTTTCACATTTAGCAAAGATTTAGTAGCAGAGCATTACAATGTACTTTTGTATTAGTGTAATAGTGTAATGAGTGCTAAGACTTCATTTACTCATTTGCTAGTAGATTAAATAATATCATTAATAAGGAAAATGAAACTGCCAAAATAAATGTAGAAAGTGTATTGTGATGCACGATTCTTGGGGGAAGTGGGAGAGAGTTGCTCTGTGCATTCCTTCCCTACTTTACAAAATAAAAGGCAAAATTTTTCCATTGTTATTTAAGAGGAAATACTCTACCACAAGAGTGTCTTGGGTTACAATTTATAATACAGTATTTTTACCCAGACTCATTAAATATTGTAGAGAAGACTAACTGGCTGCTCTTCCCCCACTGGAACATGAAAGTACTTGACAAAATGAAAAGGCAAAGAAACCATGCAAAACACAACTTCATAATGTTACTGAGGCAAATAGCTGGCATTTATCTGGGGAGAAAAACTCTACAGCTAGCTTAGCTGGGATTGAATGCCAAGAGCAGTCTTTCAGTTCTTATGCTTCAGGGCCTAAACAAACCAGCAAAGGACAAAGCAGATTTCTGTCCTGCCATCTATAGCTGAACAACCAAAAACCTCAAGAGGAGAGGAAAGTTAGGCTTTTTCTGAACAGTTTGGCATTGAGACACACTGGACTTTTCTGTAGCTGAGCTGCCAGTTTCTTAAAATGAGAAGATGTGTAGGTAGAGATAATATCTTTTATTAGTCCAACTTGTACAGCTGGAGGGAAAAGGATAGCTTTTGGGCACACAAACCCTTATTAAAAACTCCCTTCAAAAGATGCACCTGGGAACTGAAACTCATAACCACAGTAGACACTAGAAATCCTGGATTCATTAGCGGTTTTAGGGCATACTTCTCTTCTGTTTTCTTCTCCAGCTCCCTCCAAAAACCTCTGTGTGTTCCCTAGGCAATAAATTACCCATTTCTCAACTATCTTAGGAGATAACACCTCTTAACACCTCTCTACTCCAGAGGCCCAAATACCTTTCCTCTCATTTCTAATTAAACTCAGCATAATTAAATCCATAAGCACTGTTCCTAACTTGCACGTATATTTGAAGTTTGCTGCTATTCTTTCAGAGCTGAAGAAAGGCTTGTGTGCCCACGAGTTTGCCTAGATTCCCAAGTATTCCACTTGTTCCGATTTTAAGAAAATCACCTCTACTTACCAAACTGCCCTTGGGTATATCTTTAGCACGTGTGGCCCCAACATCCCAACACCACCATCACTCTATTTTGAATACAGATCAAAGTACAGATAATGCCATACGAATAGGCACAGGAAATCCCCTTGCTCCTGATGGCTTCCATTGTCCGAGGTAGTACTATGGGGAGAAGATTATATTGCTTAGCCCTTCCATAACACTTGTTCATGTGGCAGAGGGGTAGGAATGACCTGTCAGCAAAACCCTAGCAGAGTCGCATGACTTATCAAGGCTATTACTGTTCCCAGGGGATTGCTCACCAAATTCCTAATCCCTCTTGGCAGAGGGGTCTCTCCCTCTCCCATGGAGAGGTATGGATGTGGGAAATGCTGCATTGGAAACTGGATGTTCACAGACTAACACGCTCTTTGACACATTGTCCTAACCATACCTCCCAAACCCTCATTTGTCACCATGGTTTCTGCAGATACAAGATGTGAATCCATTCCTTGGATCCAGACAAGTTCTTAACCACTCATATCCATGGTGCTGCTTCTGTTGCTTTTCTGTACCGCATGAAATCTCTGGTCCCACGAGGACAGTTTGCACCATACCTTTAGGCTGACATGCAGGACTAGCAAAAGTCCACATCCACTCGCACACCCACATGAAACTTCACAGCTCCAGCCTTGAGGCCGATGGAAAAGAGACCATGCAGAAGATCTGCCTCTCTTATGCCTTCTGTCAGTTGCATTCCTTCTGTATTTCCTGCATGAACACACCATAAACCTTATGTGCAAGGTTAATTAGCTCAATAAACCTGAGAAACTTCTTAGGCCACAGATGACCATTAGTCCAGGGATGTCCTAAGACGTTTCTCAGGTTATTGAGCTAATACCAAGACAGGGATGGCCTAAAAGTGCAGCCTGGAGACCACCTATTTTTTTTCCTGTAAAGAGCTTCCCTCATTTCTGTATTTCTGTTGGTATGGTGGGAATCCTTGATATGAAATTGGGTCTTATATCCTTCACGTGACATTCCAAAACTAAATCATCAGTTTTAGTCAGTCAGTTAATTAGCAATGTAAATCATATACTGTTGATGGCTTACAGAAGATAGGCTAATTCCCAGCAGCTGACCTCCCACCCTTACTATTTTTTGGACTACTCTTAATCAAAAACTTTTTAAGCAATATCTTTAAATTAAGTCCGTGAATTTGGGGTTCACTTGCAAGATTAACAAGCATGTATTTTCAACCAAGGCCCAACAGAGGTAAGGTAAGACATTTCATGTTTTCATTGATGATGGTCAAACTTTTACAGGAAAGCTTACTGTATTGCAACATGATAACGAAGTAAAATGGCTAAGAAAACAATGAAATTTCGTAACAGCTGAATATGATACAAAACGGTGGAATAGAACTGTTACCCAGTGACATATAGACATACTTAAAGCAAAGGCTTCAGGGAAGGATAATGCAGAAAAGGATCTGGGGATTATAGTGGATTCTATGCTGAACACAAGGAAAAAATGTCACATTAACAAATAAGGCAAACTCCACACTAGGGTCTGTAGGGACGGGTACTGTGTGTGAGCCTTGATTCCACACCATTCGGTCCAGCTGTGAAGCATCATGAGGAACATCTCTTCTCCTAGGCTTTCTCAAATCACCAACTATCTGCAAGAGACTCACGATACAAGTAGCAAAGAACTACCAGACGTATCCGCAGCTGTGCTTCCCTTCTCTATAACAAATAAAAGCAAAACAGTCAGTGTCTTCTTTTTCCTTCTCTCCTTTCTTCTTTTTCTGCTCCAGCGGTGAACATGCTCAGGGCTGAAAGCCATGGGACTTTAAAAGTGCTAGGTGATGAGGACTCCATACTTGTTTTCTTGATAATGGGGTTCAGCACTGAAGTAATAAGGGACACTTTTCCTAAAAAAAAAAATAAAAAATAAATAACTGTGGGAAACATGCTTCACTTTAGCATCAGACCTGCAGGGACACGTTACCAGATTCGGTCATCCAAGCATGAGGCTGCCCTCATGCCCTCATAGCAAACTAGGAGGCATTTCTCTTAATCTCTCTGCCTTAATTGTGTCCCCACTGGGGATATGACACCTGATCGTTGACACTGTGGCCTTGTCACATGTTCACAATGGTTTTCTTGGCAGCACCACCTGTAGTCACAACCAAGACAGATTGAGCTAAAGACCCTCAACAGTGGCCTCAGAAGGAAAGCACTGAATTAGATTGAAATATGTTTTTTATTAGTATAGGAGCAAAGGGGAATAAAACAGGACAAGATCGTGCAGCATGATCCTGCTTGGAGAAAGGATGTCTGTTCTTCCGCAGCAAAGTCAGCTTTGGCTTAGTTTTCTCGCTTCCCTTCCCTCCCCTTGCCTTGTGAAGCACTGACATCCAAGGAAAAGCAGAATGAACTTCCAGGTTATTATTTGTAATTATCTGTAGAGTAATTGTGGCAGCACTGCCCACTGTAGGGTTACCCGTCTGTGCTAGGAAGCTGTGTGAAGGATGCCATTGGGAACTACCTGCCGGAAGCCTTTGAGCTTTCATGCTTGAGTAACCACTTCCTCACAATTAAATCTGCGAATGGGAGCACGCACAGTCATTCCTACTTATTCAGGACAGCACGATGGTTCATGTTCGCCAGGCTATGAATTTTGCTCCCCATCATTTTCAAAGGTTCCTGTCACTGGACAATAATCATTACTGCTGTTGAGACTGTAGGTTGCACCTACAGTAATCGATCTATTTTTTTCCCCAGGAGTTCCATTAGGTGTACATACACAGATGTAAATAGCTACTTACCATTTAGTAATAGCTACCATTAGCAAATAATTATTCAGTGGTTACAGACAATATACCAAACTATTTGCTATATAAGACCATAATAAAAACACTGTGTCACACAAAGCCCCAGCCTGACCAGAATGCTGCCTCCAAGAGAGTCTAGTAGGAGGTGCTTAGGGAAATAGTACAGAAAACAGGATGGTTATGAAGTAATTCTTCCCTGGTTTAATGCCCCAGCTAGATGTAACGTCTTTGTTTAAATAGCTGCATTAGAGACTGAAGAAACCTCTGTCTTTCTCTTCTTGAGATATTCTGGGTGATCCCCATACATATCCCTTTTATTATTTCCTTTGTGTCACATGTCTGGACAGTTCATGTCTAACTATGCTATTTTTTTCAAACACATTAGGAACTTTAGTGCAATGGGGTGGTGGAGACTCAGGTTTGCTGGGTAGTCCAGAAGTAACTGGAGGAATTACCCTGGCAAAAGAAAGAGGCAGTAAAAGCTATAGTATTTACCACTGATGTACTTCTGATGTTGAACAAGTGAGGAGTCTTCTATTTCTCAGGTTATTTTCTCTGATACTTCCTAAGTTGCACTAACATCCGGATGCTTTTATTGCTTCTAATTCTTTGTCTGTATTGCACGCCTCTTTCTAAAACTGCATACTTACATATTGCATTGCTTTACACCACTTTTTTTCCCTAGCAGGACAATTGTTGATTCTTTTTGTGACTATTCTGCTATCCTGCCTCCTACCACTTTAAGTTACAGTACTGTGGGTACACGGCATGGTTAGGCTGGGCACTGTGGACATTATCCTGTCGAACATGTGGAGTCAGAAGCCACTGGAACTTATTACCAGGAGTTATGATGAGTTTCTCTGTAAAATTTAAGATTGAATGTGTTGGGTGGGAGGACAGGCTGGAGGATTACAACCATGACATCTATGCACCCTCTACCCCTGCTGTCTGTCTTTGCTTCAATAATCTAACTCTGTCATTGATCAGTGAGGCCATAAAAAGTGATGAATGTTTTTTATGTACTCTTTAAAGATCCTGTAAAATATCTTTTCCCATGCTCTTCCAACTCTTTATCATTGACACAAACCCCTCTGTCATGTAAAAATAATAACAGTTTTGTAGGCAAAATATCCTTCTTGCTCATTATTTTGATGTGTAGCCTGGTTTTACGCAGATTAGAAGATGTATGTGGTTACGCTGTTTAATGCAATATGATTGTGAGATGTCTCCTGAAAGTTTTTCTTAAAAGTTTCTTTCTCTTCTTCTTTCTTAAAAGTTTTCATATTCTTGATAGTGAACATATGACTGTAAGATACGCATTATTTTCTATTAGTGGAATTCTCTAACAGGAGCAATATAGATAAAACATGGCTAAAGGGTATCCAAAAAAGTCGTGTGAAATCACTGAATCCAACCATGAAGCACGTACACGTGCATTCTAAATATGTCACAAACAGAAATATCTGGGCAACTTGGACACAAGTTGGACGTATGGCAATATGGAATATATTTTATTCTCGAAATACATAGTGGATATACCAAATCTGATAGCAAATCATATGTGACTGACTAGAGGAAAAGGATCTTCCAATAAACAATCAGTGACACGTCTTCCAAGACACACCATTTATTCCTTGGAATGTGCCCTGTCTGGAAGCAACACTTGAAATCACTTCTCTCAGATCCTGTGATGATACTCAGCCACCACAAGATCCTAAAAGGGTAAATTTCTGCAGTGTTTATATCTTGTGTGTAACTATTGAAGAAAATTGTTGCTTTTTAAAAAAGAAAATCACTGTGCTCTTCCCCAGTAACATTCAGGTATTATTCACTGCAGCTAACTTTCTTGCTTTGTGCTGCTTCACCACCTGAAAGCTGACTTTCTAGTGACCTCTAGCAAAAAATGAGCAGGACGGGCAT
>VZSZ01006220.1:0-12292 GCA_013398815.1 Ibidorhyncha struthersii | reverse complement strand
GCACTCGGCCCCACAGTTGCTGAGCTACTATGCCCAGGCGTAGTATTACTGTATTACAGTATTACTGTAGTAGTTACAACCAGTAATGTTGTAACTGCTGAGCACATTAGAAACTATTTTTTTAGGTTTTCATTATAACAGTTCTGGTTTGTATAGGTATTCTGATAGGTATGAAAGAGTAAGACAGTCTTAGTGACTAAAAGATGTTATGAGGAAAGAGTACCTAAGTCAGTTTGAATACGGTTTGATATTAAATTAGCTGTAAAGAATTTCAAAACCTCTCTACATTACTATAAGAACTCTGGTCAGTAATCTACTACATAAAAGAAGACCACCCATTACATTTCCTTTGATAGTGTTGTGAGTTATGATGGTAGTTAACACACTTGAAATAAATTCATAAAACATTCCAGTATTATTAAAATCAAGTTACTGGCAAATAGTTATTTAAAATGTGCTTGCTTTTATTTATTTTCACAGCTCTAGCTGCAAAATGTCTTCATATTTACATAAACATAAACCTTCCTAGAATCCTGATGAACTTTGTTCATGGCTGCCTCTATATGGTAGAGAATCCAGATATGTACATATTATATGTCACACATTCTATCTAGGTATGGGCATAAAAATAATATTTTTAATTTAAATTTGGGATAGTATCCACATTAGACAAGAGTTTATAATGCAAGTAATTTTTTTAATTTCCTTTTTCTCTTTTACTTAGACTAAATACTCTTAATTGATTAAATCTCTCTGTGTTTGCAATATCACCATTTTGGTAACTTTCCTTTCATTTATATCTATGCCAGATCTTTAATTACTGAATTAAGATCAACAACTTAACAATAGAATGCGACATGAGGTCATATAAGATGGTTATTTTCCAGCTGTTAATATTTTCTATAAGAATGTAAATTAAATAAATTTTGTAATATTCATGGTGTTATTAATATGAGCTATTAAAAAATGTCAGTAGC
Source organism: Ibidorhyncha struthersii (assembly GCA_013398815.1). Classification (NCBI taxonomy): domain Eukaryota; kingdom Metazoa; phylum Chordata; class Aves; order Charadriiformes; family Charadriidae; genus Ibidorhyncha; species Ibidorhyncha struthersii. Next base: position 11,315 of record VZSZ01006220.1, on the reverse strand, counting down.
TATTTTATCTAGGGCAATGGTGATGAGCATTCCCGAGACTCCAAACCTTGAAGACTACTAAATACATTACACAGAATCACAGAATCGTCAGGGTTGGAAGGGACCTCTGGAGATCATCTAGTCCAACCCCCCCGAATATGTACATTCCCCATGCTTTGTACAGTTAAAGTCTAGACAAACTCTCAAAATACATTTGGTCTTAAAGAAGTATGAAAGATTTTATCCAACCCTTGTTTTCTTTAAGAAGTGGATCAGGCAAGCTCCTCAATTCAGAAAGTCTTATGGATGCTGGTATTGCCAGTTTCTCATACTTGCTTCCTGACCCCAGTCAAGTACAGCCAAGGTGTCAAGTACAGCCAAGATGTCAACTACTGCCACAGGTCTGGTCACAGGATTTTTGTCAGTATGAGAGTACACCGAGCTCTTTATGAGCTACATGTAGGTTGAGTCCCATATTGGGCAGTTTCACCTACAGCACAATGCAACATGCTGAGCAGACTGTTTCCCTGGGTGGATAGAGAATATGCACCTACCTGCATGTAGCTGCTAAGATCACAGAATCATAGAATGGTTAGAGTTGGAAGCAACCTTAAAGATTACATAGTTCCAACTCACATGCCATAGGCAGGGACGTCTTCTACAAGACCTGTTTGCTCAACACCCCATCCCACCTGGCCTTACACACTTCTAGGGATGGGGCATCTACAACTTCTCTCAGTAGCCTGCTCCAGTGCCTTACCAACCTCAGAGTGAAAAAAATTTCCTAATATCTAATCTAAATCTGCCCTCTTTCAGTTTAAAAACATTACCCGTTGTTCTATTACTACACTCCCTGATAAAGAGTCCCTCCCTATTTTTCCTGTAGGCCCCCTTTAGGTACTGGAAGGCTGCTATAAGGTGTCCCTGGAGCCTTCTCTTCTCGAGGCTGAACAACCCCAGCTCTCTCAGACCTGTCTTCATAGCAGAGGTGCTCCAACCCTCAGATCATCTTCATGACCATCCTCTGGACTCACTCCAACAGACCTATGTCTTTCTTACGTTGGGGGCTGCAGAGCTGGATGCAGTACTCCAGGTGGGGTCTCAAGAGAGCAGAGTAGAGGGGGAGAATCACCTCCCTTGATCTGCTGGCCTGACTTCTTTTGATGCAGCCCAGGATGTGATTGGCTTCCCAGGCACTGATAAAGATGTTAAGTAGTACCGGTCCCAGTACCAACCCCTGAGGAATGCCACTTGTCACTGTTCACCACTTGGACATCGAGCCATTGACCACAACCATTTGAGTGCAGCCATGCAGCCAATTCCTTATCCATCGAGTGGTCCATCTGTCAAATCCATTTGTCTCCAATTTAAACACAAGGATGTCATGCTGGACAGTGTCAAGTGCTTTGCAGAGGTCCAGATAGAAGATGTCAGTTGCTCTTCCCTTATCCACTAACACTTCAATGCCATTGTAGAAGGCCACCAAATATGTCAGACACAATTTGCCCTTAGTGAAGCCAATGTTGGCTGTCACCAATCGGCTCCTTATTTTCCACGTGCCTTAGCAGAGTTTCCAGGAGGAACTGCTCCATGATCTTACCAGGTACAGAGGTGAGACTTACTGGTCTATAGTTCCCTGGGTCTTCCTTTTTTCCCTTTTTAAAAAATAGTGGTTATGTTTTCCCTTTTCCAGTCAGTGGGAACTTCACCAAACTGCAACAATTTCTCAAATATGATGGATAGTGGCTTGGTAACTTCATCTGCCAGTTCTCTCAGGACCTGCAGATTAGTCTCATCAGGTCCCATGGATTTGTGCACCTTCAGGTTCCTGAGCTGGTCTTGAACCTGGTTTTCTCTTACCGTGGGCAGTTCCTCATTCTCCCAGTCCCTGCCTTTGCCTTCTACAACTCAGGCAGTGTGGCTGGAGCCCTTGCCAGTGAAGACTGAAGCAAAAAAGTTTTTGAGTACCTCAGCTTTGTCTATGTCCCTGGTGACCACGTCTCCCGTTTCCTTCCAGAGAGGTCCTGCATTTTCCCTAGTCTTCCTATTGTCACTGACATACCTATAGAAGCTTTTCTTGTTGCCCTTAATGTCACTGACCAGATTTAACTCTATCTGGGCTTTAGCTTTCCTAACCTGTCATTGTAAGATGTCACAGGAGACACAGAGTGAGACAAGAGCAAAAATATATGGTTCAGATGACCTGTGAATCCAACTTTGATTTTTCAATACTAAATATTTTAGGGTTTTCTCAAATTTGTTTTAAAAATTACAGCCCAGACAGTTTCTTCAATTTCAAGCCTAAATTTCTGTATTCTGAATAGAGTGTTGTTCTTCTTCTAAGTTTTTCTTTGTCTGATCATAAACAATTCTCCTTTGCTCCTCATGAGGATAGACACTTGGGAAACATGAAGGTAAAACAGATGAATATTATATTTGAGTTTTTGAAATATGAAACAGTTTAAACATTCAGAGCTGCATATGTAGAAATATTGTGAATCAATGCTAAAAAAAACTTTTCCATTTTTTTAAAAAAATAAAATTATTGATTTTTTTTTAATATTTGATCAGGTTCTCTTGGCTACATATATTTCAGCTTCATTAATATCGTGGGATTTTTAAAAAGGCCAATTTAATCCCATCTGACATTATACAATTAACTGTGTAGACACTTGCCATTGTCTTACTGTGTGGTTGATGGACCAGGACAGGCTTTTCCAGAAACTAATTCAGGTTTAGTTAAGCTCCTAACTTAGTCATATTTGAGGTCTTAAGTCAGCTCAAATAGATCAGTACTAGAACACCACATTTTAACTTGAAGATGAGTGTGGCTGTTGTGTTTGTTTATGTAAACTATTCTGAAAGTGAATTCTGCTTGAATCATAGTCAGATTGAGAGACTGGTCTTCATAATGTAGTCATGGCTTTCTAACATTTACTTTCTTCTTTGCATTTTCAGTCACAGAGGAGTGTTGTGATTTAACCCCAGCCAGCAGCTAATAAAGCCCACATAGCTGCTCACTTGCTCCCCCCCTGGCAGGAAGGAGAAGAGAATTGGAAGGGTAAAAGTGAGAAAACTCATGGGTTGCGATAAAGACAGTTTAATAGGTAAAGTAAAAGTAAAGCAAAATAAGGAATTAATTCACTACTTCCCATCGGCAGGCAGACATTTAGCCATCTCCATGAAAAAGGGCTTCATTATGTGTAACGGTGACATGGGAACACAAATGTGGTAACCCCAAACGTCCCTCTTTCCACCTTCTTCCCTGCAGATTTTATCACTGAGCATGATGTCATATGGTATGGCATAGCCCTTTGGTCAGCTTGGGTATTCTGTCCCAACTGTGTGCTCTCCTAATTCTTGCACACCCCCAGCCTACTTGCCGTCAGGGCAGCATGACAAGTAGAAAAGGCCTTTACTCTATTTAAGTACTGCTCAGCAATAACTAAAACATCAATGTGTTGTCAACACTGTTTTCATGACACATCCAAATCATAGCCCCACACAAACTGCTATGAAGAAATTTAACTCTATCCCACCCAAAACCAGCATAAGGACCTATTGAATGCCTGGCATGGAATGGTGGGCCTTTCCATTCCAGATTTTTTCCAACCAGATTTTTCAATGGACTAAGAAAAGGCTATCCAGCATCTTAGCAGAATTCCTCTTGTCAAAAATTGCTTATATGAATACTAGAGGTATACTACATATTTTGGTTAAAATGGAGAAAGTGAATCTTAAGAATACCCAATTTTCTTTGTCAGACTGCTATTTCTTGTCAAAACTGCTTTTCACATGTATCAGTGGGTCATGCTGAGAAAACATACTTTGTTTAAGTATTTGCCTAATATGACTGAGAATCATTTAAGTAATGATTTTCAGTGGTACTGGGTTTAGATTAGGCAGAAGAAATACTCTGATGGGTATACAGATCTATTCAGGCTGATTTTACTAACTCTCATACTCATTTTGAGTATGCTGCTTAAGAGAAGTATTTTAATAATATATTTATAAGATTGCTCATAAAAATGTAATTACATTCATTGTCTTCAAGCCCTACATTTTCCTGTCCCATTAGAGTAAGTCATGGTCATTATGCTTCTCTCCTCCCTTAAACTACTGTGTTGCCATAAGCAAAATAAGATAAGTAGGAAATTTATCTGACAAATGCATGGTGAAATTTCTGCCTACCTAATGCTTTTCAAATCAGAAATAAAAGCAGCCTTGGGAGATAAATCTACAGAATTTGAAACAGCCATACAGAAATTGCCAGAATAATCCCCTGCATTGCCCAAAGCAAGATGTAAATTAAGAAGCAATACACTATGAGTGTAATGTAGCATGTACTTTTCATGCTTCCATTCATCTCATGTAAACAGCCCATACACTGCACCTCACAGGAATAATTACTAAACAGTAGAATATTTGAAATTATAAATATTAAGACAGAAGAGAAACAGACAATATTTTATTTTTATAAGACTTTTTTTATTGTTAAAAAAGAATAATTGCTACCTTGTTTTCTAATTATCAACTCACACAGGTAGAAAGTCAAAAGAATAAAAAAGGCTTTGGACAAAATCATCACGGGAGATACACATTCTGTCTGTTGAAAATAGATGTTAGCTGGCTGGTTGGCATGGCAGCAGTATTCTGTGGTTCCATATGGGACATAAATATTTGAAAGACCTCAGAACTTCCAGTCTTTAAAATCCTAAGGACAGAGTGGGTTACAGAGTTGTTGCTTGTTCCTTTCTGTGGAAGAGAAGATGAACTAGAGATATACCCATATGTTAAAATAGATATCAAGGAATTTTTCAAATTCATCAGAATATCATCTCAACTACTACGGTCTGATCTCTTCAGTAATCACATCAAGCAACAAGCACCAAGAAGTACCAAGAACACTGCTACCGCTTCTGCTGGTCTGTACACCTCTATAAGGTCATTCTCTCCTGTATCACCACTACTTTTACACCTAATACTTGGCACTTCCATTTAACAAGTAGAAAGATAGAAGAATAAATTAAAACAAATAAATGACATTAGGGACATCAGCTGCAGGCAGGTATTCAAATGAGCAGATGAAAGATGATGGTTAACTGAATAATACATTTTGCCTTTTCAACTTATTCATGACCTGAGCTTCTTAACATAAAGGGTATACAGTATCATAGGGACTTCATCTCACGATAAAATTCACAAGGGGTAGTTCAGAGAGTTTTGTGAGTTTTCTTTAGGATTTTCTGGTATTTACTAAAAGCAAATGCCTATCAATTCAGAAAATGGCCAAACTAGACAATGCCCTCAGCAACCTGGTCTGATCCCATAGCTGACTCCATTTTGAGTAGGAGGTTGGACTAGAGACCTCCTGAGGTCCTTCCCAACCCGAATTATTCTATGATCTTGTTCTATAGTCTTACTTACAGGTAAGAGTACGTTTTGTGTATTTTTTTGTTTGGCTGTTGCTGAAATGGCCAGTGATTGTATGTTTTGATCTAGTGTCAGACTGGATATAAGCAAAAAATATTTTTTCTAACTGCAGAGGAAGTTTCCCAGAGAGGTTGTGCTTCAAAACCCGTCTGGACAAAGCTCTAAGCAGCATGATCTGAACCTGTAGTGGACCTTCTTTTGCACAGGAGATTGGATTAATGACATCCTGAAGTCCCTTCCAACCTGTATTATTCTATGATTTTATATGTAGTTTATAAGAGGTCCACTGACCAGTTCTTGGATTTCAGGTTGACCTGTAAAAAATGGCCTTATTTTTTCAACTATTCTACTCTGAATGCCAGCTTTTGTAGCACACCAGTACTGTGTAAAAGCTATGCCACTTACCAAACATTTTACTGGGTCCACTGCACTTTTGTAATCAGTAATGCAAGACTGAGAGCCCTCAGTCAGACATTCACTTTCCTCTACTCTGCAACCTAAAGAATGACAAGAAGTGGCATCATGTAAGCTGGATAGTATGCAGTGAAGGAGTCCTAAAGCAGACACACTTGTCCTCTCCGTCTTCAGTGGGTTCTGGTTTTATTTTCTTCTTTGCCCATGTAATTAAACAAATGTCCTGTTAAGGAGCCATAATAAAAAAACATTATCATAAGACAAATATAAGAATAATTCACGAGGAAATAAAATTACTAAATGTAGTTCTAACTTCATTAGATTTCAGAATATGGAGGGTACAATTGTAATTACAATGTTAGGAGATCCATGTGCCCAGGTAATTCTATGGAACTTCATGACTTTAAAATATGTGTATTTGTTTTCAACTATTTAACTAAAAAACCTTTTATTTCCCAGTATGAATGAAAAAAAAAAAACCAAACTGATTAGTTTAAAGGGACATTTTTATATTTTGTATATGTCTATATGACAGATGATATGTTCATACAATGCCCAATTTATATGGACACATACATATATGTGTTCATATAAATTAGAAGAAATTTGGTAAAATTGTATGAATAAAATTTTGTGGTTTGCACTTAGTTCTTAAAGTGATATCATGCAAAATTTTAGCCGCTGAAGTTAATGGGCATGTCATATTGATTAGCAGTATGGCTATTCAAAAAAACAAAAACTTTATTGGTTGAAAAAATAGCTAAGCCAATTTTCTCTTAGAAAAGCAGAAAAAGGTAAATCTTAAGCTAATCACTCAGGAGATTAAGATGTTCATCTGAGATGTACAAGGTATAAGGGACTCAAGTAAAGTGTAGATATAATTCAGCCTGTTAGTCATGCAAAATTCTACCCAGTCATGAAGTTAAATTCAGTATAAACCTCAATTTTTGACAGTTGTGTTCCCTTGTATTTTCACATTCTGTTTTTGTGCATACACACATATCCTGATCTTGATAAAGTTTAAGAACTCGTGAAACACGTAATAGCTAAGTACAATGAGAATGGAAAAATTAGTCATTTCTCCAATAGTTTCCATTATTGTTAGATGTTCTGTGAATGTACGTACATCTACAGGAACAGACTGCTTACAAAGTGCATCAGCTGTTCCTTTTATGGAGCACACCTGGAAGAAACAGAAGTCACATATACTTACATAAAATATGTTCTCACCAATACTGACTATGATATAATAATCAGTAAGGAGAAGATTCAACCTCACACACAAGACCCTCAACTTGATACCTGGGCTGTAGGCTGTACTGAGGTTAAGAATACTGTTCCTTCATCTTTTTGAAGCTGTTTCACTGTGTAGAAAATAATTAAAAATTTATAAGATCAGAAAGAGAGCAAGCATAACGATGACTCAGTAGCCTACTGGTTCAAAATCTCACTTGAGAAAAGAGACCCAGATTCGGTTTACAAGAGAGAGACATTGGGTAACATGTATAAGTAACTCATGGAGCAACCTAGACCTTTCCAGTCCCCAGTGAATACCTTAACCAACCTACATGACAACCACACTGACTATTGGATTTTTCAGTGCCCTCTGTGAATATTACATTTTTTTCTGGACAGCAGCGGGTAAGCATCTCACTCACTATATCTGAAACTACGGCCTTATGTTTAAAACAGTCTCCTAGCATGTTTGCTTGATGCCATACAGTGAAAAGAGAAAAAAAAAATCTAATGAGTTGAGTAACTAAGCTATGAGAAGTGCTACATAGCCATCACCTACTTGAAATGTGAAACTTAAGAAGAGAAAATCTCCCGTCTTTTTTTGGCATAGCAGAATACAGACTGCTCCCTCTAAGATATTTCTACTCTGCTTACTTGAAGAAGGTTCAAGCCACTTTCAGATGAGAATTCTAGGCTGATTAATTTCCTAAAAACATGTTAAAGATTAGTAACATTCACAATTTAGATTAAAAAATCTGAAATAAATATTTTGCAGTTTATCCTTTATTATTTTCATGCTGAATGTTGTGTTGGGTCTCAACAATTTGTCAGATTCTAGATCCCATTGACTACACCTGTTAATGTGTGAGACAGCATATTCATTCTCTTTGTGAGTCTTTTGGCATTGTATTTCTGTGACTGACCAATAAACCCCTAAAATTGAAGAACGCTCAGAGAAGATGGGCAAGGGTGATGTGCCTGCAAAGGTCAAAGAACTATGCAGGGTGTAACTGGCCACAGCTGTTGCAAAGAAGCTGACTTTATCTCATCACGAAGGGAAACAGAGGGTTGACTTTTGTTTTAGATGAACAGCTATCAACAGCTGAGTGGATCAACTGGTGGTATACATGTTTCTTCCCAGTTCACTAAAAGAGTTTGAATATCTCCCTGAGTTAGCCAGACCAGCATGGGGGTAGTGAATATGTGGCTCAGCTCAACATAGAGTATAAAATTAGACAACTGTCAAAATAATTTAAAAGACAGCAACAAGTCTGAGCTGGCTTCAACCCATGTTTTCCTTTCCAGCAACTGGGGACACCGAATGTCCTGACAGTAAGAGTGTTATGGAGATCAATAATGGGGATCACATTGGTATAGTGATTCAACTGTGTATTGAAACTGATTAATTTTGCTAAGTTTAACTTAAATTTGTATTGTGTTATCCAGTATATTTTGTATCACTCTGCTAAATGAGAAATCCCATGCAACATCAACTGTCTTTAACTAAGTACATTTGATACTAAACATTATACCTTCTGCTTGTGGACTATCTAAAAAGAACCTGGTCAGAGAGCACTGGAATCTAACCATTTTCTAGAACAACTTTAAAAATCCACTCTTATTCCAATTAAAGATTTCTTTGTTCCATCAATAAATGTGATTTTTAATAAATTCCCCACTATATAAAAAGATTTCTTATTCATATACGTTTTTTTGCTAGTTATGCTGAACATTTATTTACCTATTTACCTCAGCTTCTATGTGTACCACAAGGTTATTTTCCACAGATATTTTAAATGATTTTTGGTGGGGTTTTTTGATTTTTTTGTTTGTTTGGTTGGTTGTTTTTTCTGTTTGGTTTCTTGATGGAATATATACATCACACATTTTCTTCAGATCTCTAAAAACATGTCTGGGTCAGAAGGCTATTAAGAACTTTTGTACTATTGCTACCATTTTTAATTCCAGTTTCTTATTCTGCAGTCTAGGTCCATGGAATGGGAAAGAAACTACTGCTAGCTTATCTAGCTTTGGGAAGGTTGAGTAAAACTCTACTTGTTTTCAGACCAATAGTGTGATTTCCTCACTGCATTCTTCTTTATTAAAAGTAGCAAGAGGGAAGGTGCAAGAACAAATGCCACAGTGTCGAATTTGTGCCTTTGACCTCCACAGTCCAGTACACACTTTATGAACTGAACATCTTCATCACACCAAAAGCCAATAGAGCAGGTATCAGCAGGACTCAACCACTGAGAGATGGTATGAGTCTCAGTGCACACAAGCCCTTCTGTCTCATTATGGTACTCTCTCTCATTCTTCTGACACATAAAACATATTTCCCATTCTTCCTAATGCATAATGGTTTCTTGATTATTTCCTTTTTCACATCAATTCTTGTCAAGCCTCAGGTAATTGCACTGGATACTCCTGTTCTTGATAAGCTTGGGCTACTGGGTGAAAACCAAATAGGTGAGTTCAGAGTCTGAGACATTCCCATATGGCACAGTGCAAGAAAATTCTCAAAAAACTCCCAATCAGTAAAATTAGGCATTTTGCTGAGGTCACCACTTGTGAAATTCTGTTACTGTGGATGGGAAGTGAACATGCGATGGTGTGAAAAGGATGACCATTTTATTGGAGCAGTCATTAACAGCATACTAATATTCAGCTCACAGTGACTTATATTCAAGTACTTATTGAGTCAGAGCCAACTATTCAGTTTGAAGAAAGCAGAAAAAATCAGGACTGCATCTCACTATCAGCATCACAGCTGTTCTCACTTCATGTCCTACTTGGTAGCTGGGCTACTGAGAAAAGCAAATACTTCTTTGTCTTATTTCTATACTAAGTAAATGTCACAACAACCCATTAGCACTGACAAAGTTCTTCTTTCTGAATATCAATGACTTTAACTCTTTCTCTTACACTGACTCTTTTTCCATGATTTAAGCCATAGAAAGCAATATCCTTTGTTTAAGACTACATGCAATCACACCATTTGATTTTTCCAAAATAATAAAAGGATACAAATAACTCATTTTATTCTTATTATACATATCTATTTTTTGTGCTTTGAAGAAGATGTGCATTCCGTAGAGCATGACCCTTATATTCTCAGTAGTTAGTCTTAAGCAGCTTCTGAACAGAAAATTTTTACTTGTACACAGGACAGGGAAAATTATATTTGAGTTAAATGACAACAGTATGAGTATTTCTGTGGACTGATTGAGCTGCTTCTTAAATAACATCATAATTTGACCCTTTGAAATATGCATCAAATGTGTTCCAAAATGTAATGAAATCAGCAGTAAAATCCTTTCTTCTGTTAACGTAGTTGGCTTGGATCAGATTCATACAGTAAAATTACTTTAGATTTTTTGTTCCATTACCCATATTACTATCAGTTAAAACTGATATCGTCCTTATTTACCTACCTCTCAAAAGTATCTGGAAGGTCCTTGGTGCTTTTTTAGAATCCCAAACATTTCTGTATGTTTATGTTAAAACTCATTAGAAGTTGCCTTTTGTTATCTTCCTTCCCTACATTAATTTGAAGTTCCACAAGCTCAGGTTTGTCAGTGTATAGATCAATCCCTGGATAACAGGCACTAATTGTCAAAGCTGTCATGCCGGATACCTGTCAAAAAATCCTGACGCCATCTTCCTACAGAGGCTAGTATAGCCTTCACTGATCACTGTGGAATAGTTACATAGCGTGTGAAGATTTTCCCCAAATCTCTACATTTTTCTGGAAAATTGGTTCCAAAATGAGGGAAGCAGAGATAAATTACCATTTGCTTTTAGTTGCAGAAAACCTGAGTACATTTATTTTCATCTAATTGTTTCTCCAACTAATTAATAAATGATTACAGAGAAAGATGACAACTTAACTTACTAGTCACACAGGACACAGATATATGCTGTTCTGCAGTTTTTGACAGATTGAATTATTGGATACAGTTAAGTTGATGGAAAAAAAGCAAAGGGATGGGTTAGAAGTTCAGGATTCTTGCTGACTGCACTACCTGCTAAAAGTTGATTTCAGGAACGTACATTAAAGTCCTTTTCTTCCAATCCAGAAAAACATAACCAATAAATCATATAATAGGAGATAGTATAAAACATCTTAGCTTCTTTGACCTTGGGAGAGCTGTGATGGAGGAAGTTATGTACAGTGCTATACTATGGTGATAAACACAACACTTCCAAATTATTTAGAATCACAGAATCATAGAATCATAGAATTGTCTAGG
>VZSZ01006219.1:0-90051 GCA_013398815.1 Ibidorhyncha struthersii | reverse complement strand
CCTCTCCTCTCCTCTCCTCTCCTCTCCTCTCCTAGAGGGGCTGTAACAGTGATCCAAGGTCTGAAAAATATGTTTTGTCAGTGTATCTCAGCAAAGAGTGAGATGCTTGTGGCCCATTCACATCTCCTTGAGGAGGACATTGCTGCTGCCCAGTGGCTTTCTAGTCTACGAGAAGGAAGTACAGTGATTTTCAGAGGCAGAGCAAATGAGGCTTGTGATGAGCTATGTAGTTATGCTGAACATAATGATATTTGCAATAGATTACCTAAAGGAATAATGGAGTCTATACTGCTTGAATTGTATAAATAAAAGCTGGACATATTTTAAAAATCTATGCTACGGTTTAAGCTGTGAACTCAATACAGTAGTTATTGTATGGATTTATTTTATGTGGAAAGCTGGACTAAATACTTGTACAGGATCCCTCTGGCCCTAATATCTTTGAATTTCAATCTGGTATCTGACTTTCTGAAACATCAGTGTACATCTTGGGGGAAGCCACTGGGTGCTTGGTGGTCTTGCAGATCGATTTGGATGCACTCCACTATAGACTGAGAGGCTCATTTTTATCAAAAACATTTTTTTAAAATTTTAAAAAGCCTGAAGTTCTCAGCCTACCCCCAGTGGAAGTACTACGTTACCCAGACCAATGCCTCAACGCCTGCCCTTCTAAGGCAAGATGAAAGATGTGTCTCCACTAACCTGCCAGGAGGCTTAGCCACACCGTAGTAGCAGCTTGTAGAGTGACCCTGGAGCCATGAAGGACAACGCTTCCATTGACTTCAGCAAGAGCAGATATGGGCACCTGCATTGCAGGGATGTGAGATGTATGGAAGGTTGAATAGCTGCGTAGGGACCTGCAAAAACCTCAACTTTTTCTCCATCTGCGAGCCAATCCACTGATTTATGCACAGTTGCACTGGCAGCTGGTTTGGCTTCAGCCCGATGTGACCTCATCCATCATTGAAACCAGTAAAAATCCTCCCATTTGTTTGTTTAAGACCTGTCTGAGGCTGGGAGGTTGTTCATGTGGTCAGGAGAGGGGTTGTGTGTGGAGATGGACACGAGGTGCAGTCCCAGTTCTGCCAACACTTCTCTTGCGGGTTGTTCCCCATAGTGCTCCTGGTCTCCTATGGGTCCTGACAAGCAGCAGTATCATGTCCTTCCTTGGCCTAATCCACTTCCTCATTGTGGTCCCTGTGCCCTACAGCACCAAGAAGATGCCCAGTATCAGCATTAACTCAAACTCTTCCTCCTTTAGCTTGTCGAGGTGCTGAGAGCTGAAGTGGATGGTATCTTCTAGGCTTTTCAAAAAATTACTTTTTACATCTAGACAAGAGAGACGCAGGCTCATGCAAGCAGCCTCAGGCTTCCCTCTGCCTTAGTTTCCCCATGACTGCTGAGCATCCTTTGGGCTTTGCTGATTTTCCTTGTGGAGTTTCAGGTCTCCTCTCTCAGCCTGTCTCCCTCCAGCATTGCTGCTTCTCTCTGTTCGGTGAAAGCAAGCTCTTCACCTTATACCTGTCCCCTCCATCAGCCGATATTCCTGGTCAGCCTCAAACCCTGCCCTGTTCCTGTACCGCCTGGTTCACTCTGCAGGTCTTGGCCAACTATGAAATGCAGGTGGACAAGAGGCTGAGATGACCTTGGATAAAGCTGTCTTCAGTGACTGTATACTTAGTGACAAATACCATGGCAAAAACAGAATATTAAAAATCTTTGTGGAGAAATTGGGGTAGAAAAAAAAAAAGGATGAGGTGTGAGGATGCTAAAGTCTTGCACTTAATATGCTTTGGCTCTAGAAAAAGAACAGTGGAACTTAAATAGAACATAGGTACAGGACAGTCTCTTTTTTAGTTCAAACCTATATATTTTGGATGGAAGCTTACTTTTGTGGGTGAGGGCAAAGCTAGCACTTGTCTGCCAGATTTTTTAAATGGTGGCTGTTGAATGTGGTTTGCAAGGTGCCAAAAATTCCCAATGGCTCTTAGTGGTGAAAGAGAGTGCAATTAGAGGCACATTTATTATAAACTCTTTAGTCAGATGCTCCAGGTGCGAAAGAGCTTTCAATGGTGAAAAAGGAAGTGTACTACCACTGAGAGCTGCATTTACGTGAGCTAAGTACCCACATGTCCAGTGGGCAGTCACCACCATGGTGCAGAAATTGAGGTTTTAAGAACGTAGAGGATTCCTAGACAAGCTCATCTTCATGAAGGAGGTCTTATCACCTGATAAAGTTAATTATTTTCTTTTATTAACCATTCGTCAGAAAGGCTGAATTTATTATTAGAGTATCTCAATAGTATAACTTGGTATTTTTCCACAAAACTTCATGTAGCAACTTGTTTCTGGTTAAGTCTGAACTTCACATTGGGGTACATTACTTTAGAGGCCTGTTAGTGAATAAGGACATGGGAGTCCAGAATCATACTGTCTCTACTGTCTCACACCTATAAAGTAGAAAGTCTGTAAGAACAAAAAAAAAAAAGTAAGAAGCAGGTTGAGTTCAGAGTGGTCCTACCCATGGTACACTGTCCCACCTTCTGGCAGTCAACAGCTAAGGGAATTCCTGAACTAAAAGTTGAGTTTGGCCTACGGTGTTTAGTAGCCCTGCTGGAGCCAGCCACCATGGTAATGGGCTATTTTAAGCCCATTACTCATTTGTCATTTTTTCTGTCCGTGGCAATGAGTCCCATAACTCATTTGTGAGAGAGATGTCCTTCTTTCTGTTCTAAACTCGCTGCCTGATCATTTCATTAGTTAGTCTCTGGCCCTTGAAATGGTGCACAATTATTTCTTGTTCATCTTCTCCATGCAACTCATGACTCCAAAGACTTCCCTCAGATCCCTTCTGTCTTCTTTTCACCCAAGATGAAGGGTTTTAGTCTATTTTGGGTCTTCTTGGCTGGAAACTGTTCCCTATCTCTGGTGTCTTGTTGCCCTTTCCTGCCTTTTGTAGTTCTGCTCTGTCCTATATGGGGTTGGTGCACTGGAGATATGTTCAAAAGTTCCTTCTATTGCTCCTAAGTCTTTCCCACTAGTTTTTTAATTTTCTCTTTGCCTTTTTAATCCCCATAGAACACTAAGTTCTCATTTTTAGAAAACCATCCACAGTAACTCCAGGATCTTATTCCCAACAGTAGTAGCTCGCTCAGCACTCATTATTGTGCATGTATCCCTAGGACTGTTTTTTTTCTCATTACTTAACGTTACTCTGAATTTTGTCTTCCATTTTATTGTGCAGTCACTTAGCGTTGCAAGTCCTTCTGAATTTCTTTGCTTACAGCTTTAATTTGGAATGTTTTAGATGGTTTAGTATTGTCAGAGAAAGCTGTCACACCGCTTTTCACTTCTTACCTCTTTTCTAGAATAAATGTGTGTTGGGCACCAGAGGTCCTAGCAGCATAAAACCTCATCCAGTCCTCCCTTTGTTATGAAACCTGGACATTTATTCCTTGTTTGGACTCCTAGCTTTAACCAGTTATCGAGCTACAAGAGGACCTTCTCCCTTGTTCAAGAACAGCTTTATTTTTTCATAGGCTCCCACATTTGGAAATCCAAGTGAACTGTATTACTCAGATCACCGTCCCCCAAAACTCAGTGACACCCTCAAAGAACTTGATTTGTGAGACGTCTTCCACGTATAGATGCAATACTTGACTCTTCCCCATTATACCTTGCTCCTTGATGTGTTTAATATTCTTTTTTAGAATATTTATCATTTTACCTTATACAGAATCACACTTGTCTGTATTTATTTCTTCAGTGAGCTGTGTCTGGAAACTGCTATTTCATTTTGCATCACATTTACTGCTTCTATTCTTTTGACATAGGCTGATTTAAACAGAAGGTTGGCTCTGCACCACAGAAAACCATTCAGCAATTTCCTCTTTGGATTTCCATAGAGCTCTTGGGTGAATACCATCTGGTCTTGCAGATTTGTCTTATTCACTTTATCAGTTTGTTTGAAAATCTTTTCTACTGATGCTTCAATTTGAGATATCTCTTCAGACATGCTCCCTGTAAGGAAAGGGTGTAGCGTGGGACGCATACTCAGTATTTATTTGACATTGCTATCATGACATAATGTGTCTTGAGTGCTCATCTATCACATATTGATCAGCTATTAGTCTGACTGTCTGTCTGGCAAACTACTTGCTTTGGAAGTGTTTGGAACAGTTTTTATTATTAGCTTTCAGAGCTTTAGGAAATTGCTCTTCAGAGTGTTTTTTAATAGATTTATAATAATTTTTAACATTGGCTTACCTATGTGCATGCCTTTTTTATATTCCCTTTTTGAACTTCATTCCCATATTTTCCTTGTAATAGACTTTATTCTGATCTTAATCCTATTAACATGTAGCATCGGAAAAGGTGCTGTTCAAATAAACTCTGTGAGTCCTGAAATCATTTGACTCGGAACTTTCCCTTTCAACTTCCTTTCAGTACAACTCTTCAGTTTTGTGCTACTCCCTGTCAGCATCCTACAAATAGAGAAAAAGCTCCATTACTTGACATATGAAAGATATGACTGGTAACCTATACGTCAATTTACTGCAGGACTTAGTTTAGTACTAGTCAGTAATGTCTTCGTAGGTTTAATATGATATAAAATATGACCATTGCCAAGATTCAAGCCACTTCTGCAATACAGTTTCTCTACTTTGGCCTCCTAACATGTTTCACAGCACATAAATGGGACATTATCAACTTTCTGACAGTTTTGTCTGTGAACTTCTTACTTCTACACTGATCAGGGTCCTGGTGGACAGCGTAGGAAGAAGAAACAGGGAAAGAGAAATACTTGATGGGCTGAATCACAGCAGTCAACTTGTGATACAGAGTTCAAAGTCTCTCTATAAAGCCCAGAATGTTGAGGCTGCTGAAGAACTGGGCTTTGCCCAAAATTTGTTGATCTATTGTCAAATATGACGCTGCCTCAGAGTGGGAGTTTGCCTTCAGGGTTGGGTTTGGGTATCCTGCTGTCTTGGATGTGAGTCATTCAGTGCTGAGAACTGGACACATCCATCTACCTGGGTGACATGGGGACAGTGTGAAGAGGTTGATTCTCAATTGCCATGTCTGTGATTTGGCACTTTCTCCCTTGGCTAGTCATAGGAGTGGTGGTCCCTCAGCTGGCTGAAGATGGATTGATTTGTTATTGTTGTTGAATTTGCTCCTGTTCCATCAGCCTGGTGAAGTCACTCGTAGCAGGATTGTACTAATGTGCCAGCCAGGCCTTTCTTCCCCACCATGGAAGCTTTTCCCAAGTTGACAGAGAAACTACCAAACCAGTGCCATCCTCCAGTCTGCCCCCAGAGATGCACACCACATCGGAGGACAGAGCTGTTGTTCATACTGTTAAATCACAAGTGCGCTACATTGGATGGATTTGGTCTGGGCCAAGTGAGTTTTCTCAGACAATGCTTGGGCACATGTTAGGGATAGCCTGGGATAGGAATGATTCCCAATGGGCAATTCGTATATCGCCAACATGGGGTTTTTCCTGTCTTTCTTTTTTTTTCCCCCTGGGTGGGGATGAGTAACATTTAGCCATCCAGACCCATATTATGCTATGACAATTGACCTAATAGCTATAAAATGGCCTTTACCTGTTTTATTTATCATTAGGCATGTAGCTGGAGTCTTCACTGCTGTTCTTGAATGGTCTTGGGTATAAGTTTGAGCGAGTGTCCTTTCTTCCTCTAGCCTGCTGTACCATCAGCCTCACAGATTCTCAGCTCAGTCTGTATCTGGGAGAAAAGACAACCAGGCATCCTGGTTATTGAACAGTCAATGACATTGCTAGTCAGCCATGTCCATTAACCAGGTCCCTGGTTGTTAAGAGGTCTCAGCAAGGTGGGCCGGGTGAGACAGGGCTCAAAAGAAGTGAATGAGGACAACTGTGGTCAACGGATGTGAGTTTGAAGAATACAGTGGTCCAGATAAGTGAGATGAAAGGTCAGAAATTTGGCCAAAATATATCTAGGAACTCTTTCAAGAAGAAAATAAAAGTTTAGCCTGGGATTAAGTTGAAGATTAGGAAGAGCAGTGACATGGGAGTGAGATCAGGCAAATGTGGATCAGGCACCAGGGTTCAAGCACAGCAGAGATCATGCTCAGGAGATACAACCACAACGCAGAAGGATGGTGAGGAGCAGAGAGCAATGAGGAGGACTCCTCGAATAGTGACTTGTTGAGCCAAACCTCCAGTTGAAGCTACAAGAAAAGTCTCAGGTGCATGGGCACATTTTGGTGTTTTTGTTTTTGTTTTTGTTTTTTGTTTTTGTTTTGATTTTGGTTTTGGTTTTGGTTTTGGTTTTGGTTTTTGTTTTGGTTTTTGTTTTTTTTCTGGCTGCAGAACACAAAATTCAGGCAGAAGTCTGCACTGGTATGGAAAATGTTTTGGGATATAGCCAGAGGGCACAGGCGAGAGTGACGCAGAGACTGCAGGTCCTATGAATAACTCTGGAAATTAGCTGTGAGAAGTCCCCAGCAGTACTTGACTCTGTGGAACACATTGATATTCATGGTATCAGTGGTGTCACCCGAAGCAAAATTAGCAATGGAACGAACACGTAAGAGTTTGGGTAATAGCTTATTAGTGATATTTATTAGCTTCTCTAAAGGTAATTAGACCAAGCTTTTCCTAGGTATCATATCCAGATGTTTTCTTGGAATCCATTCACTGCTGGTTGAATGCTTGTTCAAAGGAGGAGCATCTTCCAGCAAAGCTGTAGAAAGTATGTTTCTAAATAAAGGCTTGCACTTTTAGGCGTTATCCTAACCCCACTTTTCATTGGTTTTCAGAGGCTTTTGGATTAAGCCTCATATGCAGATTTGCCAGTGCTCTCAGATGAAAAACAGTGAAGGATATGAAGTGCCAGATGGCATTATGTGAAATTTATTGGGTTTGGAGGTAACACAGAAATCCTAAGCTGAATGGACCCAGAAATTCTGGCTGCTGAAGTGTGATTCCCCATCTGTACTGAATATCAAGGTGGCTCAAATAAAGGTCAGGGACCCACGTTATCATTTTCTGTTCCACTGGTGGCTTATAAAATATTTCAGGATGCACTGAGTGGGCTGTATAGGAACAGACTGACTAGTTTAGCAGATGTCACCACTAGAAGAATGTCTGCCATGATCTGGTGTCTTGTCCTTTGGTAGCTGTTCAAAGAGCAGGCAGGAAATTGCACTGCTGAAAAATGAATTGGATATTAACACAACAGAAAGAGCTGATAACGTTTCTCTTTGTGATACTGGGCTGAGCTGATCAGAAAGATAACCCTGGCCACCCTGAAACAGAAGCCTATTGAAATATGCGGTGTGGATCTAAGTCCAGTTTTCATGTGGTCATTTTTATTCTTGTACTTTCCACCCACCTTATAGCAGAGCCAAACATGATGCGCAGTCAAACAAGACATTGAGGCCCTCTAATTTTAGCATTTACCCTAACTTACAACCATTTTCCTGCTACTGCTTATTCCTAATTACATTCAGAGCCCCTGATAAATTCCTGAGAGACTCATTTGCTTTCAAATCTGTAGGTACAGACCTTGATGACTATTAAACCTGGTCACGATCAGGTTGGAAATAGGATGGGAGGAAAGCCATAAAGCCATTACGAGGATCTATTGCTGAGCTTACCTGGAAGGGAGGGTAAAAAAGATTTCTCTTTTTAAAGGTCCAAATGACAGTGTTCCAACTGATATTTAAAATGGTTAATGTGCACTGTACTGAGCTAGGCAAAAGAACATTTCCAGGGCTGTTCCAAAATGTTTACCCATCAAATGTTTTCTGACAGAAAATGCCATTATGGATTAAGCAACTTTTTTTGAGAAGTGTCTGTTTTCAGCGTGAAATTTCAGATGTTTACCAAAGCTTTTCAGCTAAAAGCAGAAAGTTTATTTTCAGCTGTTTCTATTTCTTTTTAAAGTAGAAGTTAGATTTTTTGTGAGAGAAGAAGAAAACTCCATTTTCAAACCAGCTGTAATCCATTTGCTCTTCCAGACGGAGAAGAGCTTGAAGAATGTCATTTTGAAGTGTCAGGCTCTGTGTGAACACTGGAAACCTTTAGTAGAGTCCTGCCTAGATAGGTGTGACTCATGCCTGTCGCATGGCTTTACTTCCTGCCATGGGAGAGACCAAAAGAAAATGAGTCATGTATGAAACCTCTACTAACAATTTCTGACAAGTTCCTAAAAATTCTCAGAGTTGAAATTATGTATGCATATTAAATGCAATGACTGCCTTTAGTGCAAAACATTTGCACTCATGAAGGCTCTTTAAGTGTTCCTCTTTCCTAAAAAGTGAACCCCAAATACCAGGTTATGTGAATGGGAAAGGAATCTATTGTGTTGCCTCAGGTGACAGCCACAACCCTTTCTGTGACCCTGTGGTTGTCATCTCCCTGGTCTGTTGAGCACAGCTGCTTTTGGCGCCCGGTGCTGGCGTGATAGCTTGTTCCCACCAAAGTGTAGCATTCTGGTGTCCTGCCCATCTCTGACCATGTGTGCCAAGTCGAGGTGATCGGTGGACCACAGATCAGGATGCCTTGAGCAGGCAGGGCCCTAGGTTTATTTGTGCCACGCGTCAAACGGTTGAGATACAGCCTAAGCAGGAAACAAGGCCATTTGAGTGGCTCCCATGCTAGATGGTGGAGACTTGGTGGGTCTCCACAATTTGCCTTGCTCTTCTCTCAGAAGCATTAGGTGCCTGCTGGTTCTGATGCTCAGCAAATTCACCCTCTTTAGTCCCATGAGAGCTGGAGCTGGATGAACCAGAAAATTACTTGGGCGAGGTTGGTACTGGAGGAATATGAGAGTATATTTCTCTCTGGAGAGAGGGGTTTGTGCAGGGTGCAAAGCCATGCAGTGTCTGTGGGGAAGGGGAAACCCAATTATGCAAGAAGAGAAGTGTTTTGGACATCCTCATACGATGGTGGATATGGATGTGTTATTTGTGACTGCTCAGTAGAAGCAGGACTTTAAGGCCCTTCAAGTAGTATGCACTCCACACTGGACCTGAGCCTCCAGCCTTGAGGTTTAGCAATTGAGCCGTGCCTGGGAGAATGCCTGCTCCTTTCTCCTGTCACTTCTATCTTCAAACACTGACCATCCCACAGAGTGGCACCTGAGTGTAGGGCATGGAGTCCCAACCACGTGATGACACTGTGAGCCTGCATCATTCAGCCCAGTGCCCAGCAGAGTTTGGGTATGTCTCTCCTTGCATGGCCGACTTGCAGCACTCAGAGTCATTGTTTGATTATTTGGTTCCACAAACAATCTTGCTCCTTCCACAGGAGGAATTATCCTTTTTTCCATCAGTTGATTTTGGATATTCTACCGTGAAGCTATCCAAGCAGTGAAGATCTTGTTAATCCCGTTAGCTCAGAGCCGTTCTGAATAAACTGACTCACAAGGTAGCAGCTGTTGCCACTAAAAGCCTCAGAATAAAAAGGAGATATTTAATTTGCCCTCCTGGGGCTGCCACATAGCCTCTGTTTTGCTGCTGAATTCCCATGTGTCACAGAGGAACCCTACTTTGTGGTTCTGCTCCAGGGGCTGAGAAGGTAGCACCACTTGGCTCTGCGGCATGCAATCATCTTGGCCACCGACGTGTTGGCTCTCCAGGGGGAGCTGGTAGAAGTGATGTGGGAAGCTCAGACCTGAAGTCATCCTTCCCTGCTTGCCAGAATGAATCATTAAATCATCTGCTTTTACAGGCTGTAGCCAGATATAAGCACCCGTGGAAAGGTAGAATACACTCTCCTTCTGCCTCCGTGCTCCCACACAGGGCCAAATCCTAGCCTGGTGCCACTCCAGTGGTTTTACACCAAGGATATTCACGCTTTTCAAAACTAAGGTAAAAGTGGTTTGTTGTTTTTTTTTTTGTTGTTTGTTTGGTTTTGGTTTGTTTTTGTTTTTTTTTTCCCTCAAAGATGTTCTCAGTCAAAATTTCTTGAAGATATTTTACAAAGTACTTTTTGGGAGAGGTTGAGAACACCTCTTGCTGTGTCTGAGCATC
Source organism: Ibidorhyncha struthersii (assembly GCA_013398815.1). Lineage (NCBI taxonomy): Eukaryota > Metazoa > Chordata > Aves > Charadriiformes > Charadriidae > Ibidorhyncha > Ibidorhyncha struthersii. The sequence continues at coordinate 80,022 of VZSZ01006219.1, read as the reverse complement.
TACCAAGAGATTACTGCGCCCAGCCCACCCTAGCCATCTAGGGTGAGAAGGACAGGAAAAACAAGGAGCAGGTATCTGCATGCAATGGGAACTCCCCAGTTAATATAGGGGATCTTTACTCTCTGGCACCTGATGCCATGAAATGTCCTGTGCTCATTGAATATGAAGTTGGGCTGCCACAGCTGGCTATGGGTAAGCTAAAACTGTCAGACCTGGTTTTGGTTTCTGTTGAGTGTTCCTTGTCATGATGCAAAAGGAGGAACTTGTTGAGAAGACAATTTTGTTTAGATTAAACAACTTTCCTAAGCGCAAGTTCCTTCAGCAAAGCCAAAGATGGTGGCAAGTGGTATCTGGCAGGCAGAGCCTATGGTTGATTCTCTCATCTCATTTCCTTTTTTGGGTGGAAACAGAGTGACTTTTTTTTTTTTCTCAATTACTGAGACTCAAGACAGCCTTCTTTAATGCCAGGCTGCAAAGGTGGAAAGGTACAACAGCAACAAAACACACAAATGCCCCAGCAGGCTATGGACACCAAAACACAGACAAATGGCTTGAGGTGTAGAATAACCACAATTGGCACATGACTTATTGATTACACCCGTCATATGATCAGTCCTTAGCTAGTTACAAATATTATATTAGAAGTATTAGTGAAACCAGATGGGTTGCAACTAGTCCAGAATGTGGTGAGCCTGCGGCCTGAAATAAAGAGGGAAGAAGCACAATGATTTGGCATTAAAAATCATCTTTTGTGCTTGAACCAAGAACTGAGAGGAAAAAGAGGAAAAGTCACAGAGCTGGCTGTGCCGTGCACATGATGCCTGGGAAATAATTTGTCTGTGTCCCAAGGCATCAAAATCTATTTCCCAAGAGTCTGTGGTCCATATTGGACATTTCATCCTGATGCTAACGAGCTCTGTTAATTAGTCAGATTGTGCTTATTTTGGGTCAGCAGTGAACAAAAAGAGAGAATGTGAAGGCTATCGCCCATTGCCTGTTTCTTGCAAAGGGGCTGGACATGGCAGGACTTTTCCTCTGGGTGTGCAAGTATTGTGCAGGGCTGGTGCTTAGGTCGGTGCAAAGAGAGTGAGGAAAGAGGTAAATGCTTTCTCCATCAATGTCTCCTTCCCCAACCCCTTCAGATGCTATCCCCCATGTTTGAGAAGGTTTTAGCTCCCTGATACACAGCACCTGCTGCAGCTCTTGTCTCTGGGTGCTTTATATGTCCTCAAACAAACCTCAGAGAATTCACATCTTGTGTTAGTTCTCCCCACGTTAGCTCCTCTCCCAGAAATCTGTGCTGGTCTCATCTTCGCTTGGAGGACCCCAAACATACGTCAACTGCATCAGGAGACTCTTAGAGACCCATTGGTTCAAGAGGCTGGTCCAGGAGAACCAGGAGCACCGGGCATCCCGTGAGCAGTGACTTGGGGTGGCAGGATGCAGTGGAGCCGGGCTGGCCGCACACGGCTGAATCCTGCCTTGGAGTGAGTATTAGGTGCATTAGTGTTTGCATCCATCCCAGCTGCAGGAGAGCCCCCGGTTTGTCGGCAGGGCAGCTGATTTACCGCCCCGCTCGGGAACGGAGCGGTCAGCGATACGGCATCAGAGCGCTGTCGCCGGCTGTTAATAGCCGGGCGGCTCAGGGTCGCGCAGGTGCACACCAAGCCCCATGTGACTCCCTGCAGCCCGCACAGCTGAAAAAATATGCTGGGCATCTGGCGCTGTCCTCGTGTCTGGGCCTCCGGGCTGGCATGCCAGACCCGCGCAGCCGGTGCCTCCCAGCGTGGCCGGAGCTGGATCCTTACACAAACACACAGAGGCAGCCGGAGCGGAGCTGTGCCAGGGACGGATTTGGCCCTATAGTGCAAAGCAGCTCTCGGTCGTGCCTCTGGTCTCGTCTGTGAGGTCCTCACCAATCTTGCCCGTGCCTGTATCTCGCCTCCTTCCAGCTTCCTTCCCCCAGCCAAACCGTGCGTCACCATACTCTCCTGCCTGGTCCTCTGAAGACTCCATGCTCTCCGGCTTTGGTCCCCGGGCAGGTCCCTCTGCCTGCTTTTGTCCCCCTCCAGTCCTACTTGAAAGGCTCATGGAGACGCTGGGGCTTGCAGGCTTTTTGAGGGCTGGTTGCATCCATCCTGCTCAAGCCATCATGGGGAAATTACCTGGCAACTTCTGATCAACTGGTATTGTGTGGTTGAGGTCCTGGGTTAGACGGCTTGAGGCTATGCACTTGGTTTGGTTGGGTTTTTGAGGGCTGTATACATTTGCGGCAATACATGGATACAAATGACTAATAATAGGAAAGCATGTGCTGGGTCTGTGTCCACTCCTTTCTGTCCCCAAAAGGAGCGGGCTCTCTCCAAGATCCCTAACCTTGTCTTGAAGGCCAGGACAACATGCTTTGCTGATGAGGTGGCCTGAATTTCATCACCCTCATATCACTTTTGGTTCTTGGCAGACGAGAGAGTCCGTTGCTTATAATACTCCTTACCTCTTTAAAAGGGCTGTTCATCTCAAAGAGCTTTAAAAAGAAGCCAAGATCATTATTTCCATGTTCCAGATGGGGAAACTGAGGTACGGGAAGCAAACCCGATTTCCTCAAGTTACACAGCAGTGCTGAGGCAGGAGCAGGGAAGGGCTCAGTCCTGCCCATCTCTGGTGGCCACCCTGCCTTGTGCTGCAGCCCTGGAGCACAGGGTTGGGTGGGAGAGCTTACTGCAAACATTTATGCTTCGGGGTGATCAAAGGTGTCCACACTTTCTTTCCTTGCTGCCCATCAGTGCTCCCCTTGAACCACACTGAAGATGTTTCAGGGAAGGAGGCGCTTGTGTGCAGGTGATTAGGTGTCATGGTTGAATGGACAGCTACAGCATCTAGAACAGTTGTGTGGGCTGGACACTCTGATGTGATCCTTTTTACAAGGATTAATCATCTAGAAAAGAAGTTGGGGAAATGTTTTTTCCCCAAGACATTGTCAGGAACTTGGGTATTTTATTAAATAATGGTTAAAGATACTTTACAATAAAACCAAATAATTTTCACTGTTTTGCACTTTGCGAAAGAGAGTCTTTTTCTGCCCTTAAGACCTAAAAAAGCACAGCAAGGAAAAGAAAAGGTTGCAATATCCATCTTACAGTAGAAGGATCTGGGTCAGGGGGATTCTTCTCAAGATCACACAAGAAACTGGTGACTGACCTGGGAATGCAATCCATTCTAACTAAAGCCCTTGTCCAGTGATTTAATGACAAGCCCTTGTTCCAAGCATGAATCTTTTAAGATGGAAAGGGATGCAGAAAAGGAGAATGGTGAAAAGCTGGAAAGCTGAGTGTGTTTTGGTCCATTCTCTCCTGTAGCTAGATCAAGATCCAAAATGAGGAGAAAAAGGTAAAAAGAAAGGATTTGAGAGACAAGAGTGATTGAGCTAAAATCATCTTTGCTGGAGCAATGGCTCTGAAAGCCAGAAGCGGAAAAAAAGCCTCGCTTGAGGTGGGGAGTGAATCCTGAGCTGAAGTTGCACTCCAAAGCCTGATGGTCCTTGGACTTGGGTGGGCTGGTGGCTGTGTCACTGGGTACCATGACATGGCATTGCAAGGGGAGCTGCCAGGTCAGGGGACAGCGGCAGAGCACAGGTACAGACCCTGCTTAGGAGAGCCCTCAGGAATCCCTACCTGCTGATCGTAGCTGGGATTTGCCTCCAAAGTTCTGTAGTTTCTCTCCAGTTTCTTCATGGATTGATGAGATTTGCTTATGTGGAAGATCACCTCTCCTCTGTCTGCAACAGCAGTCTCCTTGGGTGGCTTTGCCCTGTGGAGTGGTGACACTGTAGTGGAAGATGGGTGGATGCTGGTGATGGGCGTCAGGATGCTGTGTTTAACTGTGAAAATGCTTCTGAACAGTATCGAACCCTGTGGGTCTGGAGTCGCAGGTACAGTTTGCTCCCTGGGTTTGCTTTCATGAGAGCGCCCCTCCCTCTCATGTCGGGTTTTACCTGTATGGATCGAGAAGGCAACAAGGAGGGAAATTTTATTGTTCCTTTTTACCTCTGGAGAAGTGCCACAGTCAACACCAGCCCATCATGTGCTGGTGACTGTGCTGCATTCAGCTGCTGGCCAAACACAGATTTCCTTCGTTAGCAGAAAGGGCAAATCCCTAACTATGGTGTTTGCTGTGAGTCGGGCCACCAGCTTGCTCAGAGCCACTCCTGCCGGGATGCCCTCCCTCCCTGGGTTATTTGGACTCTGTGCGCAGCCTGGCATTCTGCACAAACGATATAGCAATGAAAAACTACAGATGTGCGGACAAAAATGCCTGTTGGGCTTTTGCCTCCTCCTGTGCTGTAGGGAGTTAAGGGACATGTTTCATTAGGGGAAATTTTTCTTTTGTCTTTTACCTAATTCCACCACTCCTGTAAGCAAATTAACCTTGAATAAAAAACCCTATTGTCTGCCAAAAATATAAACAAAATCTCTTCTCTAGTGTTTGGTACTTGTTATTGGAGGAAACAATATTGTTGTTTGCTAGAGGGTATTTTCAGAGGCATCATCACTGCTGTCCTGTCCCCCTGCCCCATCCCTTCCCTGGGGCTGCCCACTCCGCCAGCAGACCTGGCACGAGGTGCTGCATCTTCTGTCTTGTGCGTGGAGGCAGCAGCAGGCAGGATTCAGCCTCGTCCATCAAAACACAACTTCTTCTGCCAGATGTCACTGCTGTGCGGCCGTGCAGACCACAGGGGTATTCCTGCAGGAACGTGCCTTTCAGAAATACCATTCTCCAGCTCCTCGGCCCCAAAACTGCTGGGGCTCTGTTCGCCTGGGAAAAAAAAAATTAAAAAAAAAGGAAAAAAAAAGGCAACATACACACACAAGAAAAAAAAAATCTGAAGGCATCCAGTTGCTCCCGGGCAAATTGCCAGTGATTGAGTGACCTGCTGCTTCCCCAATATTGCATTCCGCTGGCATGTCTTTAGCCCTGGCTGACGCCAGCCATCTAACTCACCCCCAAAGCAAACATTTCCAGTTGGCACTGCTGCCTTGTTTTTCTGAAGAACCGATTCATGCCTTCCTTAAAAAGTTTTACTATATCCATTTTTTTTCTTTTTTTTTCTTTTTTTTTTTCCTGGTGCGTGGAGCCACTGGGGAATGGCTGCCGCTTCAGGGATTTCTCCTTAAAATAAAAAAAAAAAAGGGAGAAGGGTGGATTTTTTTTCCACCTCCCCCTTTAGCAAGCATGATAAATCCATTCAGAGCGCTCCTTGTGCGCGAGTGTGGAAACCTTCTGCTAAAAGAGTTATTCTGTTCTCATTCACAGATAATTGCTCCCTGAGGGGCTGGGGAGAGAGCGAGGAGGAGAGACCGATAATCCGGGAGGACATGGATACAAATATCAGGCTGCGGCGCTGAGTGCCTGCTTAATTTATTGGGAACGAGCTGTTACTCAGCACTTTGCAGGATTAGACCCGCTGTAATTCTGTTATTTAAGGAGAGACAGAGTCGAACGACAACAACAACCCACCCGGGGCTGTTGCGGAGACGGGCGGCGTTGGAGAGGAGCACATGCTGGTTTATTTTTTACACTATGGAAAGAATGAGCTTTTAGGACACAAAGTCCTCGCGGCTGGCGAGGGGGTGGCGGGAGGGGAGCGAGGGGACAGTCTGGCTCCGCGCTGGCCGCCCTGACGTACAGACCCAGGTTGGGGTTGCTGCTCGGCCAGCTGGGATGATGTACGGCAGCAGGGGGTCTCCCCCGAAAAGGGCACGTATTTGCTGCCAGACAGCTCCACCAGCATCCCTGCTGCCTGGCAGGTAGGTGGGTGACAGCAGCCAACAGCACCCAAGTCACCTGGTTGGTGACGATCCGGACCACCACCAGTGCCCACCGGATCCTGCTTGGACCGCAGAGTGCTGATTTTTTATTGATTATATCTAGTTGCATAGTGCACCAGCCCCACATGTGTCAGGCTGTTCTTACCCAGGACTTCATGCAGAAGTGAGAATTCAGCCTCCTTCCCTCTTCAGATCTTCCTGGGATTCATCCTGCATCCCCAAAATGGGGGTGAATTGCCCAAGAGGATGCCCAGAAGCTTGAAAGGGGTAAAGGAAGGCACCATCTCTTTCTTGTCTTGATGGATCGTTTCACTCATTTTGAAATCCCTGCGATATTTGACACATTTGTCTGAATTTTCACTGACCATTACAAAAAAACCCCTCTGGGAAGCCAAGGCCTTGGAAAGAAATGTTTAGACTTTTCTGGCCTGAGTGAAAGTTGCAGTGACATTAAAATATAGTAGGTTTTTCTGGACAAGTTTTTCTTCTTTGGGGAAAAGAAATATGTTTATCTGACTGTCTGTTTAAGCATCTGTCACCTGAAGAGAAAGAGCCTGAACACAGCTTTCTGTTTTCTCATGGAGTGGTCCAACGAGGGCTCTCTCTGTAGTAATTTGGGCTATTTACTTCTCCCAGATTCTTAGGTATGTTTCTCACCTGAATGTCTTTCTGTGTATGAATACCCATTCAGCTGAGGAAAGAAAAACATCCAGCTCATAGAAAAAATGGTTCCTTCTTGGACAACATCTTCCACTGTCAAATCAGCAGCTACCATTATGTGCATAGGATGCATAGGCAGCAAGGATGAAATAACCTGCCTAAGGAGGATTTTGTTGGGTAAGGGAGTTGTAGAGTGCTCTCAGTCTTTAATACGGCTGTTGCAATAAGAGAATTGAGAGGCGCTTTAGGACTTCTCCACATATCATATTATTTCAGGAGAGAAGAGGCTTCTTTGTGGCAGAAGGATTTAAGAACTTTAAGAACTTAAGAACTTTGGTGATGCAGGAATAAATGATCACTTATAATTCTCTTGAATTTATTATTGGGTAGGATTAACGGTGTTTTTCAATCTGGGGGGTTGCAACCCTCAATCAAGGATACCATTCCAGTGAAGTTTTCCCTTCGAAGATCAATAATTGCTCCCCTCCTCCCCTCCTCGTGGACTACTGAGTGATTTTTGGCCCTAACAACCCTGTGCTCATTTCGTAGTAGCAGCTAGAAGAAAAACTGACAGCTATGAGGTAGTAAAGACAAATGGTGGAAGGGAGAGATTTAGGAAAGTGGGTCTCAGGCTGTGCTTATGAGGAGTGATGACAGCAAACCCGTTTCTCCAGCAGAATGAAACCTGAAGGGGAATACTTTGGTCTTTCAGACTGCTAATGTAAATAAAAGGCACACAAAGGGATGCTGGTAGGTTAACAATCAATTAAAAGCAAATTTCCCGCCCTGTGTGATGTTAGAAGGCTGTGGGTGATATAAAATGAGGCAGGGATGAGGCACCATGGCAAATTTCTTGGGTAGTGCAAAGACTTTAAGCATGTTACTTAGCTGGGACAACCAGCACAGTAGTGGGGTTTCCCTTTTGGTTTGCAGTTTCACCCTCTGTGAATGCTTCAGGGATACATTTAAATTCATACAAACTATTGATTTGATTTCAGCTGAAAGAAAAATGATGAGAACATTGCAACTGATCTTTCAAAAAGTCTTCAGCTATGGGCCTAATATGATTTGACTGTGTCCCTTCAATGTCTTAATGGTGCTAAGAATGCAAACTGCAAATTCAGTTCCCTGGGAATACAATTCTTTAGCTGTTATCTGATTGGTTGTTTTAGTGATGATGTTGTAATTCCATGATGTCATATCTTAATTCTTCAAAACATTCCATCTGGTTTAAATGCCATCATCAAGCTGGAGCAGAATGTATCACCAACAAAACCAGGATCAAATAAGCCAGGAGAAGTGATTGCTTTCACTCCGTTATATCGGAGGCACGTAAGTGTGGGGCCCATAATATCTGTCTGGATTTCCATGTTGTCCAAACCATGGGTTTTATTCTACAATGCTTTTCATTGCTACGCCTGGTGGGATGAAGCATGGCATGATCAATGACTGCATCACGATGTTTCCATTTGTGCTGCTGGCTGGTGCACACCATGCTTAGGAAGAACCACCTGCAGAAGGTGTGCCCATCACATGCTTCGCCCCATCATGCCTGATCTGACCTGCCCATGTATATGGAAGTTGTGGTTTGCATGGATCCATGGGCTGAGCCTTCAGCCTGGTGGGATGGGGGAGCTGCAGCTGGAAGCTGGGCCGGGCAGGATGAGGCCAAGTCCTTGCTGTGTCAGCGCCTGGGGAAGCTGCTCTCCAGCCGACTGCAGCTGCCCCACAGGCAGAAGGAGGAGGGAGGCTCGCTGCCAACTGTGGCCCCGGGGCTAACCCCAAGGCAGCCCTATGACCCACCGGCTGGCTGTGGCCGCTCCAGCTGTCAGGCAGCAGTTGCTGTCTGTGGCTCGGCGGCCGCCTGTGTGCCGTCCCCCCATGCCTGCCCATGCCGCGCCGGCCCCCCAGATAGGCACAGCTGGGGAGCATCTCTCATGGCGCCAATGCCATGAAAATGTTGTTGACTTGGCACCTGTCTACAAAATATATATGGCCTCCCTATAAGCACCTTGGGGTCTTGTACAGCCTACAGTGTGTAGCCTCGCAGCTGAGCTCTCAGGGAGGGAAAAATGCCCCATATCATCCCCATTATGCTGCAGGTATCTGTGTGCCTTGCTTCCTTGAGACACCCCACGTCCTTGGGGCACCTGGCAGGAGAAGAAGGACCGACACTTGGGTTTCTCTGCAAGAGCCTGTCCTTGCATGGCATGGTTGCTGGTGACAAAATGGTCCATTGACATTGATCTGAGATGGAGAAATGCAGTCCACCACTCCATTGGTAAAGACACTACAACCTTCCTTTCCCTTTCTGGACATCACAGGACATATATCCAGCCTTACTCTACTGGAACCAGCTAAAGATGTAGCCCTCTGCCCTCAATGATCCGAGAAAACCTCTTGCTTGTTGCAGGCTGCTCTGTTCTCCCCCAGACCCTTCTCTCCCAGCATATACTCCAGCCAGAAAATTACTATAGGTGTTAGCAGACTCAGAACTGTACAAGTCCCTACTTTGTTTCCTAACTGTCTTTTTCATCTAGTGGTTTCCAAGGGTGGTTTCTTTACTTTGGATGGTCAAAACCATACTTCCAAACATCTCCAGGTCAGACCTGAACTGTGGTTTGAACCTTGGTTGCTCAGACCTGTGCCTGGCTCTGATCATAGACTCTTTTAGTGCCCTGCACTTCCACACTTTCCTAGGGAGTACATAAATAGCATCATAAGAGTCCTACAGCTTAGGAACCAGAGCTCAAATAAAAAGTACACTTTAAAAAATTTATATATCCCCTGTTTTTGAAGGCAGTCTCATGATCTGGGGAGCCTGACTCATGGTTTTGACAGCTTGCTTCTGGCAATAACAAACAACGTCTCATCACCCGACAAGGAAGAGTGATGGGCAATGTCAGCAGCCCATCTGAACCACTGCTGAGGGTATAGATGCTTAATGCAGATTATGCTGTTATATGCTACAAAAATAAATGGTACACGGAGAGAATTTACTGGGATGCGGCCCCAGAGCTGACTAAGAGCATTCTCTAGCACCATCTAGTGCTCTGAAAGTCCAGTTTCTTAAAAAATGCTGGGATTTAATCATCATATAGATCAATACTATAGGCAGTTTTGAGCACCGTGGTGCAGAACTGTGAAGTGATGCATATCTTGGAATATATTACATGAAAGGCTGAGCATTAAATTGAGTTAAGTGTCAGCCATGAACCTAGGTAATAAAATGTGGCATATATATTGCAGACAATGCAGATCTGCGATTTATGCTAGCTGCACTTTGAAAGCAAGAATCCCTTATATTAAAGTATGTGTTCAATCATTTCAGAAAATCAGAATGGATTCATAAATTTCGACTTCAGGGGCTGAGCCTGGATATCCTTGAAGCATTTAAAATGCATCCTGCTTTTCCCCAGCACATTGCCACTTCTTTTCTGAATATGTCTGTCCCTCTCCAAACACGTCCTATCTTAACTTACATCATTCCTGTTTTTGCAAGGCTCCCTTCATGGCTGATGAGATTCATCCCCAGAGGACAATACCCCACTTGAAAGAAACAGAAAAGGGAGTAGTGATGAGCAACCACCAACACCTCCAGCAGCTGAAGGGAGAGCTGCATTGAATCTGGCTGTTAAACTGGGGGGACTGGGGACAAATAACTATATAGACAACACTGGCTGTTCAGTTAGAAGCCCAAGACCCAAGAGATGTTTGTCAGACACATTCTCAGTAGCCAGTGAAACCCACAGCAAATCTGGGGCCAAGTTTTGAGTGTCAGGAGGGGAAAACAATGGCACTACACTGTTATTTAAATATTGTATTTTCCTTATTTGTCTGTTAGATGAGAGGTTGTATGGAGCTGTGAACCAAACTTGTATGTTCTCTATTTGATTTTATGCCTGACTACCTATTGCATGATGTACATTAGCTCAGTGTTTTCAGGACTTGTCAAACTGATGGAGGAGATACTTTGTACAAACATATATAATTTCTCTGGTACAGTATTTTCCCAATACTTTCTTTTCAGAATGTGATTAAAACTGTTAATAAGGAGATGGTGCTAACGGTTCTCATAACGGATCTTGTTAGATGTCAGGTTTTCTTCCCTGAGATTCCTTGTGGTAACAAAAGTTACCAATAGCCAATGCCAGGTCAATCTTGTCTGCTGTTGCTATGCTGACCTGGTCTTTATTTCTTCTCTGTCACCACAAGTAAGCCAAAGCAAGAGACTCAGAAGGTACATGCTTTACCCATTAAGCCATTATAGTCCTAATCAGTAAGCTGGTTCGGCTCAGCTGCATTCATTTCTCAGACTTTTGTTTATATATTCGTTTTTTCAGGGTCAACGGCAGTGAAGTTTTGGCTGGAAAATTATGAGTGAAAGTTATTAAGGCTTCATGAAATTTCAACACAAAAGAAAACCAACCTCCAAGACAGACACAGCAGCCTGCTGCACAATTTGTGCCAGTGCCAGGGGTTGCAGGAAGACAAGGAGCAAGTACTTGAGACATAACCCACAATTCTCAGCATACAAGTGAGGATGGGACACGGCACCTCCATACGGCCTCTCCATCACCAGCGCTGCTGCAAGTCTCTCTTGAACTAAAACCCTCCTGAGCCAAAGTGACACAAGGAAAAAGGAGTGAAGAAGAAAGCAAGGGGTGCATGGCTGTGCAGGTTACTCTCTAATCCTCCCATCGTGGGCTCGAAGTATTTTGTAAAAGGTAGAAAAGAGTACAGGGATCTCTTTATTAAAGTTAGGCAGCATGTAAGGTCCCAAAATTATTTGCATAGACCCACACAGTCATGAAGAAGAAATGGTAATAGGCTCAGCACATGGTATCTTTTAAACTAGATGGGACAAAATGCATGAAACTGTACTGATGGGGGAGCAGCCAGAGATGAGTAGCACATGGCCAAGCAGCATCCCAGGTAGTATAGTAGGTCTGACTGTCAACACTAAGGACTGGACACAGCACTCCAGGTTTGGCCTCACCAGCACTGAATAAAGGGGAAGGATCACCTCTCTCAACCTGCTGGCAATACTTTGTCTAATGCAGCCCAGGGTACCATTAGACTTCTTGACTGCAAGAGCACATTGCTGGCTCATGTTCAGCTTGGTGTTCACCAGGACCCTCAGGTCCTTTTCTGCTGAGCTGCTTTCCAGCTGGGTGGCCCCAGCATATATTGGTGCATGGGGTTGCTCCTCCCTAGGTGCAACACTTTTGCACTTCCCCTTATTGAACGTCATGAGGTTGCTGTTGGCCCATTTCTCCAGCCCGTTGAGATCCCTCTAGATGTCAGCTTGATCTTCTGGCATATCAGCCACTCCTCCCAGTTTGGTGTTGTCTGCAAACTTGCTAAGGGTGCACTCTGCCCCATCATCCAGATCATTAATGAAGATGTTAAACGGGACTGAATCCAGTACTGACCTCTGGGGTACAACTGCTAGTCACTGGCCTCCAACTAGACTTCATGCCACTGCTGTGACACGTGCCATGGCTGGCCACTCAACCAGTTTTCAACCCACCTCAAAGCCTGCTCATGGAGCCCATACATGAACAGCTTTTCTATGAGGATCTTACGGGAGGCAGTGTCAAAGGCTTCAGTGAAGTCCAGGTAGACAATATACACTGCTAATGCTCTTGAAATTATGCTTTCTTCTTTTAGAGGGATGTTTAAAAAGTCTGAGTCAGGACTTTGGTCCAGACTAGCTGTGATTTACGAGAATGTCAGTGATATGAGGAATGTAGGCAATTGCAGAAACTTAAGCGTCACCAGAATTCCCCAACAGAAAACAAAATGAGAAAAATTACAGTCTGCATTTACACTCTATCAGGGCACATTATTTGTAATAATACACATTTACATATATTGGAGCTCACGCTTGTTGGAAAAGATGCCAAGACTCGGGATTTATCTTCTTGTGCCTGCTTCTTCAGATAGAGAAGGGCCATTGCCCTGGGAGAGCACTCCTCTGCAGAATGAGATTGCTTAGTTCATTTAAAGAACAATCCCCAAAATATTTTAAAATGTTAATTAAAAAAAAAAAAGTCCTTTGTGTCAAAATAATTAGATTCTCACTTACTGGAAAACCCATTTTTTTGTAAACTGTTTTTTTCTGGCTCCATTTTAGCAATATGTGTCACCAAAAGTTATTTGACAAACTTGCCAAAAAATGGAAATCCAATCTGTTTAAAAACCTTTTTTTTCTTGTCTTGTTCAGCTCTAATTCAATATGCCCTTTTCCTTTAAAAAGTGTATTAAACCTACATTTTTCTTGCATTTAGAGATGCAGGATAGAGTGGAGCAGGTAGAAAATTTTACAGCTACAGTCTTGACCTTGGCTAAAAAAACTTCAGTCTGAATCTAAACAAGAATGTCTCTATAGCTGTGAGGTTTGGGTTTTCTTGAAATAGCAGGTGGCTGTTCAGATAAGAAATGTTGGTTCTGCCCATTACACAGACAGGAACCAGGTGCGATGTGCAGATCTGCACTGGAACTTCCTGAAAATCTGGGAGTCTGCAGCCAAAATGCTTCTTGGATCTGATCACTGCTGCACTTCCAATTATAATTATTATATTATAGTGTGTCAAATTGCCTGCAACGGAAAACACAGTCTAAAAACATACATACTTTAATATGTCAATGAGAACTATGCTAATGAACAATTAATAGGCTAATGAGCAATGCCGTATTTTGAATATTCTTGACCTTCAAAGAAGATCAATGCTGCTGTTGTGCCAGGCGTTATTACAGAGTCACCAGAATCACAGAATGGTTGAGGATGGATGCAGCTCTTGAGATCTAGTCCAGCCTTGAGGTCTAGTTCAACCCTACTCCAGCAGGGTTATCTACAGAGGGTTGTTCAGGACCATGTCCAGTCTGGTTTTCAATTATCTCTACGACATGGCCAGGCAACCCGTTCCAGTGTTTGACTGTCCTCACAGTAAACATTTTCATCCATTTTAATTTGTGCCCAGTACCTCTTGTCCTGTCAGTGGGTACCACTAGGAAGAGTCTGACTACCTCATCCTCATTCTTTTCCCAGGTGTTTATACGCATTGATAAGATTCCCCCTGAGCCTTCTCCTCTCCAGGCTGAATAGTCCCAGCTCTCTGTCTGTCCTGATATGAGAGATGCTGCAATCCCTTAATTATCTTTGTGGCCCTGTGCTGGACTCGCTCCAGTAAGTCTGTGTCTCTCTTGCACTGAGGACCCCAGAACTGGGCACAGTGCTCCAGGTGTGGCCTCACCAGTGCTGAGCAGAGAGGAAGGGTCACCTCCTTTGACCTTCTGGCAACGCTTTGCCTAAAGCAGCCCAGGATATGGCTGACCTTCTTTCTGTCAGGGCACGTTGCTGGCTGATGGTCAACTCATCCACCAGAAACTCAAGGTACTTCTCAGCAAAGCTGTTTTACAGCCAGTCATCTGCAGTGTGTACTGGTGCACAGGGTCATTCCTCCCTAGATGTAGGACATGGCATTTCCCCTTGTTAAACTTCAAAAGATTCCTCTCTGCCCAATTTTCCAGCTTGTTGAGGTCCCTCTGAATGTCAACATGACCATCTGGTGTACCAGCCACTCCTCCTGGTTTTCTGTCAACTGCGAACTTGCTGAAGGTGCACTCAGTCCCATCAATCAGGACATTAATGAAGATGTTAGACAGTACTGGCTCCAGGAACGGAGTCCTGGGGTACATCCCTAGTGAATTCCCTCCAGCTTGACTTTGTGTCACTGGTCACAACCCTCTGGGTCTTGTGGTTCAACCAGTTTTTAGTCCATTTTACTGTCCACTTATCCAACCCATGCTTTGTCTTCTTGTCTATGGTGATGTTATGGGAGACAGTGACAAAGGCTTTACTAGTGGAGGTAAACAGCATCCACTGCTCTTCCCTCATCCATCAAGCTAGTCAGCTCTTTGTAGAAGGTAATGAGGTTGGTCAAGTATGATTTCCCCTTTATAAATCCTTGCTGACTACTCCTGATCACTCCTGATTATTATATATGCCATGTTTTGAAGGTAATGTGCGGGGAAACGAAGAAAGAATGGGAGCTCCAGTGGAAGACCTGCGGAAATGTAAACACTCATTTGCAGCCTTTAAATAAGTACTGTGGCATTGGGAAAGTCATAATACAAGCCATATGATACAGATGAGCCACTGAAGAACCTCATGCACAGTGCCACTAATTCAAGGACAACTTTTTGCTTAAGAAAAGACAGAGTAGGAAAATGAGAGCAATTTGTGGCTGAAAAGGTTGGTGCTAATTAATGGCTGCCAAATAAGCGAAGTTGGGCTATGGACTCAGGTGGATGTATTTATCTTAGTGCATTCCTTGTCATGGCAGGGGCTTCCAATACTGGTGGGCTGCTGGATTCCTCTGCTGTCATATCCAGACATGGGTTAACACCCAACTACTACACTGGCAGCTCAGTCTTATACTGACCTTGAATTATTTCATTGCTGTGTTTGCTTCAATCTCATCACCCCCAACTAAATGTCAATTTGCATGCAGATAACATCTTCATTATCATTCTTCCAGGACTCATTCAACATATTTCATTAAGACAAACAGGTGTAAACTTTCCAGTATCCACTGCCTCTTCTGCATATGGGAAAATCAACTCCATTACTTGTCAGTGAGCAGTAAGACCTAAGGTCATGAGCAGCTAAATAATGTCCAGGGGGCGTTCTCAGCTGGTGTAAATTTGACTTTCTCCTGTATTTTTACAATTTTTTAATAAATAATGAGACCTCAGCTATGGTCCAAGAAGCTCACCTTGATAAACGAATCATCTGTTTTCCACTTTGAACACACACTGGAGAAAACCAGTTGCAGGTGGTGCCTGATTAAGCTGGAGCATACATTATTTCTTAGAGTAGACAAGATATTAACAGTCTTGGCAGGACTGCAGATGTTTGCGTTGTTGAAGATATAGTTATCATTTGAGGGTATGCAAATGCCTCATCTGCACTCAGAAATTGGATGGTGGTGTAACCTGGAGGGCTGATCAGAGGCTAACTGAAGTTTCCAAGAGGCCTGTGTTCATAGAATAGGTCACATAAAATCACTGAAGATTAAAAATAAAGAAATAGTGGAGCAATTCTGACAAAAATCTTGCTGTAACCTTGGATAGTCTGTTTATTACCCCATCTTCAGAGCTCTGCATCACTGATCGAAGGAGTCATAACCCATCCTTCAACCTCTGCCTCCAGATGGCTTTCCATTGCCTCAAGTGTATTTAAAGAGTTCTTCTGAGAAAATGGAAAAGTAGTACATGCCTGAGTCATAGCGAGAGCTTTCCAGAAATGGCCAACACCTCTGTTATGGAAAAATTCACATCCCTGGAAAAGAACATATAAAACCCTTCAACAGGACTTGATCCAGCTGAGATAAGCTAACTTGTACGCTTTCACTTGAGTGAAAGTACTACAGATTTATACCACTTGTTTAAAATAAACTCTTCTTTAGATTGTTATACATTATTTTACATTTCATCTCACTTTTGTATATACTACCTGTAGAATATTTCCCATATTTGTGGGTCTGATTTTACACGTGCTGAAAATCAGACATTTGAATTTGCATCTAGAGAATTGGAGCAGCATTTCTTTGGGTTTCCAAGGCAAATATGTAGCTACCTAATTTCAGGCAGCACTGTGCACAAAGAACTGGCTCATCTTGCCAGTGTTTGGAAGATAGAGATGAATGAGGGAGTCTTTCTGGTTTTGACACTCTTTAGAGCTGAGTCACATGCAAATGCAGGAGAAACTTGCAAGTTATCGCAGAATGCCCTAAAATGACTGAAACACGCTCCCAGTGCATTTTTTAAAATGAAGATAGGTGTTCAGCATCGAGCTGGGGCTCAACTTTGAAGCTCTGAGCTATGAGGCACATCTGTTGTAGCATCTGAAGAGGGGAGGGATCCTGCGTTGCATGCTGGGCAGAGAGTTATTTTGTTAACACCTATGAAAAGCAACCCCCAAAAAGCCAGTTAGTGACTGAGTTAGTGCTGAGTTTCCTTTTCTGCTCCATTCTGTTCACGGCCACATCACCTGTATGGGGCTGTGTTGGAAACCTTGTTCTCAAAAGCAGGGCCAAACTCTGCTCAGCTCAGGAGGGGAAGATGGGGACCTTCCACTGGTTTGCAAAACCTGGAAGCAAATGGGGCATGTAGTGCAGGAAAACAACTTGTTTTCTCAAATGTCTTTCCATGGTGACCTGCATGGTTATTCCCCTCCTAACTGCCTGCTCTCCTGCTCTGCAGGGCAGGTCACCGTACCTCATATTGGTTCACATGAAACTAATGAAATCATGGTGTAATATTTTCCATACCTTGTATTGTGTCCTTGATACAGTGAGTTACATGTTGCTTGTAAAATATTTGCTTCATCTGTTCAAAGGGGAGAAGTGGGGGTGGAGAAAGAGTCCCTTTCACCGCCTGATTTATGTGTCAAATATAAAACTAAAATGAAACATGTGGCTTGATTGCCTACAGTTTTATGTCAGGTGTAGAAGTCAGTGGCCCCACTCATAAATCACGCTGGTCATTTGTAACCATTGCAACAGATTTATATAATTTATAAGTGGGTTATTGAGCTATGTCATCAGCGTAAGCATTTTCTTATTGATAAAAGGACCGCTGAATTGAGAGATGGTTTGTAAAGCAATTGACTATAATTTTTTTGATGGCAGGAGGGAGACACCTTATTGTTCGTGATCTATTCAAACAAAATGCTTGTGAAAGTCCTGGGCCCCTCCCTGAGCTCCCACTGCTTTATTTCTTCTCCAGGGACCTGCAAAACAAGCTCCTTATTCATAGATGTGAGATGATGCTGTAAGGATGATGTTTCCGTTGGTGATTCATATGATTTACTCAGTATGTTTGATTCATCCATGAAGAAAAACAAACTCTGGCTGAGGGACAAATGCTTATGGGGATTTGACGTTTGATTTTAGCTGGGTTATACAGGGTTATGAGCTGGGATGGTTTTTCTCTATACAACAACTTTCCCCGGAGCAGGAAACCAAACTAATGCCCTAAAATTTTGCGTCCAGTCTGTACTTGCAAAGGACAGGGGGCATTTCTGTAAGGTTTCAGTTGGAATCTGTCTTCTGAAATTCCTCTTCTAAAGGTCTGCATTATGTTTCAGGGCGTTAAACCAATGGCACCTTCCAAAAGGGAAAGGATGGCATTGCACTGATGGGTGAAGAGCCTCGGGTGCAGTTGTTTCAGGATGCTTTAGCGTGGAAGATACCCTGTAAGTATGTGATGTTTGCTACAACTTGGGGATCCTCTAGCCAAAGCAAGGTCCTCCACAGACGTTGGGAAATAGAATTAATTGAGATTCAATTACACAGTTCAGTGACTCCAAAAGGGACCCAGCAGGTCCTCTGAACCCAAGCTCTGAGTCAGATAATCCTGCTCATAAATGGGAACTTCCTAGTTCATATTCATAATAGGTAACTTCAAAGTCCCAGGTCTGAGAACCCAGAGTTTTAACTGAGCTTGATTTCAAATTTATGCTAAAATGTCACAATCAGTGGTCCCCTCTAATAACTTTTTTCATTAAAAATTACAAATATGCCTAATACCATGAAATAATTCAATCTTTTAATACAAAAGTGTCATTTTTTAAAAAAATATTTTTATATGTGAAGTCTCTTATCATAAAAAATGACTACAAAGACCTGGATCTACAGTCACTTGTAACCGTACTTTATGGAAACTTTTAAGAAAATATCCCCCAAAGACTATATTCGAATCTTATTTAATTATTTTTATTTGTAAGAAATGAGAGAGGCCCTGCCCTAAGGGCCTCTGTCAGGTCATTAAAACCAAAACTAGAGTCAGATTTCATTGTAGCAACAGCTAGACCTGCACAGCAAAGGAGAAGAAAACAAAACTCCACTCTTCATGGAATGAGTTTCTGTGTGAAGGTAACAAAAAATCGCAGAACATTTAGTAAAACCAGTCCAGAGTGACCATAATTTTTCAATGGAAACTTTTAAATTGTTTTAATTATTTTTTTTTTTTTTCTTTGGAAGTGATTTGTTTGCCTCTTTTTTTAACTGGGAATATACACAGGGCTGTGGTGGTATCTCTAGCTATATTGGTACTAGGAAATGAAATGTGTGCCTGGGGACATTTCTGAGCATTGAGGCCAACTGGTAGGTGATGGCCTTCAGCTACCCTAGCAAACGTCATCACTGCCCAGACAGACTGACTGAGTCCAAAACACCAACTGGGAACAGGTCCTGGACTGCTCCTATCCCACACCAAGCCTGGGAATGGCTCAGAGATATTTCTAACTGGGCTGGGACAAATTCACACCAGGGGATGGTCTAACAGTTTCCTAGCATGGGCAAATGCCTCCCATGCAGGGCAGTGTTGCTGGTCGAGCCTGAATTGACCAGGAGAGGCATAGCCTTCCCATGTGATGCTCAAGGGGTGCCAGCAACCACGGATACGCTTTCCAGGGGTCTTTATTTGAACACGCAGACAAAACGGTTTATAGTATATATTCCTGTTCCAATGGTATTCAAATACTTCCCAATCTTAAATGAATCTGTTCTGACAGAAGTCCAGAGAAGTGAGGATATGCAGATATCCGCGTTTCATGGGGGAAAAGCCAAGGTTTAGAAACTTGATGCAAGTTGTATGTGAGGTCTGTGGCTGTGCAATGATTTTTGGGGACAAATCACTTGTGTTTCTTCTTTGAATGACACACTCTTATGCTGGCTTTGCTGCTCCATCTACCTTTTTCGAAGCAGAAGAGGAATACAAGCCAAAAAACTTGACAATTGAGTCTAGGTCTCAATATTTGGTGTCCTGAATGCTGGGGCCATGTAACATTGTCAGTAACTGTGTCAAATCCAACCCAGCAATGAGCATGTGCTTGAATACCTCTAAAACAAGCAGGATCGAAACACAGGGCTTAAAGTTAAGCAGGTGCTTAGATCTTTTGTTGCATCTGGGGCGGAGAGAGGAGAAACAAAAATTGCTTGGGCAGATACAGAGAGAAACATGTTCCTAACACTCCTGTTAGTTACATGTATGGCAATGAGTAAGGGCAGGAGGAAAGTTTGGCCAGGTAAAGGGAATGAGGACCCTGGTATCTGTGCTGCTCTGGAGGTGGATTGGGCAAGATGTGATAGAACCAAGAATCTGAAGACAATGTCCATCATTCACTAATTTAAACTCCACTTGAACTGCAGCTGCCTTCCCCAGCCATACATTATTTTTAAAAATACATTCTACATTTTCTTCTGTGTTTCATTGTTTGTAAAACATCCTATGAAACTTGACCTTAAAAAAAAAAAAAAAAAGAAAAAGCATCTCTACCAGATTTTTCCTCATCAATTTGGCAAACTTTGCTTTTCCGCCCCACTGTTTCCTATGGAGCCGCAGCCAGCATGGCTTTCCAGCTTGTTGATTTCCTTGTGCCATAATTTTTAGCATTGTCCGTAAATATCAGCTCTGCTCTGGGGATTTGGGGCAATTCAGCCTGCCCTCTCTGCTGACTGCCTATCCTGCTGCAAGAGCAGAGTGAGGCCAGATGAGGATCCACATCCTGCAGTCAGTCTCTTTGCTTATTATAAATAACGATGGTTTTAATAAAATGCTGGGCACTGTTCTCTTCCATTTTTACCATTTCTGAGTGTCTACTGCTTGATAATTCTTTGTGGTTTTCTTGGAGGCTGGCAGAAATAATTTCTACCTGGATATCAGTACAAACTCCTGAGAATTTGTGCTGGTGAGAAGTTGTACGGGTGCCTGCCAGGAGGGGAGAAGTCACAGAGGTCTCTAGCACATGGATATCACAGAGTGCAATTACACAGCAAAGAAGGCAGTGGAAGTGCTCTCTCATCTTACCACAGACTGTTAAGGCCTACGGTATTCATTACTAAGTGTCCATTTGCTCTTCTTGATGTTAGCAGAGAGAGTCCTCGGGAGGAAGGACTTGAGCTTTTCAGGACAGGTGTATTTTCGCTTTGCCTTCCTGGTGAATCCACCTATCAGCTGCCGATGTGATGTGTGAGTACCCTCATTTTAAATGATCTTCCACAGGTAGAAGTCTTGAGTGTTTTTGGGTTTTAACTGATTTTTTATCTGACAAAGTTTATATTCTTGTAACTAGCTGGGAAAAGGGACTACGTTGCATGCAAACACAGAGTGGGATATGAAAATATCAATCAAAAAGAGAAGTTAAATGCTTGTGGCATCTTCAGGAGCATTGGTATATGGGTCTCCGCTGCAGAATGTGTTACCTGATATATGTATACAGGCTGATAGGCTGTAGTTTGCAGAACATTACCCACTACTCCAAACAGAGGAATCATAAATCCAGGCTCCCTTGTGTGCCCCTTGCCTCCAGTCTCTGTCCTCTGGCACATAGCCATTTGTGATGACAAAGCAAGACATAAGTACCCAAATACTTTTAAACAAACTTCCGATTTCCTCTTTTCTAAAAATGTTTATGCCAAAGGATTCTAGAAAATGCGGCTCTATGACAATTATTTAGCAACCAGATTTGCCTTTCTTTCCTGCAACAGAAGCAAAACATATAGATAGAGCAGTATTGCTTTGAGTCTGATGATGGACCGTGTGAGGAAGGACCCGTGTCCATGACATCCTAAGAAGCTGTAATTTAATGGTAAATATCCTGGTGGATCTTAGCAAGTCTTCACTCAAATTCGGAATGGCCAAGGACCAGCTTTTATTTACCATTTCACATGGTCTCTCTGAACACCAATGCCATGACAGCCTACTCCAAAATACTCCTTCCAGTGGCCTCTATACTGCTCCTGAATGTATATGCGTGCTGCGCAGTGAAGGTCCACACTAAATATACACCTAAGAAGGACAAAACCCTCACTTTATATTGTTGCCATCCACAGGACATGCCAGGAATGAGGAGAAGTGGAGACCCCATGGAGAGGATGGTGATGTTCAGGTGTGGAATATCTTTCCATCAGGCAGGATGGGGACTTGGGCAGGAGAGGGATGCGCTGGAGACAGAAGATGGCAAAATGCATGGTGGAAGGGTGGCAACATCCATCCCTGAGGCTATTTAAATAGTAATATAATGAAGTGATAATTTATGGCCCAGTTCTCCTCTGTCCTGCACCTTGTGTGGTCCTCTGCCGCCAGACATTATTCACGCAGAATTCCCCACTCTCACTGTTAACAGCTTCTCAGTGTGTAAGTGAACAGATTTATTGTGGGGGAAATTGCCTTTTAACAGACTGGCTGGCATCCGCTCTAGGCCCTCCAAGGTTTTGGAGCAGTGTTGCTCCAGAGAGATGGGTTCAGTATCAATTTCAGTTTTATATGTTTTATTAGAGCTGTTAAATAAACTAACCTAAACCCAAGAAAACATCACTGAAGCTAAGCTATTTATTAATAAAATACTGAACTAACCCAACAAAAGAAGACTTGAATTGTCAATTGGACTGGCCAGGACAAGACAGTGCTGGACTGAAGCTGAATTATCAATCGTACTAAAAGTGTAGTCAACTCTTTTGTAAATGTTAAGAGGAAATGTTAAGAAGGTGGCTCATTGTAAATTGTTAGCTAGGAATGCATTTTAACATGCATTTTACAAAGTTCTGTTTAAATAGCTTAAATATCCCTTGTCTGAACCACAACATAAGAACCATTTCTTTATATTTCAGTTCTTATGTTCAGTCTCAACTTTCTCTGCTGTCTTTCCCACAAGAGATATAATTCAGACAATAATGGAACATTATATGACAGGTGGTTCAGAACCTTTATTTACTGGGATTTTAATGAGAGCTCAAAATTTGGGGACTTCTAAACACCGGACATGTTTCACCAAGTGCCTTTGTTGACTTCGTTTGGAGTTGTTGGATGTGGACTTTTCTATCTATCCCATGGTACTTTTATGAGCGCACTCATCCCCACAAGCATACAGTTGCTTTCTGACATCCTAAAGCTAAATGGGATCAGAGGGCAGTTTGGCTGGAAAAACTAGAAACATGGGAAACAGGTTGCTGAAAATGCTGAAGCCTCAAAAACTTGTCCTCTGTTACGGACTTCTCCACTCCTGTTGTGATAGTGGTGTGCCTGGAGCTGCTGCCAAGCAGGTGGTTGACTGTGGTGATGGCAATTCTTTCCTGGCCATGAGCTCCTCACATCAGACCATCACTGGGCCTTAATGCAACACTACTAAGAGGTGTACAGAGTAGCAGTCTTTCCTCAGGCATCTTGGTTCAAAAGGGCGGACTTTCTAGCCATGCATGGGCTTCTTAAAACTAGTGATTTCTATTTTCTCTGCCACGCAGCGTGCATTGCTGAAGTTTTGGGATGTATCTAGTACATTGGAGCCACACAGCTTAGTCCAGTCAAATCTGAATTAGGTCACCGGTGGTCATCGCTAAGTAGGAAAAGTCCTGCACAAGCCAAGAATTTTTAAAACATTTAGCATTTTGCATAGCAGAAATTACTGCCAGGTTTTCCTCTTAGTAAATAAACAAATAAACAATGAAACACAATATCTTGGGACATCAGGTTACTTCAGAGTAATTTTCCATGACCTTATTTGAGTTACTAGTCCTAAATTTTCTGGGAAGTTATTGTAACCTTCCCCAAGTAAGATGAATAGGAAAATCTCAGCCCAGGTGAATCAGCTCCCCAAACACCTATCCATCAGCAAAATCAAAATAAATTCACACTTGCAGGAAAGCTTAGCAACATCCTTCTGTCCCTTGCCTCTCAGAGCTGACACATAGGCTGATTCTTCATGATGACAGGATGATTATAATAACCTCCCTGTTTCTGGGCAGGCAGCATGTCGTCAGTGATGTACATCTCAATGGTGAAATGCTGCTAAGAAGAATGATCGAGACTGGGCTTACTTGAAATATAACCTTTAAAATGATCAAATGTAGAGAAAAATACATGTCCAAAGAAAATCTACATTCTAAAAGCAAGCAATTAGATTAGCTGTCTAATCAGAAACTTAATTAGGAGCTGCAATTTATTAAGGCTACCTGCGCAACTTGCATGGTTCTGTGCAGGGAGAGGCTTACCAGGAGCGGGGAGAAGTTCAAAGGACTTAGTGCCATGGAGCAATCTGTACTCAGATCACACAATGGCATTGCTTCTTCTCTTCTCTTCCCTCCCCTTCCCAGCTCTCCACCCCATCACTGGTTGCATCCAGATGTGCCTGCCTTTCCTCAACACCCACAAACTATTTCTTCTTTCATGAGCTGCCCGTTATTTAACACAACTCACTGTGCTGCTGTTCTGTATTTTGTTTTAGTCATTGTACAAAATATGTTTATAGGATGGGCTCATGACAGTAACAAAACCCAGGACATGCATGAAGAAATCCTCCTAACCGGTGAAGAAATCACTGCGGTACTAAGTGCTCAGCTTGTATCCACCACACATCATCCACTGGGCCTATTGCTTCACATATTGGCTCTAGGCTGTGCTACCCGCACAGCATGATGGGTCTGTCCCATCACAGGTGGTGCACGAGTTGTGCATGGTGGCAGCACTATGGAGCTACTGGCATGTGTATCTGGGTCAAAACCCAGCTGCTGTATCATTTCTCTCTCTTTTTCCCTCACCCAGGCACCAGGTATAGGACCTGCAATGACCTGGACATCTAGATGGGACATCTGGAGTAGGCCAGACCTCCTAGAACTGGGAAGGTGACCTGAGGCTGGACCAAGCATAGATAGGATCAGGACTATGGAGAACCTGTCACATGAGATGGGGACTGCTGGATTTGGCTTGTTTAGTTTAGCAAAACAAAGCTCAAGGGAGGATGTGATGGCTGTCTATAAATATACTAGGGAGAGAAAAGAGTTATTTCAGCCTAAGGACAATGTTGGCACAAGAACAAATGGGCATGGAGTGGCTATGAATAAATCTAGGTTAGAAACTGGGAAAGGCTGTTAGCAACTGGGGTAATGAGCTCCCTCCTAAGCAGGAGGGAAGAAAACAGGTGTCAGTAGAAGATGGAGTATGGTTGATTTATAGAAGGATTTTTATGATGTTTTTGCTTAGGATTGCAAGAGTCGGTGACACAGGAGGTCCTCCCAGTCCTGTGTCCCAGTGCTCACTGGTTGGGATGCTGCTAGCGGTGCAGTAGGTAGACTGAAATGAAGCACAGGTATTTCTTTTACAGATTTTCAAGGCCAAAAAGGAATCTAATACCCAACTAACCTGACCTGTCCCCAGCACAGGTGATACTTGTATCAAATTCAGTCTTTCTGTCACAAGCATATCCTTCCTTCAGGCAAAGATTCTAAATGATGGGGAATTCACGTACCTTTGGGAACCTGTTTGTCAGGGTGCACACGCAAACCCTGTGTGCGCTGAGGGACAGCCCTGAGCAAGCAGCACGTGGCACAAAGTCCCATCCCTCACCTCTGTGCTCCATGGTGTGCTTTGTAACAGCTGTTATGATGTCCCCTGCAAACAAGAAGGGCTCTGGGACTAAGAGAGGATAAACAAGCACTTGCTGATGTTTCTTCTGCTAGCATTCATCAATTCAGCTGATGCTACCAGGAATCATGCTAAGCGGTGTGATTACAACAGCCAGTCGCAGCATCACACACATTATCTGTTGCGCAGGTGGAAGAGTTAAGGTCTGATGTTTCCTACAGCTTCTTCTGTGGTGGTTCTGCACAGTGGCTAAAGGAGGAGCAGGATGAGGAGAAATAAATAAGGCAAGGTTTTTTTTGCAGATGATTTATCAGGCACTGTTTTTCACAGTGGAGGGCTGTTTCTGGCTACTCTGACTGTGACTCATGGGGATGGATTGCAGTCAGCACAGTGATGGTTTTGTCTCTGCAAATGAGGACATCAGGAAATCACTTGGACTTTTTTAGTCATCCAGTCCCGGAGATGAGACTGTGTTGAAGCATGGGAGATGTAGTACAGATTTAGGAAACCATGGAGGCGTTTGCCAGACTTGAGCTCTGTGCCTCTTGCAGAACAGGAGCATGCAAACCTGCTTGGCACCTCTTTGATGACAGCTTTTGCCCCTCAGTCCACAGCATGGTCACTATCAGTCTGCAACCCCAGTCATTCCTGGGAGGCACAAGGAAGTCTATGGGTGTGAACTGTGGCTGTGCCGAGACCTTAAAGCCCAACAGCACATGGGAGTTGTTGGCAGTTTCCCCTCACTGGGATTTCTCAGAGAAGCTAGAAGAAGCTATTGCATGGGAACGCCCCCCAGCCTGGGCAATGGCCATTTCAGCAGGAATGATGTATCTCTGTGTTGCAAAGGCAACTCGATATTGATGTGACAACAGTCTGGAAAGGGCCAAGGTTGCAGATCATGCACCTTCTGGCCAAAACAAGCCAGGGAATGGCTGCTCTCAGATCACTTAAGGACATGGAAAGAGATGTGATTTTTCTAGGCATTCTGGAGGATGATTAGATTTTCATGTTTTCTATACACAGAAAGCTTAGAGGACGCCGATCTCATGTTTCTGGAAGACAGAGAGATAACAAGCGGTGCCCTTTGCTAGTCATAGCTGTTTCCCATCTGTTTTCTTTTGAGATAACAGCTTCATGGAGAAGGCTATGTAGTACAAAGGGAGATGCCGGAGCATAGCTTGGAGCAGATATATTGTGGCCAGGTGAAAAAATGCCCCACATGATGACAGGAAGGTCAGGAGTGCATTGTGCCTCTGCTTTGAAATGTGCTGAAACAAAAAAGATGGATTTCTGATTTACTAAAAGCCAATACCCTGGGAGGATGTAAAATTCTTGAAGTGTCAGACAATACTTTGAAAATGTTTTTTCCGTATGAGTAGCACAAAATTCATGTATTAGAGTTGATAAAAAAGAGAGAAAATGCACTGAATCTTAAAAAAAACCCCAACCAAATAAAGTTATTGTGGATCTGACCATGGAACACAGCCATTGTAGCCATGTGGTGTAATCACATCACTGAAGCAATGAGCAGAATGGTTCTCCTTTTTCATTTCCACTGGAGGTGAATGCTGGGAAGATCCTGAAACTATTTTGACCAAAAATGTTGGTCTCTTGAAAGAGTGTTCTCTGTATTTTCCAGGAGACTAGAACAGCAGAAAATTGTCTGCCTAGCAGCAAGATTTTCACTGCTATGTTTTGTCTCTGAATTGTCTTAATCATACGTTTGCAAAATTACCAGCACCTTTCTGATTCCCTGAACATGCTCCAGGAAACAGTGTCCTGAAGGCCATTTCTTGCAATGGCTGTGGTTTTCCCAACTCTTGTCCCCCCAGTTTCACCCTGAGACCTAGGTCACCCTCTTTGCAGGTGGTGGCTCTCCTGTCTGTGTTAACCAAGGTGTGGAAGATGCTGAGGAGAGTCAGTGCACAACTGCTTCTGTTCCCAATCCCCATTTTAAGGCCAAGTATGATGGAAAGATTGTATTTCTTCAGCTTGTGAATGCTGTTCCTATATTTTCCTTGTACTCTGAGGTTTCTTTTGAGATGTTAAGAAGCTTTCCAAATCTCTTTCTACAAATACTCATGTCTATAGTGAAGAAACAGGGCAAGAAAAGGCAGTGCTCTAAAGGAATGCATGCGCAAGCACAGAGGGAGAGGGTAACTGGAAAGCTTACATGGCCTCGTTGCTAGTTGAGCTCAATGTGGTGAAGTTGTCCTTGCCCACAAGAATTTAAATGTGGAGGAGAGATACTGCCAGAATAACCTGGGGCAAAGACGAACACCCAAGCACAAAAGCCGGTGCCAAGCCAAGCACTGTGGGGTAGCAGTCAAGCACTTGCCAGCGGCGAGAGCAGTGGGAGCCCATCCACAGCAACCCGACAAGAACAAGCTCTCCACAAAGTAAAGTAATGTGTGATCCAAGGAGGCTTAACTACAGCCAACTGACATGGGTGAAAAGCAGGTTGTGTGCATAAGGCATTTTAGCATAAACTAGCTACGGCTGTTGTTGATATTACTTCCTAAGATCCTTCAAAATTAGGTTGTAGTTGAATAATTCAGCAAAAGCTCCAATGCTTCTCACAAAACTGAAATCAACTGTCACTGGGTATTAATGGAATGAGAAAAGTAATTAGGTCTAATTTCAAATGTTGCAGCCAATTAAATAACAGAGTGAGAAAAGCTGTGTAATTTAGCGCTGCTCAGCAAAAATAAAATTGTCAAATTGTCCACATTTACAAATCTCATGCTAAGCTGTTGAAGGCTTAGGCAGGGCTTGTTTGGGAAAATACGCAAATTGTGCACAAGGTGTCAAGACCAAATGCACCTTGTGTTTTTCTGGTTCATAAGACTTGGATCTTTTAGGTTTAAATGCTTCAAAGCTCAGCTGTGCCCCCAGGCATTCCCAAGAAACCGAGTTGAGCCTGGCCAAACCAAGAGCTGTCACCGGGTCTGAGAAGAAGCCTTCAATTTATAAATGGGAAATATGCTCCCCAAAAGGCAGGTGTATATGCTCAGCCTGCCAGATGGCAGAGCCCACATCACCACTTTCCCTTGAGCCACATTTTACAATAACAGTGTTTGCAACTGCAGAGCCAGATCTTGGTCTTGATTGTGCATGAACTCCCTGTGCAGTTGTGCCACTGAATTTGGTAGAGATATGCGGGAGTCAAGCTCATGTAATTAAGGTTAGAAACTGGCTCCTCCCTGACGTGCGTGCTGGAGCTGGGCCAGCCCTGCTGCAGTGTCAGATATCATGTTGGCTGGTCAGACACCACTGCTTTCTTGTGCTGTGTCTGTGTGAAAACGTCTTTGATGACTCGGAAGTAACTATTGCAAGCAACAAGGTCCAAGATGCAAAGCTGCAATGAAAAGTGTCGGAAGCCCAGGAGCGTGGGAGCTGAGCGGGAGAAAGATATGTGGTATCTATAGCCTTCAAAGAGATATAAAGACTCTATAGCCAGCAGGTCATGGGGTCTGTCACCCTGAATGATGGACAGGTTGGTTGGTTGACTGATGGGGGATTTCAATATAAGCCTGGACCAGGTCTCAGATCCACACCCCTAGATCTATCACAAGACCCATGCTCAGGGCAGATCCACCTGCAAATGGTGAAGCCAATGAAGATTTTATACTCAGTAATAGCGTATGTTTTCCTTCGGCTGCGTGAGGCATGATCGATCTGATCACAGGGGTTCACAGCTGATCAAGCTAAAATTTGCATGGCAACATTAGAACAATATTTATACTGCTGAAAGTCAGAGGAGGAAAATGGGAGGAGAGGAGAGGTGGGACTTGGGTATGTCTGGTTGTTTAGTCTTGGCTTTAAGCCCCCTCTTCCAGGAGTGCATGCATACAGCTGGTTTTATGAAAATGAAGAATTTGCACAAGACTTTTCCTGCTGGCCCTTGTGGTGACTGGCCTTGCTGAGATTGCTAGTGGGGTCACCCAGAGGCATCAGATCTGTGAGCCTGGCATCTGCCTACTAGGCAATAAATGAAGGCCACCAAACTAATGTCACATTCACCCCGAGGACCCACTGGATGAAGACAACTTATAGCCACTGTTGACCTGTGCTGGATTTGAATTGGTGACCCAGAGCTGAAACACTTTCTGTCCTAGTGCCAGTTCTTTGACTTGCTCTGCTGTAACAATAAATATCCCCCAAATCTCTTGGAACTCCCAGCAATTATAGCCTTAAAATAAACTTATAGCACAGGCTAGTGATTACCAAATGTTTCTTATTGTTTCCCCTCTGGGAGATGTGTATCCCTCAGGAAATGAGTTTCTAATTAACTAGGAGAAGCAGGGCAGCAACAATAGTGTGGGAAAGCTAAATTAATAAAAGCTTCTAGGTACTCTCTGACCATTCCATACAGAAAGCTGACTAACGATGAAATGTGACTG
This sequence comes from Ibidorhyncha struthersii, assembly GCA_013398815.1. NCBI lineage: Eukaryota > Metazoa > Chordata > Aves > Charadriiformes > Charadriidae > Ibidorhyncha > Ibidorhyncha struthersii. Next base: position 50,705 of record VZSZ01006219.1, on the reverse strand, counting down.
AACCAGGGGTTTTTAACTTGGTCTCTTCTTGGGAGATGCCTATGCCAGCTGTGGCAGAAGATATGTGGGTGGAGGGGGAGAGGATAGAAATAAAGATGCTGTTAGACACCCTGGGAAAAAGCTGCACAGAGCAGCCCACAGGGATGCTTCGACCTGCAAGACCACCTGAGGTTACTGGCAGTACCCTGTGCAGGACTTCAGCTACTAATTCTTTGGGCAGGTTAATAAAATAGGTGTGTATCCTCTACCCCCCTGAGGTGCTAACCCAGCTCATTTCAGAGTCCAGTATTCCTTTTAAATACACAGTTTTAGGAAGTGTGGCTCCAGTTCAAGCCAGTGTCCCACCTATTCACAGAAAGCTGGGGCTGAAACAGTCTCTGGGCACGCTATGGCTCAAAGAGACCAAGATCAGTGGGGCTGGAAAGAGCCTTTTGGAAATAAATGCCTGTGATGGTTCATCATGCCAGCTGGAATCGCCATGTCTGGTTTTGTTTCTGTGAGTGCAAGAGAAGGGCCTCTCCATCCCTTGCTTGTATTTGTTTCATTTCCCACAGTGCATACCATTTATAAACCTTGGGAATGCAAGCAGTCCCCTGGAAAATATCTCAAATCTCATCCATGCAACAGTGGTATTGAGAGCAGAAAAATTGGTACAAACACACTCAGTCCCTCTGGAAGTGAATGACAGAGTCTACACCCACACTCAGATGCTGTCCTGATGGCTGTTGTTACTGAAGACCAAAATCTACAAGTTGTACCCTTCTGAGCAAAATGAGGGTCGTCCTTGTTCTGCAACTGTCTCTCTTGGTTTGAAATGCTTTGCTGTGATAGAATATACATCAGCATATGAAGAAATGTGCACTAAGGTGTGAGCCAAAATATGGATGTCACATATAAAAACATGCATACTACAATCCACAGCCATATCCCAGAATTTGCAGAGTGGATGGATAATGTGAGATAGTTTGTGGGAAACCCCTGTGAAGTCTTCATGTGTAATTTACTCAACATTAAAGAATGAAGAAACCCCATTTGTGTGTGTACGTAACTCAGGAGCAATGGAGAAGGTACGATAAACGGCAAGTCAAAATAAAACTCTGAGGAAAGACTAGGATTTAATCTTAGGTGTAAATGTTGCCTTTCTCTGGGCAGTTCAGAGCTTTACTTTATTTTGAGGTGGAAAACATACCAGTCCCTACATGACTGAGAATGTTTTTATTGTGAAGCCAGACAAACTATTTTTTGCTGAATTTCAGCTTAGCCTGCAAGCTGAAGCAAATTGCAGGGATCCCAAAACTACTCATACCAAAATCAAGAAAGACAAAATTAGCTTCGTTCTCTTGGAACAAAGCCACTGGGTCTTGGCCTGTCCGAGCTACCCTTAAGAAAATGAAATACTTTATTCTTAGGATTAAACTCACCTTTTTGATCACATCCACAGTTAAAACCTGTTGTTGCTACACTCTTAGTGAATCAGTACTCATCTTAAGCTCCCAGTCTATATATTTACGTTACTCTTTTACCATGCGATTTGCCAGATGGATCTTTATCATTGAGAAACATAGTGAGAAGCATTCCCACCTCTCCTGACAGTGCCAAACCATACTGCTTAGGGACTCCCCTGTGGGTATTAATTGCATCTGAAATGGTGGTGCCAGCAATACATCATAATTTAAGCAACATATGTTGAAATAGCACCAGTATAGGCTGTGGATGTACAGATAATATGTTCAATCCCCTCCTTGGGGAACCGGAGAGAATTTAAGCATCTGCTGATGCATCCTTTCCCTAGGGTTAGGGTAGGATCAGAGAGAAAATCATCGGGTTGTCATATGGCAAGAATTTACCCTCCTGCAGCTGTAATTATATTCACTCTGGCTGGTGAGAGTGTAAAATAAGACAGGGCACTTTCATAAGAGCTTAAGGTATCCCATTTTACTTTGCAGTTGCTGTACATGAGGAGTTTTCATGTCTGAGCTTCTGGGAGAGAGGAAGTTACCTTTTCAGGTCATACAAACTTGATTGCTTATGATCTTTTGTAGCTACTCCTAGATCATCCGGCCATAGGGTAAGACTCTTCTCCAACATATGAGCATAACTAGAGGTTTTGTCTACTCTAGTTGTAAATAGCTACCAGCAATAAACATCTGCAGTGTCCCTTGAGAACCTGTTTCACAGCCAGTCAGATGCCAGTATATTCTAGCATACAGCCATTTTTTTTTGTACGAGTACAGAGACTACATAGGATTGATCTTCAGGAAGGAGAAATTGTTTGGAGCAAGATAAGACATTAAGTCCAGTAGAGCACAGATGGGAAAAGCACTGAAAGGAAACACTGAAAATTGCTTGCTGTATTGATTTCTTATTTAGCATCCTCCTGACTTGTGGTACCAACTTCAGCTGTTTAATGTGTACCAACGGTAACTCAAATTTAGCTGCAGTTGGGTTTTCTCCCTCCACGTTTTGTGTTTATTCATTATTAACATGGTGCACAGAGTACAAGGAGGGCAAGATGTAACTGTAGAGAACAGTGGTACCTCTCTGTCTGTCTCATCCTGGATGGTTATTCATATAGATAAGAACGCCTTAAATGATAAGATGTCCCATGAGGATGCTTTTGGGCATGTCCTTTTTATTTTCTACCTTGCAGAATGAACCATCTGCCATTCTTGGTCTCGCTAATGATGGAAATAAAGCTGCATCGGGACTGCACTTGATAGAGCTGGGCTTGGAGTATCCGTCTTTCACATCCTGCCCCTACCCCACTGGCATTTTAACCATGTGACTGCTCTCTATGCAGTGCCCCCTCCGACACAGGGCACATATCAAGGTTTCGTTTATTAAGAAGAGACAGTGACAAAACTTTCAAGAGATATTGCTAAGACCACCATTTACCTTGCTGGCTCCTAGTAGCTCCTTCTTCCATTTCGTATTTGTGCTTACATTTCATATTTCATTTCCGTTTCATGTGCTATGTATCCACCTACCATTTCATATTTTGACTGTCAGCTTCTTGGACAAGGACTGCATGTATGTTCTGCATTTGTAAAGTGCAATAAAACATAGCAAATAACAAGATATCTGACCAACATTATTGAAATTGACAAATGTCTTGAATTATCCTTTTGTTAAATTCATTTTGGTCTGAGCGTCACATAATTCTAAGCTGTAAAAGGTAGCAGTTCTTAGAAGGACCAACCTCCTTGAACTATTTTCTCCTCTTGTTAACAATTTCCATCTCATTTCCTATTTCCGGCTCTAACTCCTGCCGATAATGCTCCTCAGCTAATATTGAAACCAAGAGGGAAAAATATATGAATAGTAGACATCCGATCCAAGCTTTGTGTAGAGAATTCAGGGATGGAATGTTCTTGAGAACAAGAAGGCTTTTTAAATAGCGAAAGATTGCTTGTTTAGGAAGAAAATTTGCACTGACACCTATATTTGGCACTGCTGATGTTTGTTCCCACAGTGCTCTTAGGTCAAATGTAACCATCTTATTGAGAATGAATTTTTTCTTTTTTTTTTTTTTTTTGCATCACGAGGTGTTCTATGCAGAGTATGTCTGCATGGAAGTTTGCTGCAGGACTGCAGCTTGTATAGACATTGTTAAGCTAGCTTAAAAGAGTGAACTTGCAAATACCACAGCAGTCACTGGCTGGGTTTATGATTGCATGCAACACTGACATTTGGTTAGCGATATTGGCTTGCTGTGCCCTGGCCTCCTACCCTGGATTCTCAATCTCCTGCTGTGCATCAGTTGAGTCAGCAGTATTTTGTGCAGTCATTCTCAGCCACATCCAACCCCTTCACTTCCAGAAAAGGCTTTTTTCCTGCACACCTGACACAGTTCTTGCTGCACAGGTGGTTGTGCAGATGTCCAGCTACCAGTGGAAATGAGTAGCCAGGACGGCATAAGTGCACGGGGCAGACCTGTCTTATCCTGGTATTGCAGCTAGAAGTAGTCCAAAACCAATGTGGCCATTTCTGGGCCAGTTGCCATGTGGTCTTTTGCAGTAAAGATAAAAGCAAATACTTTATTTACATAATGACAAGTACTCATGCAAGAGGTGGGTATGGCAAGTCCTCCCGGAGCAGTGATCATGCAAGTGTCTCTCTGTTGTAGCATTTTTTATGACCTAACCTGCACTGGAAATACATCAAAGAAACATTGGCTATGAAAGGCAGGAAGGGAGTGGTCTGAGGAACTGCAGCTACACCAGCAAATTGAGCAGAGCCAAGGAATGTCCTCAGGCATTGCAACTCAATTGTGCTGTTAAATTGTCAGTCCTTGGCCAGCAAATGCAGACGGCTTGGGTGTTGGCAGGGCTCGGGACTGATCCCCATGGCAGCTTGGATGTGGCCACTCTGCTCTTAAGGGGAGCATTATGAATGCGGGCGGCTGCATGCCAGTGGGCTTCAATGGCAGAGAGCCATTTTGAGCATGAGCACTGGGACAGACAGTTGCTGGTAGGAAGGGAAAACTGCATTTGGTGGATTCAGTTTATGGCATTAATGTTCCCAGAGTTCCCTGTATGAAGGGAGAAGGTGTATGTGGCTCAGTCTCATATGCAATTCTGGTAGTGGAATTTGGACTTTACAGAGCTGCATAATCTCAAGTTATTTGACGATCTGTCTCCTTTGTGTGCAAGCCAATGCATGCTTGGGGCTCAGAGTTTATTCCACTGGATATTTAGCTAATCTGGGACGTGGCTGCGCAGGGGGAAGGGCAGTCCCAGTTCTCCTGGAGTCTAACACTCATGTCAGGTCTTCCTCTACTCTGGCTGGCGGCCCTGACTGGCGAAGACAGGTCCCCAAGACACACAATGGCTCAAAGTCAGATGTGCGTCTTCCTCTTTCTGGGTCCTGGCCCCTCGCTCTCTGCTACTGGCTTCAGGATCCTTGCTTTGATTTTTTTTAATGTGTGAATTTGGATATTTTTTTGCCATTTATCTCTCTCAGGACCTCTGCACAAAACACATCTCACAGCAACAAGGGACCAATTTTTGGTTTTCACAAAGCCATCTGGGATGGTCCTGAGGGCAGAGTGGAGCAGCACACCTTTGGGGCACATCCATGCTGGCAGTGTAACTTTCTTCTACATCCATCACAGCCCAAAGCACCATTATCTCTCCGTCCATCACCCCCAAGACAGCTGTTCCATCCTGCAGATTCTCCACACCCCACTCCTTCATTCCTCACTCCTCTCCCATTCCTCCCTTGTGCCCTGCTCTGGCTGGCTGGTCCCCACCACTGCCATTCTGCAGTAACCTCTTGCTGAGTTTGAGAGCCTTCAGTAGTTAATTTGTGTCAACCAACAGGTCTTCTGCCTTCAAGATCTTCTCTGCTACCAAGAAAATTATTCCTTTGGCTCCAAGCAATACCATTATAAGAACAAGTTAGGAGGGCAAGATATGTGTATTATCCATAGAAATAAACTTCAGAGGTTCCCGATGGGGCCAGTAAGTGTTCTACTGGCCCTTGGCCATAAGTTTTCCTTTACCTTAATCACAAGCAGTTCATGCATTTTGTTACAGAGATTTCCAGTTTTAATCCTCAGGGTCCTTAGTACATGTTGATGAAAAAGGGCTTCAAGAACCACCAAGACCTAAAAAAAAAAGGTGTGTTGCCATTAACATCACTGTGTTTTATTCCTATTCCTGTATTTTCATCACTGAGGGCACTGAGGTGAAGCAGGTAGCATTTGTTGGGACCATGATTTCTGCAAGTAAGTCTTCTTTTGGGTCTTACTCTTAGGTGGTCTTCACAACTCTGTAAGAAGGTTTGATTCATCTTCACCTGAGCCAGACGTGACTTGTTTGCCCAGGTGAAGGGAGGCTGGTCCAGGCATCATAGTACTCAAATCAAGGTTATTTAGAGCCAAAGGAGGTTGAGTGTGCTCTCTTTGTAGGTTGAAGGCCTGAGAAATCTGGTCTGTAGGAATAATCAATGTGGGAATGTGGGGAGCAAGGCTTTGGGGCTGAGCTAAAGCTTTGCCTGATTGCTGTGAGCCAGAGAAGAAGTTTTAGGGTCCTCTCTCACTAACCAAGCAAGTGTTCCCTGTTCTTCTGCTGCCAGAACAGAGCAAGGGTGCAATGGGTGGCAAAGTTCCCTGGAGCCCATGGCACAGGAGGGAAAAGCTGGATGGAGAGTGAGTGATGGGGCTGGGATGGCAGTGGAAGAAGAAGTTGCAGATATGCCTGCGAGAAAGAGAAAGAAACTGGAGCTCCCCTGCTGATCTGAGAAGGGCACGGGATGCTACATCTGGAGAGAGATTGTTTTCTTGACAATCTTCTCCAGAAGACAGGCAGTTGGGGAGGTCCATGAACTTCTAGCTTGAGCTGTGCGACAGGAGCTGTGCAGCACACTGCTAGGGATGGGGGGAGCTCAGGGAGGTTTGTGGATGGGCCTGCACTTTCTCAAAGTCTTTTGGAGGACCCCAGAGCTGGGTGGGAGAAGCACCAGAGAAAAGCTGCCAGCTGGAATGGCTCCTCTGCTCTCTGCCTGGCTCATGCTGGGCCCTGCGCGCTGGCTCCCTGCCAGCAGTTTCTACCCTTTGTGTAGGTTGTCCTCTAGGAGGGGGCATCACCAGGACACACTGCACCACTGAAAGTCAAGAAGTAACAGTATCACAGGGACAGATACAAAATTTTTCCAGTTCTCCTTCTATGGGCTAGAGTAGACAGCCTCTGCCTTTCCAACGTCCTTTCAGATGCCTCAGGTTGTGAATGTCCCTGTGAAGCAGGAATAGGGATGGGAAATGAAAAGACTTCTTTTCCTGTGGCCTGAACATCAACAAAAAGGATAGGGAAGAAAATAGAGCCTCCTGGCGACAGGATTTCAAGGAAGAGGATCTCCAAGCCTTGCATCTGCCCAAATCCAGGAAAGCAGCAGACTGCGGATGCCTGATGTGGAGCAACCCTGACTCAACACATGATGGCCTGGGGGCCACAAGATTTGCTGCTGACCCATCTGATGGAAAGCTGAAGAGCAGCCAAGATGGGTGAGAAAGGGGGAGCCTAAGGCCAGGCTCCAAAATTTAATTTTGGACACCTGAGAAAGCGAGCAACTTCTCAAAACCACCCTGACTCCAGTGGGTGCTGGCAGCACTCTCTACAAGACTGCTTCTAGCCAGAGAGACTTTTTTTTTTTTCCATCATAAAATGCCAGTTCATTACAATGGAAACACTCTGCAGGGCTGTATCGCCTCTGTGACGCTGTGAGAGAAGCCAGGCTGTTTTCTTACCCAAATCCTTGGCTCCTTGCAACTTGCCCTGGCAGGATGCTGCAGAGCTGCCGTCCTCCATCCTCCAGTTTAACCCTCCACTCCATCCCAATACCTTCAGTGCCCCCTCGCTCAATGGCCAAGCTCCCACTGACCTGTGAAAGTGAAGCAGAGGTGTAGTTTTCTGGTCCCCGGTGTGAATATTTTTTGGCTCAGGCATCGGAGTAGCTGTTCTGTCTAATTGTGCAACTTTTGGGAAGTCAACCAGGGATTAATTTTGTTCCCGTCTTCACGGGCCAGCTGGGGAGATGCTGGATCACAACTACCCGCTTTCCTACTGGAAGCTGGTCTGTTTCCAGGCAAATGGTATTTAAATGGTGTCTGGAGGGATGTTATTGAAATAACTTAATCTAAGGAAATATTTTGACAAAATTGTCTTTCGAGGGGGAGCACTAAGCTTTTGACTTGTAGCGTTCACAAAATACATGGGCTCTGTGCAAAAGTTGCCGGCCTTGGGCCAGCGGTGGTGGAAAACCAGAGTATTTTCACTTCAGCAAGACATCACAGCAATGGCTTGAGGACCTAGCTTGGTTGCTTTGTACCTTATTTCCCCCGTAAGGGACGGGATGCCTGTGCCAAGGACTCATAGGTAAAATCTGATTTGTCCTTTGCAAGGACGGAGAGCAGGTAGCCCATGCCCAAAACTTACCTCCCCACAGCATTTCTGAATGGAAGCAGTATTCTGCTTAAAACACCCCAGCCTTGGTTTTCCTGCAGACCTGAACAACCTGGGCAATAGAAAACCCATTTTGCCTGAAATTCAGAGCAGTCCTGTTCAAAAGCACTTCTCTTAATAAATAAACATCATTAACATCTGGTGAGAAATCCCTGGGCTGAGCATAATGTAGGTACAGCACTGTGCTTGAGCCGAGCTCAGCTTGATCCAAAGATGGAGCAGTCTGAGCTGAGCCAAGAGCAAAGTGGGGAGAAAATAACAAATGGAAAAATTAATTACATGTTAAAAAACCCCAACACTCCAGCTTCCATCATCTCAGGAGTTCAAAACTGGCAGGCAGTCTTTATTAAAGTAATTAGTGGCCATAGCAAAATGTGGAGGAGTTTGTAATTTGTCGTAGTTGAGTAGAAGTCAACAGCATCTGGTTTACAGTAGCCAAGACTCTTGCTCATAGTTTTTCACCGCACAAGTTCATAAATAGTGGAAGTTATTTACCCTGTCTCTGTTAAGATATTGCTGGTTTTGAATGAATCTTTCCTTTAGAGCTTTAATTTTTATAGAATTTTGTGTTTCACATATATAAGATTTATTTATATAACATAGCTATATAATGTATATAAAAAAATAAAGTTACTCAGAGCTTTGAATTAGCTAAGAGAGTGCAAACACCTCCCATGATTTAGGGATTTAATTTGCTGCTTCTCGGAGGGGTGCAGCAGGAGGTCACGATCTCCAGGTTGCGTGGCACAGCACAGTGATTCTCATGAGTGTAAATAAAATTTGCCTGGGTCTCCTTAAGCAACATTTCACTCTGAATAATCCTGGTGATTTAAATCCTGCTAGAACATTAGTTTTAGTTCCACTTTGCTTTATTGCCGCCATGCTTAATTGATTCAACACCAGGATGGAACTGCATAATGAGGCTGCTTAAGTGTAATGAAACCCTCACATTGTCAAAAATGAATGTTTTGTCTGCAGATTCTGGAAAGATCGTTAATTAAACGCCTCAAAACTGTTAGATACAGAGATGCGTGCAGATTTAGGCATTTATGAAGCTACAGAATGGGAGGACTAAATATTTTCTTTCTCACCCAGGGCTTCTTCAAATAATTCCTTTGCCAATACAAATTTCAGGGGGCTTGATTTTTATTTTTATTTTTTTAAACACACAGCTATGAAATATCTTTAACTGGGGTTGGTTATCACTGAGACACACTTGTTTGATGTTAGCTGCCTGGTTGCCTCCTGACAAATCTTTGCTGCTGCTTATTTTATTTTGGGAGCACAGGTCAGGAGGAGGTTGCTGGATGCCCCACACCAACAGCCTCTTTGCTGGCCACGTGGCTGCATTTGTAGTGGGAGACCTTGAACTAAACAGCTCAGTCTCAGTGAGGTTTTTATCCTCGTTGAGTGCCTATGAAGAGGGATAGAAAATTTAGTTTCTATGGAAAGCCAAGCCTGAATAGTCCTGCTACATCTTTATCTTCTTTCGTTGTATTTTTTTTTTGCATCCCTCTGCAGCCCCACGCTGAAGCAGCCAGAGCAAATTTGGCTTTCTCCACCAGGTGGTACTGTTAAGCTGTTGCTGGGAGAAGATTTGCCTGTTCCACCCCAAATCCATCCGGTTTTCTCCTTTGGCTGGGGCTTGAGAAAGCTTTCCACTCTCAGTTACTAAAGTTAAGCTGGAGCCCCTGTTAATTGTAAGGGCATCAGCTGAGCAAGTGCATTCATGCTCTGTTTCCCTTCCCACTGCAGATCAAATATGATCTTTTTTTTATTCTCCACCACTAATGAAAGTAATGGGCTGGGATCTTCCAGCGAGACCATACTTACAGCATGCGTTTGGGATCGCTGCTTTTATGAAGATATTTTCTATATGAGCAGTGTAACTCCCTGATAGCTGTGGAAAATGCATTGGCTTTAATGTGTCCAAGGACACAGCAGGGCCTTACTATGAGTTTGTGTTCCTGATCTGACATGCAACTTTCCCTGGGTGATGTGGATAACAGGTTTGGGCTCTGCCTGCAGTGACGGGAGGGGATACTGAGATCCTGTTAGGGCTCTTGGGGCTCTCATGTGCAGGGCTGCTGTCTGTCCATATATTCTCAGACAGGTTTTCCTCCTATAAATGTTCTCCAGGAAGTCTATTGAGGATGTTTTCTATTAATTTAGTCCCTCTGATATCTGTAACGGCACCGTGGCTGTGACCGAGCTGCCATATGCCCTGAGCTCCCAGGCACAGCCAAAGGGCATGTCTCAGACTTGCATAGCTCTGTGCAAAAAGCTGTAGGCATTTGGGAAGCATCTATCTTGCACAGTAATTCTGTCAGGTTGCAGGGATGTCAGATTTAGTGTTAGTATTGCCCATCTGGGAGGGAAGAGGACGCAGGTACATGGAGATACAGCTGCCTCACTGCTATGAACCATTAAAATGCCGTAGGAGCTATGCAATCATTGAGGTCCCTGAAGACACTAATATCCCCTTAAAATCTGAGGACATTAACATTGTCTGGTAGATACTGCAGCTCTCACTTCCACAAGGAAATTGCCATCAGTGTACTCCATCCATTGGGATTATTTATAGACTTGCCCATGTAAGCATGATTAATATTTTTTCATGCTTAGTTAACCATGAACTTCTGTACATCTGAGCAAACACAGCCCTTGTCTACCGCTGACTTTCCACACATGCCCTTTGAGTACTTCTCTAGTCCGTGGCTTTTCTTCTTAAGAGGAGCTATTTGCATGTGCCGCGACAGGCTAGCTGGCAGGGTTTTTGCTTTGAGGCTGGTGCTGTTTATAGAGCTGAAGGTCATGGGCCACAGAGTCGATGAAAAGACACTTAAACTGGAAGATCAGGTGCTTTCCAGGGCAAAACAAGCCTGTTGGCAGAATTTGGCCTGTTGGAGTATCATCAGCAGCTGCTTTTGGAGGGTTGCAGCTCTGGGAATACTTTGTTTTTTGAGCCAGTTGCTGTCATGTGATGTTTATGCCACTGTCACATACACAGAAACCCTCTGCCATCGACATGGTTGCACAGGCAGCATGAGGGGCTTTGAACAACAAGCCCTGCTGTAAAGCAGTTCTGCTGGGCATGGAAAAACTCCTCCGAATTTGGCCAAGTGGTGGCATAATGTGCTAGGTTACCCTAAGGATCCAGATACCGTAACATAAATCTATATGATGCCGGGATGAGAAGCTGAAGTGATGTTTTTTTCCTTCATGTTATTAGCCAGGAAAAAAAAAAAAAAAAAAGCTGCCTACAAAACCCAGTGGACCTTGTCATAAAGCATCAAGGAAGATCTTGCATCCTTAGAATGATGGATGAGATGAAGAGAGTTAGTCTCCTTTGTCCCCGCTCCTTCCCCAAACAAGCACTGTAAGATTTAGATTGATAAATTAACAGAGGGGAACAAAATCTCTTTTAATCTAATGAGAGTCTCCAAATTGGTCATTTTTCTTGCTGTCTTGGGCAATGGTGCTAATTTGCAAACAAGATATCTATTGCTACTTAGGTTTGAATACTATGTTTTTGCCATTGGCACTCATGCTCTGTGATCGTGTGACCTCGTGTGATGATGTTGGACTGCAGAGGGAGGAGAGCAGGGGCTGCTGCGCCGGGAGAGGCGAGGGAAAAGGGACTGTTGGTGAAACAGCAGCAGCAGTTACTGGGAATGCTTTTCCTCATGCCAATGCATAGATAGACAAAACTTCCTTTCCTCCATCTTTAGGGGTTTGTCAGATCTTGGTGCATCACAAGGTAATTTGATTTTTTTTTAATGGAGCTTCATGCTGGTCTCTTTGAGCCTCTTCTCTGGTTCTGCACAGGGTGTGGGCTCTTGAAGTGGAGCAGAGATACCTGCAGAAAGGCAGTTGCTGAAGGCTGAGACTCCTCTTGGGGCAGAAATCTCACAGCAGGAGCCAACCTGATGTCATTTATAACTGCCCATTCCTGCTTCCTCTCAATTTAATTTCTTCCTGGCTTAATTTGCTGGTGCCCCGTCCATAACCTCGCTTTTCCCCGGTGTCATTTCTCTGCTCTCTGTGCTCTGGCTGCATCTCCTCATCTGTGTTTGTGGACCCGTGGAACGAGTTTCACAAGTTTCCGGCTGCATAATGTTGATGTGCCAAAGGGATTTGGTTCCCACGTATCGATATTGGTGTTGCAAGCAGTGGGGTCATGGGATGTTTTTTTCTTTGGGACTCTTTTGTGCCAGTTCTTTTACGCTCCTCTTAGATTTCTGTCCATTGTGAACGTTGTTTTAGTAATACCTACCTGCAGCACTTCTCGATGTAATAACATTTGTGTGTCTTTGGTCAAAGTCCTTCTTAGGGCTTACAAAAGAGCACCAAAAAAATTCCCACAGCTGAAATGTTCCTTTTCGAGCAAAAGGTTTATCATGCCTCCCTTTTACTGTGCATTTTCCCCCAGATATAGCAGGTGATTCATATCATCCCTTTTATCCTTTTTTTCTACTTCTTTTCTTAAAAACTGAAAAGAGAGCCAGTATTTCTTCAGTGCAATTGCAAAACAGAGCAAGGCGTTACCAGTATCTTATTTGGCTTTCAGTGCTCAGAACATTGTGCAAAGCCCCAGTGGGCTTCCTGCAATGCACATCTTTGCTTTAACATCTGATTACTGGGGTTTGGTAACAAATGCACCCACATATCACTATTGAATAGCATGTAAATAAGAGCCACTGATAGTCTCTAAATTAATACTTTGTTTAAAGCCTTTTTCTGCCTGTGTTTTGGGGCTGCATGAAGATGATTAGTGGGGGGAGAAATGGAGCTTGGTATTTCAGCCCGCTGCTCTGAAGAAACCAAAACTGTATAGGAATCATATTTCCCCTGAAATTTCCCCTGAAACTTCTCTCCACCTTGTGAACCTTTCTTTAAGCTGCAGTGCTTGAGAACAGACAACTGCACGAAATCAGTTTCCTGCCCTCAAAACCCTGCATTTCTGCTGTGAAGATGCAGAATAGAGAATATCAATGGTGACTGGGAGCACTTTTGCAGATCTGTTTCTGTGTACGGTCTGCTACTCTGCAGGAAATCAGAAAGAAACCATTTTTAGCTGGTTTGACTGAGCGAATGCAATCACTGTTGCATCTTGGCCAGTAGGTTGAGACGAGCCGCTTGCTCAGGCCCACGCTGGCCTTGAGCTGGTGATGTATGGAAAGGATGAAGGGATAAAAGGGGGCTTTGGTAGGAATGTTTCACGAAGACCCCTAGTACTTGGCAGGCTCACGGGTGTGTTGGCCAACACAGGGATGGCAACTAACTGCACAGAAATAATGACGATACGTAGAAATACATAGACTATAGCAAATGTAGACACTTGGAGAAAGATCCTGCAAATGTTCCTGAGCTCTGTAATTCCTTATAATTTTTAGGAACCAGTTATCCTCTGCTTGCAAACAGCCTGCAGAATTGGCCACTACCTTCACTGGAAAAAAGTAAGCATATATATATAGTAATAAAAGACTTTAAATAGGGGAGAGGGAGCCCATTGTGCTTCATTTGAAAGTGTGGCCAGACCCCGCTTTCAGAAATTATTTATCCATCCCTCAAAAATTGTGAGCTTGATTTTCCTTTTTTTCCAGATCTCACATTTAAGCCAAATGATTTCAATATTTGAACTTTACAGACCACTTGGCATCAATCTGTATCTGTCTATCAATATGAGAGTTACCAATCAACGAGCTGTATAATCTGTACATACTATACTATACTATCTATATATACCATCCTGTAGCTGGATGCTTGAAAGCTTGCTTTATTTTATCAAAAAGTGAGTTTGTAGTGAAAGTATCAGACTGCTGGAGCCCTAGGGAGTTCACCAGGCTTAATCTCTGAATGCAGCCTGTGCCTTCACGGTGCAGGGACCTTACACAATTCTGCAATGCTATAGCCTATAATGCTGGAGCATACATCACCTTCTCTCCCTCAGCCTTTCTAGAAGGTGCACGATGTAACTCTAATAGTTGCCTTTCCTATATTTTTTCTTTCTTTGCTGCCTGTCTCCCTCGCAGGCTCCTGCCCGCTCTCCTGTGCTGGGGGATGCATGCCCAACAGTGAAGGTGCTACCAAGGACTAAGGCATCGCGTGTTGGTGACCTTGTTTTGCTTGGGTGTCCTTTGGGGGTTTAAGACCTGTCTCTTGTGGAGTGGGGAAAATGCCATTTCCCTGCTGCGGAGGGTGTTAGAAGAACTGGTCACCGAAGGGTTGTGAGCTAAAGGACCACGCAGCAGCGCCTAGGGCAGCGGAATCTCTCCCTCGCTGTCGCAAACTCTCTGCTCAGCTCTTTGTTTCTGAGAAATGCTTCAAGGTTCACAGAGTGCTTCCTGGAAAGTGGTTTTGAAGATTGGTTTTGCAGTTTTGAAAACTAAATGAGTGCTTTTGTGTGAGGCTTTCTGTGCCACATTTTGGAGATTGATATCTTGCTCTTGTCTAAGGAAAGCTAGAGAAAAATGTATCTTCGACCCATATCAAAACAAAATGTTTTCGGCTGGATGGCCAAACTGACGGATTAATTATTCTCAGTCCTACTTGTGCACTGGAAAGAGATTTTTTTCCCTGTAAAATAAACCATGTAACTGAGAGATGTGTGTGTTTTCCAAGAGTCAAACAAACTGATCACACATATTCTACGTGTGAACTGTGGTCAGTTGGATGAGACCCATGGTTTTTCTCATGGTCACAGCTGGTATGTGTTCTTGCATGTAGCAATTTAAAAATTCGGTTCCTACAAAAACTTGTCCAATGCACTGTTCTCCGTATATTACACAGAGCCAGTTTGCAATAATCATTAAAAAAATAAGTTAACTGGGGAATCAAGCATTATATGTAGATTGCTCACTGGAGGTGACTAACTGGCCTGATGATCCCTCTCCTTCAGGCCACAGCCTCAGCTGTCCGGGCCGAGTCACTGCAGAATATGACAACATCAAAAGCAATAGCTGGAGAGGAGAAGGGTACTGGTTGGGGAATGTAATTCAAGTTTTCAAAAGCTTCATGGCAATGCATAAGCTGAATGTGATACTGTTTTTCACCAAATCTCCTAATATTAAAACTAGAGGGCAAAACTAGAGGACCAGTTTAAAATACATATTAGAAAGACATTCTTCGGGCAGAGGCGGGAAATGGTGGGATTGTGCTGCCACAGGAGGTGTTGACAGGTCCATGGAGGAGCTGGACAAATTCATCAACAATAGAAGGATTCAGTCCTCATTGATGTGTAAGGTGACAAGCACTGGCTGGAAGCATGGAATATATTTCCTCTAAGTATTTGTACAGCTAAAGCTTGAATGTTTGTGGAGCAGGAACCTCAAACGAAGGTGAGTTTGCCCAAGTTGAATTAATTTGCAGCCTTCAAGGAAAATGTGTATGGAAAACCTGTTGGAGCTGATCCACCCCTCAGCCAACACTCCACAAACGGGATCTTCATCCCACTTGTGGCCCCCATGCAGCCCGCTGCGCCATGGCCACATCTGTTGGGACTTAGCTGCATCGGATGCAGGCTCCAAGCTCTCTGTGGTGCAACATCGTGGCTGCCAGAGTCTTGCCTGGGATCTCCTGTCCCTGCTTAGGGTGGAAAAGGGGACTTGCAGAGCGTGGCATGGGGAAGCAGTGTAATATAACCAGCTGCTACTGGGGGTTTGTTCCTGCTCTTGCTAACCTGTGCTTGGGGATACAGACTATGGAAAAACTATCCTTGCCCTTGCCTGTCAAAATCCAACGCCAGCACCCACGGGAGAAACAACAGAGCCTATTTTTCCTCTGGCTGGGGTTATTTTGGTGTGGCACGGCACTCCACTGCGCTCCCCTGAGTGCTGTCTAGGCATGTACGAGTGAGCTACGGGGTGAAGACGGGGTGAATAGACCCGGGTCTGTTCTTGAATAGCTGCAGAAAATTCCTTTGGAGGTGTTATGTGTACACAGAGGCTATTGCAGGCTTCCTGAGGGCTATTACACCTTCCCTCCTTGATGAATCTATGGAGTTTAGCACACTGGATTATTACATGGTGCCCTTTTAGCCCCTTCTAACACAACACCATTTGCATTTGTTCTCCCTCTGGAGAACAGGAGGGAAAGAACAGTGAGATATTCAGGGACTTAAAACCCCTGCACTTAACAAAAATGAAATGGGATCTCATGCCAACTGTGTGATTTGCACTTTCCTTAGTTTTGTGCGCAACTTCGGGGCTCTCCCCCCACTCTCTTTTAGGTGATTAATTCCACCTCCTGCTAAATGGATTTACAATTAAAATGGGCTTATTTGTAGCAGCCACTGAATTTTCACTCTCCTTTTCTTTTCTTTTTTTTAAATATATAATTGAAAACACACCCAAACTCAAGCTGCCTGTAAGTATTAATTTTCATTTCCACAGAATGCTCTGTCTCCGGGGCAAGGAAGGAAATTCCAGAGAGTTAGCCAAGACAATCAGGGTTAATGTGCTCTTTGAAAAGTGTGGTGTAAGCAGGACCCTCGCTTTCTCATCCAAAGGTCAGGCCTGCTGCTGGGACAGTGGTCTGGGTATGGGAGGGAGAGGGCTTGGGTCTGTCCCGGTGTGCTTTTTGCCCATGATATGGTTTCGGAGACCATAGTCCACATGCAGCAACTATAGGAATGGCGATGTGATTTTTCAAAAAGGCTGTGGATCATTCAGGGGGAGCATGTGCTCCTTCGCAGAGGAACAAAGGTGGTTTTCAGTTGCTGGGGGGTGCCTGACTGCATAGCATGAGTGATGTTGTACAGTCACGAGTGTAGTAAAACACTTGTGGTGCTGGTGCTTTTTGGTTGCCCCTGCCTTGATATCCGTAAGAACAAGTGTAGACCATTTGGGTGAAACCTCATTCATGCCAGCTTGAGCCACTTCAGCATGGGAAACAAAAATGAAGACAGTGATAAAAGAGACAGCATGGCCTTACCACCTCCCTCATCTAGACGATGGTCAGGATCATCCAATGAACACTCATTGACCAAAGGCAACTCTGCAGCATGGACAATGGCAGGGCTGACTTTTTGGCTCTTCATTCCATGGTGTACATCTTGCTTTGGTGCAAAGAGGTCTAAAAAGCTCATCCACGTGCATCACAGACTTCCCTCTGCAAATCTGCTCTTGCAATGTCCTGTGTATAATCAGTGTCTTCCCTCCCTCCATCCCCACCATGCTGATAAGCTACGATCTCCTCTCCACCCGGAGGCCACATTGTCAAAACTGTTTGGAAGAGCACTAGGGCTTTTAAAAATAAAATTTCAATAAATATTTTTAACGAAAAGAGCTCCCTCTTCCTTCCCACAGCTACTTTAGGCTTGGAAGCCTAAACACAAATGTGGTTTTGTGCATTGGTATAAAACCCTCAAAGTGAGACTAACTTGCCATTCTTCTATCTCTTCAGTTAATCAAATTTGGTTTGTGTGTTTTTTTAGGTCTCGCTCTGTTTCCCGGCTGGCTCCCCTCTCCCCTTTGGAAACGGGCAGGAACACCGAGTTCTGCTAGTGCGATAAGTTTCATGGTCATTCACCCAAATTCCTTTCCTCCTCCTGGTCCCAATAGCTGAACTGCAGAGGAGTGCCAGGGCTTTAAGAACATTTTCAGCTTCACTGCAAGTATTCAAGCCAGCAGCGCAAGGCCTGCGCTAGAGCAATGAGGGTCATCTTTTCCTCCCTGCCCTCTACCTCCTGTCGGGTAAGAAGTGGGTTTGGGCTGTGTACTAAATATTTTTTCCTGATGAAAAAGCTGCAATAATTTTTAGTCTAAGATTCAAATCAAAATTGCTCTTACCCCATAGTCCTCCATGGTACGGGGTAGCAGCATTTTGGAAAGCATGCCCTGCAGTGGCAACGACACGCAGGACAATTTTGGGAAGATGTCCAGTAGTGCTAATGCCTACCTGCGTGTCCTCCGCTGCCCCTGCGCCCTCTGGACTAACAGTGGCTTTAGTGAACAGGGACTTTTTCAGAGATGTACTGCTAAGACAGCCTTCCAAAATATTTTTTTTCTCATTGCAATCTGTCTTTTGGGCAAGACCGTGGGCCTGGGAAGGCAATGCCCTAGCTAAGCTGTCGCTCATGGGCACGTGGATATGTTGCTCCCTCGATCTTAACTGCTATCTTCTGCACAAAGATTAAGTCAGACCCTGCATAGTCAGACTGTGGCATTCAGTCTAGCTGGGCAACCGCTCCTTATGTATGAAATGGGGACAACATGTATGAGGCTGATTAGAAATGAAAGGAAGATCTTTTGTTTGAAAGGGGAAGTCGGAGGGGTGAGGTGAAAGCAATAGACTGTTGCTATTATTCAGCAGGGTCATGTGCAAAATCTGCTTTCCTGAGTGCTTTCTGGAGGTGACACTGCTATCGATACAACTGGTGAAGCTGGTTGTATGCAGCTGCTGTGAGGCTGGTCCAGCGGCTTGACAATTAATAATCTAATTTAGAAACATCTCATGTCACACAGAGAACTGTGAAAGAATGGATCAGCATGGCAGGTCAGGCATCCATTTATTGCCATGGTCTTCAGAAAGAAAAATTTCTAAGAGATCCAGACACTAGTCTCTTGACTCCAAATATCCTATGCACAAAGATAAAATTAGATTCTGTTTTTATATGAAAATACAAATGGCAGCATCTAAATCACTAATGTCTTTCAAAAAATCTTGTTCTTCAATGCTTGCTTTTCCTTGAAATGCTCCAAATGTTTGCATTGAAAACATGTTGTTTGCATGAGAACTTAAGAATATGTACAATATGACAAAAAAAAAAAATTAAGATGATGATGAATAGCTGTAAATTTTTTTAATACTCCCAAACACGCAACAGTAGCATGAAAAAGTGGGTTTCTTTTCTGTCTCCAGTAAGAGGCAGATTTTTTTTATTTGTTAATGAAATTCTGAGGCCCTACTGGTGACAAAGGAAAGAACAGACCCGCATACAAACATTGAGAAACAGGGGCTGGGGCACCTCTGGAAATCCAACCTCCTGCTCAGAGCTTAAAGCATCAGCATCAAATTTGTCAAGATGAGACTGACTGCCTAATAGGTCTGTTACTGCCATTAAGTATCTGAACAGCAATGGTACTGAATTTTTCCCAAATTCAGCTGTTGTCAATTTGAGATGGTTTAAATTTGCTATGAGGACCATCAGTATTGATATGTGGGGATATGACGTGGCTGCAGTTTTGGGCGGCTTGTGGTTCTCTAATGCTGCATGCCTGCACCCTCAACCTATGTACATTGAAATGGTTGTGCTCTTTCCCTAACAACAGGGGAGAGATGTAACACAGGTGCCTGTGCACCCTGTGATGCCCCTTGGGAGAAAATGCTGTGCCATCAAGTAAATGACTTTATGACTTAGGAAAAAATGTATCTGTCAAGTCCCTGTGCAGCACAGAAAAACTCAGTTTCATGGCATCAGAGTGGTGGCTCCAGGCAAGTTAATTACAGCAGGGTTATTATTTTTTCTACCTTTGCAGTGGCAGATTTGATTAGGAGTCTGGGGTATTGCTTTGACAATGGTGAATAGTAGGACTTTATACCTTTTAGGTCTTCATGCAGAGTCCATCAATCTAACAAATGCATATTTATATAGCATGCCAAAAAGTGATTATGTCTAATACTGAACTTTTTGTGTTAAAAAAAAAAAAATCCAGGTTAGAAAAACAGCAGTTCAACTTTATAAAGTTGTCATTTATATAGAGCCAGGCCAGGAAACTGTGCTATTGGGTAGGGTCAAAGAAAATAATACCCCCCAAAAAGGAGAAATGCAGTTAGTGCCCTTGTTCTGGTTCCCTTTGTACTGTGGAATCCAGCCCAGTTTAAGGATGCCTCTTCTTTTAAACTCTTTGTCCTCTTGACTGCAGCCAGGTCTTTGTGGACCAGTGCTAACAAATCTGACACAGACCTTTTAAAAGGCCCATTTGTGTTTGGTCAGTCTGTAGGTTTATTCTGTTCAGATTCCAACTGTGCAAATCTTGCCATGGAAAAAGGCCTCCCTGTGAGAAGTGACATTCACCACTGTGAGAGTCCTCCTGTTCAGAAATCCCCCTCAGCTGACTGGAAAAAGACCCCTTTCCTCCAAACCACTAAAAATTGATGCAGATAACCCAAACCCTTTGGCTGTAATCTTTAGAGAGAAGGTTTAACAAACTGCCCTAAGAGCTTCATGACAGCTGAATTTTGCAAAAAGTATCATCCCTGTTCATGTTCTAGGGGTACAGATCAAGAGCAGCATGTGCTGGAATCATCACACAGAGCTGGTATGCTGGTCAAGGAGAAACATATTTCTGTGTAACACTTAAAATACAAATCAGGTATTGCCCAGTCACTGACCTGGCTTTGCAAATAATGTGTATTTCTATAATCACACCGTGGCTTTGCTAGTTGCAGGCTGTAAACTGGGTAAAGTTTGCAAGGAGCAGCTGTATCTTTTATTTTCCAAATTGATATGGTCGCAGCAAGAAAAAAGAAACTTTTTCAAATTGTCCCAAACAGCTCACAAGCCCTGGGGTTGAGGAGAGGCTGGGGGAGCTGGTCCCAGGGTTGGACTCGCGGGGCCGGATCCAGCAAGCCTCGGCAGGGGTGCGTGGCGATCGGCAAGGGACAGCTGTGTGTCTCCACGCTCCTCTGTCCCCCACGGCTGCAGCTGTCGAAGGACAAAACAATCCAGGGTCGGCAGAGCAGGCTGGGTAGATTAAATAAACCTCCCCTGCCCAGCACAAGGGCTGGGGGGCTCCCGTCTCCCCTTCACTTGCTCAGTAAAAAATGTTTGTGGCCATTTGTTATCCCCCTGTTACACACTTGCCTGTCGGTCGTTATAATTGGGACTGTCTACGGTCCCAGCCCCCTTCACCAAAGGTATTGCTCAATGGCATCTGTGATCCATCTGATGGTGACAGCATGGCCAGGATCTGCCCATCCACGTGAGAATGGGGTAAATTTAACCTCTTTAACCTCTTTGCATCACCCCCTCCAGTCTTCTGGGAGATGTTGACATTTGCAGAATCAGAAATTTTCAGTGCGGCTTCAACAACCTCCTGTACGCAGGGAGTGTTGCTGGAGTAATCACTGGGCTTATGGTATTATTTTAAACTGGTGTGAATGAAGTGCCTGGGAAAGGTGAAAGACCATTTGCTTGAAAAAGCAATAATGGTAATGCAGGAGGAAGGATGACCCTTCACCATCAGCTTTCCCATCCTGCCCTACAATGACGGGAGCAGAAATGCAAAGACGTGAATTGAACTAAAATTAAACTGTGTTGGGTGGTTCAGTCTTTGGGGATGCTAAGACTTAGCAAAAGTTTTTCAAGCTATTTTTTTTAACAAGGGGAAAATGGGACCTTGACTAAAAGTATATGTTCAGTTAAAGACAAGATTATTTCCACCTTTCCCAAAACACCAAACTGCTGAATAGAAACTGTACAGGCTTTGAGGCTTGGGGACTTTCTTTACAGAGCAAGGTGATGCGGAAAGACTCTCTTTTTCAGTTTACACAGTTTGTAAAACTATTTTTCAGTTGGTAAAAACAATTTTCTTCTTACTTCTTAACTTACAGTTTTGGTGATGGGTCCTCCAAGTGTTGGGCTGAAGCTGTCACACTCTGTCCATGAAACCCAAGCCACAGGCTAGACCTTTATGTTGCTGCGGCTCTGGACACTCCCTGAGTCTGGGTCAAAATAGTGAAAGCCTCATCATCCCCTTGGTAACCCACCAGCCTTTCCTTCAGGACAGCTTTTCTCAGGGAGGGTTTCCTACAGGGCTTTTCATATTGGTGGATTTTTCCTTTCCCTGTCCAGTCTGCTGATGTTTCTCTCCGTGTGGGCAAGGTGCAGCCCACGGGCAGCTGAGTCTTCCCTGCTCTTGTTCACACCATTTCTCCTGTGCTGAGCCATACAGTCCTCTCCACCGTTGGAGCTGGTGGGTTTGGCGTGGGTTACATTGACAGCACAACCTGTGACTCTGGCCATAGCCTTCCCCTTCTCCAACTTAGGCTGAGACCCCTTCAGCTACCTCACTTAGTACCTCATGATGTCACCTTTGCTATTTCCCCTGGCCACGCTGCAGCCGATGAGGTATGTGTCAGCATAACTCTTTTCTCGTAGGGGATTGCTGTCATCGTGCCTTCTAAAATACCAGTTGGGCTGGCAAGGGATGGAATATAGCACATGTGCCAAAACTGTGTCTTTTAAGAAACTGGGCTGTGGAAATTGGTCCATAAATTGTCTTCTCCAGACCACCGCTGCTCCTGTCTTTCATCGCAGCAAAGTCTTCCTCCTCTTTTCATCTCATCCTTGCACTTGGTCCTGCTTCCTGCTGCTTTGGATCTTTTTAGTGTGCAGACGAAGGTCCACCTTTAGCTTTCAGAGTCTGAAGCCACTGTAGCTCCAGGGAAAACAAAGCTGATCAGCTGGAAATTATTGGGGTGTAGCCAGGCCCAGCATTTGGCCATGTGTCACTGTGCTTTGATTTGGCTTCGTTTGCCTCTTGGTCACTTTCTGAGCACATTTGTCTCAATGTACATTAGAAATAATTCCCCCAATGCCACTAGTGTAGGATCCTGTAACACTGATGTCATGATAATATTGCCCTCCTATTTTTGATCCAGCCTTCAATGTAACCTGGGTTCCTTTGCTATTTTTCCCTGAGATACTGTAGCAGTTTTGGATTTTGTCTCCCTTTACTACAGCATATGCCTAGCAGATTTTCTGTGGGATCTAAAACTATATATGGTCTTCATCTTAAATGCAGCTCCTTTTAAGACCCGACCAGCTCCAAACAGTTTGTTGATGATTTCCTGTGGGAGTAGAACATGAGTTTTTAGCAAATTAATTCCAAGACTCGCAAGTTCATAGGAACCTGGAGCCAGAGACAGACTTTCTTTTTGAGATCTGCGGAAAATAAAAATATCCCTTTCCCACCTCTTAGCATGCATCTGGGTTGTCAGGGTATCCATGTGCCAGCATCACACCAAGGAAAGGTGTTTTTGTGGCAACCTGGGAAATGTTGAAATCAACAGATATGCAGCCTTGAGAAGTAACTGAAATGCTGGATTAAGGCTTTATGGTCCTCAACACTTTCCAGGATGTCTCAAGTCCCACTTCTGGGGCATTCTCATGGCAATGCTACAGTTATAATCACATCAGCAGGTTATTGCTGGAAGACATTTGATCTCCTGTTTTGATTCAGCAGATAAATGTCTCCAGTAAGGCAAACCCATGGTCTGTGCAACCAGGAGATTTCATCTGAACCAACCCCAGAGTTATAGGTGAAGCTTCTGATGGGAATATTTCCTTTTCATGATGTAATGAAGCAGTTACAGACTACAAAAAATTGCACCAAAATCTCTCTTCTCTCTAAAACAAGGATCAGATGAATGCAAGGGCTGTATCAAATATCTGGATCAACAATTCCTCCTTTCCCATTCTCCTTTCCTTTTCTCCTCCTTTTCTGTTGTCCTTTCTCAGCCCTTGAGACCAGCAGGTGAGTGGATGGCTCCCAGGACAAAGGCTCCTCCAGGAGCTTCCAGGGCTCCTCCAGGCTCCTTCAGAGCCTTTCTGCCCTCAGACTTGGTTGCAAAATGAGCACGTCCAGGTCCCTCTGTACACAGCCCTGCGTGCCTACAGTTTGGGGTGAGTTTGTTTTGGTTTTCTGCCTTTATTGAGCCCCTGGAGACATCTGAGTAAACAGTTCAGTGTTTGGCTGTGGCTGACAAAGATTACTGCATCGCTGGTATGGGAGAGAGCAATTCCAATCAAGCTAGTAAAATATACCTGTTACTTGCCATTTGTGAGGAAACCTCCCAGGGAAATGTATTGATTTCCAAATGCTTATGCTATGTTTTAAATGGATTCTCAGGGTAAACTCAAGCAATGAGTGGGCCATAAAATTAACAGCTGCAGCCTATTTTCCTCTAAAAAGTATCATGTAAAATGCATGAAGGGTCCTGGGAGTGGGGTGAGCAAGAAGGACCTCCTCCTCCTTGCTGTGGCTGCTGCATGCTCCACTGATCTCCTCCCTGCTCTTGTGGCCATGTAGAGATCCAGATTCGAGGTGCAGAGGTGAAATGCAGCAGTTGTTGCATTGTTGTTCCCCGCACTGATGCAGGAGCTGAACCCAGGATATCTTGCACTGCACAAGCAAATGCTGCAGCTGCAGGACCCTTACTCATGAAGTGGATGCCTTCTCCCGGTGTTTATTCCTTGGAAGGGGACCTGAGACCTTGGGCTGAGAAAGCTGCAGTGCTAATTTAGCACCTAAACTTGAGAAAGGGCTCGGAATGCAGCTGTGTCCCTGTGCGTAGTGTTACCTTGAGCATAGAAATCAGCGGATTCCTGCTAGCAGC
Source organism: Ibidorhyncha struthersii (assembly GCA_013398815.1). Taxonomy (NCBI): domain Eukaryota; kingdom Metazoa; phylum Chordata; class Aves; order Charadriiformes; family Charadriidae; genus Ibidorhyncha; species Ibidorhyncha struthersii. The sequence continues at coordinate 26,400 of VZSZ01006219.1, read as the reverse complement.
AAACAGCCTCTTTCTCTCCCTCGCTACGGGAGGACATCCCACTTACAGACCCTGAGTGAGCTGGTTGAAGCAAGTGTCTATGTTAGAGCTGGAACATCTAATAGAGATGGTCTGAATTTCACCTGATGTCCCTCTAAAGCAAAATGCCAATCGCATAATTCCCCAGATCATTGAAATCAAATTTCCAGAGGTCTGCAATTCCCAGAAATTCTTCTTCAGCCTGAAAATGTCTTCACTGGGAGGAGCAGGAGGTGGGACTAGGCCTGCATAAAACACACTAGGTGTAGAGTGGTGAACCTCAGATGATTTCATGGCCCATTCAAGCCCATGCTTAGAGCTTAGTGGAGCTTGTAACTCCAAAACCGCTGCTCCACAAGCACAGTCCTTACCACTCTGGGCTTGTGGCACAAAAATCAATGACGTTGATTTCTTTAGCAGAGGGCAGCAGCAGAAGAGCATGTAGGTACACGTATATGCACAGATGCATTCATGCTTGTGTTCTTTACAACCTTCAGAAAATGAAGGAAACATAAACACCATCCCATCTGAAGGGACTGCTATCAGCACGTGCAGCTCTGTGCTCTGCAAGTTTCACTGTAGCAGTGTTAGCGTCTGCCAACATGTTAAATCAAATGTGGTCCTCTTAAAACCTGGTCTCCATTGCTTAAAAGTCTGCTCACATTTGGGCTCTTATATTTTCTCTTGGCTTGGCTCATTGCTCCATGCTCTGAGACACTCATGGCTGGCTCACCGTCAGGATTTGTGCGGTGGCTGAAGGATGGCAGCAGAGGTGAAGGTCAGCAGCCCCACGGAGTAGAACAGGAGGCTGGGATGGGGAGGGAGGGAAGTAAACTTCTAAATTAAGGGACATTTGGAAACAATTTCCTTAGCGCTTTGCTATGTGGCAGATGGAAGGGGGGTTCCCCATCGCTGTATGCCGCCCGCCCAACACCTGCTGAGCTCTTCAGAGGTCCCGAGGAGCAGGACTTGCTTTATCACAAAGTCAGGCTGAAGGAGCTGCTGGGCTTGGGGCGCTGACAATGAAGGTAGTGTCACCAGTGCCGGTAAACTTGCCAGATTCAGCAGAAAAGCTTATTAGAACCTTATCTTAAACAAAGCTGCAGTTTAGCGATCTGAAATCATTAATCAGGCTAATTGCAGCTCATATTTATTGGCCTGTAGCTGCTGTGTAGCCACAAACAGCTGAACACACTGAACTTAGCAGTTGAGTAATTGTCTCTGATAAATGAATTGCCTTCAAAAAAAACCAAGCGATGCCAGCAATCCATCATCAAAATGTCTGAGGGAAACCACTGGATGTGTTCAGTTCATACAGGCGCAATCCTACTCGGTGTTAAATAAAGAGCGAGGGCAAATTCTTACAAGGCCCTAAATCCTGCACTTACACCCTGAGGTCATGTGGCTTTTGGTATGTATGATGAATTCCTTCTCAGAAAGGGAAAATGTTTTTTTTTTTTAATATATCTGTGTATCTCTGACAGTGCCCTTGTCACCTGCTTTCTTTTCTTAATGCTTTTCTCACTGTATCTTCAATCCCACAGGCCCAAGGGGCTTCAGGGCTTTGGCCATGGCAAGCAAACTCATAGGTAGAGACCCCTGGATTTATAGAGGTGATGGCACAGCTTTACCAGCTCTCTCCCCTTCTTCGCCGTGATTTCTCTTGGATGTCTAATTGAGACTCAGAATTACTCTGGAAAGCAACGGGAATTTTGCAACTGGAAACTATGGCTGTCACTATGAGTGTAAGTAAGTTTCTTGAGTAATAAAACATGATACTGCAGGCAAATGTTAGGGAAAGATAGGAATAGGACTTGGAAAAATGGAAGAAAAAGGTGATGCTGTTGCTCCCTAAAACAGAGGAGTCCAAACCTAAGCAAACCTCTATCCCTGCTCCATAAAACTTCAATGGGGCTTGTAGCCACGCTGCTAGTAGGAAAGAGCGAGTGGGCTGGGCATTTTTGCTTTGCAAATGGCCACATGAACCACGTGTTTGAGAAAAGAAATAACTGGAAAAAGAAGGCATACATACCTGCTTGAAAAGAAAAGCCCGTTTGTGCTGCTAGCACACTGGAGGAAATTGTTGAAGAACAGTTCATCCATGTAAAAATATGACCTGCGTGAGTCTGCCAAGGCTAGTTAGAGCTGAGCGGATTGGTCGTCTAAATGCAGGTCAGACAAATTATTGGTGCCTAGGGGCAGCTTTCAGTTATGCACACCATTTTTTTCCCCCATAATTTAGAAAACTTATGGACAGCAGGATACAGGCAAATGGCTCATTGGGGTCCCAGTTACTCCTTCCTCTTTCAAATTCCTTGGCCTCCTTGTGGAAATGCCCTTGCTATCACTGTGTTTATCTGTAGACTTGGAGCAGTTCTACTTGCAGATCCTGGCCTGGGCTGGAGGAAGAGGAGTCCTTTTCTGCAAGAGGAATCACCTTTATGTTCCCTTTTTTGTCTCTTTGATAAGAGAGAGAACAAACAGTAACTTGTTCTGGTGATTTTAATGCCTTTAGTTACCAGGAAGGTATCATAGATTTGTCAGACTGTTTTAAAGTGTTTTTTCTATAATCTGCTCTCACCTCCTAGATAACACAGAGCCTGTTTCTGCAAGAAGCCCATAACTCCTGCTAGCACAATAGCTTCTTTAAATATGACAGCGATATGACAATTTCAAAAGGCAACAAGCCCCCCAAAGCTTCCACACAGTCCATTGCAAAGAAATGTACCTAGTTCTAAGATTAGGAACCAATATTTTTCTTGCTGTTCTAATTATAAGGCAGCTCAAGTAAAAGGAAAAGCCATGCTGCCACCCCTCTGCTGGCTTAATTTCTCTTTCATAGAGAAAAATGGTTTACAGCCATGGGTTAAGAGTCAGGACTCCTGGGTTCTTTTCCCAACTTAGCTACTGACTCATATTACGTTTGGCAAGTCATTTAACATCTTTGCTTGGCTTTCTCTTCTATAAGAGAGATGTAATAATACTTCAGTGGCTTAATTAACTAAACCTTGTAAAGTACTTTGAGATCTTTGGATAAAATTGTTGTAAATGGTGCTAGAATATTGTAATGGTTGAAACGGCATGATAGCAAAGCACAGTGTTTACCAGGTGGTACGGCAAGGAGAGTGTGCCACGCAGTGAAGGTACTGAGGATGCTTGGGAGGAAGGAGCCTGACATGCCCACCTGTCTTGCCAAGGATTTCTTGCCTTGATGGGTGGTGAATGTCACATTTTTTGGAGGCGGGGGGGAAGATCCTTTTTGAATAGAGGGCAGTTTAGAAGGGTAAGGCTGAGCTGCAAGCCCTTCAACTCTGGTTCATCAGTAAGAAAAATTCATCCAGTAGAGCAAGCGGGGCAGATCTGTGTGCTTTGGCTGTTCCTTTTGCAAGGAAGTCTTTGGGAAAAACTACTGTCCTTTTCCATTTTTGCAACTCTCCTGAAGTCCGTGGAGCAGCTCACACATAACTAGCATATCCCTGTTCACGCAGAGGGCCCCGGAGGTTTCAGTCCATCCTCCAAACAAGGGTGCTGGGGCTCCTGGGTGACTGAGGGCTAGCCCATAAACCATCCCCCCCTGTGTTCCATTAGTCAGCAGGATGGAGAAGTTAATAAATGGACTGTATCTCCTTGACCTACCTCAGACAGGTCTGTGGGTGATGGATTGCAGATGTAGGAGCTCCTCTCAAGACTTGTGAAGCCTCACCCTGTGTGCGGCATGAGGCACTCCAAAGTTAAGACAATTTCAAGGGAGCGACCCATTCTGTGCTGCTTCCCGGTATCCATATTGCTTTGGACCTTAAAGTAAAAAAGAGGCCATGGGGTTTTTTAGCACTGATTATGTGCTTACAAGAGGCCCCACCATCCCCAGGCAGGATCAGGGCCCTACCAGGTGGGCACAGGGTAAAGCCAAGCGTGTGCCTCCCATGGCTTAATTTTTAATTTTGACAAGCAATCTGGCTTGCAGCGAGGAGGGAGTGAAACAACCAGGAGGGAAGAGCGGGGAGAGGGTAGGAACTGCGAGGCATGTGGTTTCACAGGCTTGCTGGGTGCACAGCCACAGGGTGTTGAAATGTTTAAAGGGATTCAAGATAAATAAATCTCGCCCAGGCCCTGTCTCAGCAATGCCTGTTAGCGTAACTCAGCGTCGGAGCAGAAAGTAACCCGCTCTTTATAGGGAGAGTGTGACTTGAAATGGGTTAATCCATCACTCACTTCTCCCCCCTTGCCCTCACCCTGCTCTGTCTGGGATAATTCCTAATCAGTGCCTGGGTCCAGACACCGTCTCAGCAGCTGGCCCTGACGCAACGGCGCAGCAACCCCACCACCCCCTGCCAAATGCAAACCCCATCCATGCTTTAGCTATGCCAGGAGCCAGCCTCAACCTCTGCGTGCCAGCCCTGCGCACACATGGGGCTGCGCTTGGCACCTCTCGGCCCCAGGACCGCCGGGCAGCCTGCCCCTCTTGCTTGCTTTTCCTGATGCCCATGAGGGATCTGCAGCCTAACCCAGTGCCCCGTAGCTCGTGAGCTGTCTCCAGTTTAGCAGTTGGACATGCTTGGTGCTGGCAGCAAGCAGAGGGGTGGGGGGGTGTTTTATTTTCTCACTCTACACTCCTTTCTGCAGTGTCAAGTGTCGCAGAAGAACAGCCGCGTAGTCTATATTAGTTTCAAGGCAAAACTGCCTCTTTGGGTATGATTTCTCCAGAACTTGCCCGTTTTCTCCTAAAATTCACGTGGTTCTTCCTGGCTCCTGGGGTGCCATTGCCTCCTGCGAGACGACCAGCCGGGGTTGGAGGAGGCTAGTGTGTATAGTAGGAGGGGACTTTTATGGACAAAGGTATGCAAGAAAGCAGAGGAGCAGAGATGTGACAAGGAGCCACTGATTTTATAACAGTTTTCCATCTCTCCCTACTCAGTCTCTCCTTTGGACAGGGTACGGAAAAGAAGGTACAGTTCTTTTCCATGTGATGTGTTAAGCAGCAAGAAGTGCAAATGATGGGCCACTTGGGCTCCATAAATGGGTGGTTTGTTATGGCTAAGTCATAGATGGAAAGCAAATATTTGGGGAAGCAAAGGCGATGTATTCTCGCCCTTGTGCAGCCCACTTTCAAGGGTCCATTGAGTGCATCTCCCCCCCGCCCCCCACGGATCTAACAATTTTCCTTCTCTGACTGAGGAAGGGACATGATGGCCCTTTTCTTGAATGTCCCCGCTGAGTCTTTCCTGTAATTTAGGAAGAAATTCAGCAGAAACCTCCAAACCTTATTTCAGGTTGCCACCAAACAGCCCTCATCTATTTTTTATTGATCTGGTTCAGCTTTGAATCATCCATGTCCTCTGAGTCTCCCAGTCTGTGGTGGATCAGATGTCTGTCACTTGCCTCTTCATGGCAATGTTGTCCCTGTCTTAGGACAAGGATGCATTTCTCCACCGTTCACATACCCATTGCTCTGCTCCGTTGTCCCCACGTGCTGCAAGACCCTTTTCCTGCATCATGCATAGCACTGGCCCATCCTCCCTTGGAAGTAAAGCACTGTGCTTTTGAATCATTATTTACCTCCCGGTCTTGCCCTCCCCTCACTCTGAATGCCACGACATGAGTCATTCCTCTGTTTTCTTGTCAGACAGACCCCTGAGGAGCAACAATTCAGGGCACATTACTGCTGAGTGTGTCATATGATTGAAACTGCGTTGAGAGACTCTCTGCAAGTCAGAAAAGCAGAAACAGCCTTTCCCAGCAGACGCTCTGCTTCATTAGTACCTTCCCTTCATGGATGGTTTGATGGTGGGGCTGGACTTCTTCCAGCACACATACCAGTTAGACATGGGCTTTAGTGGGGGATAACACCATTAGATCCAGCTCCAGAAGGTGCCTGGGCAGGGTGGGCACGCCTGAAGTGTCATTTCTCCTCTGCCCTGCTGGGAAACTGTCCCAGGAGAAGACCTTCTCCTCCCTCTGCAAAATACTTGGCAAAGCCACAGGCTTTTCTTGGTCTGAGCTCAGTGATGGACTTTGCTCCTGTGGGATCGGATTAGACTGTCAACCCTTTGGGCACATCCATAGCCCTATGTTTACCATATGGAGATGTCAATTTGACCACTGCTGGTGATGTCTGGATAATAACGTCTCTCAAACAGTCCAACACTTCCTTCAGGTGTGTCATGGTGTACCCACAGCATCATTTGCTGGGAGCTAACACCGCTATAAACCTGGAGTAGAAGAGGATGGTGGGCTGATGAGGGGGCTCATGTCTGGCACAGCCCTCACTTAGCATTGTGTAACAGTGGCACCCTAAAAGTCCTTCAGAGCCTGTGTGAACCACTAGCTGGATATTTCAGTTTACAGCATATTTATCAGTCAAAACCCTGGGATGGACCAGTTTGTTGCGAACCTGAAGAATGAAATTCAGGCTGGCTGAAGGATGGTGGCCCACACAGAGGTCCTGGCCATTTCATGACATGACATCTCATTCTTCCCTTTTTTTTTCTGATTGGTTATTTTAACTAAAAGGCAAAGATGGAGCCCGTACACACAGGCTGGCATGCATGCATCTGAATAGGTATGTGTGTCCCCCCTAGACGTTTGTATTTTGAGCTTAAAGGAAAGCAATCTGCGCAACAGGCAAGCAAAGCAAATATTAAGTGACAATTCCCAGCAAGGCAGGAGGGAGGAGTGGATGCCCCAACACAGGGCTGATCTGTGTGCTGTAGGTGGGGAGAGAGGTTGGGGCAGACACATTTGCGCCTGATGCTGGAGAGGTTTGCACTGTGCAGGGAAGACACAGCTTAGCCCTCTGGTCGACCTATGTTGGGTTGGATCGGGAGACTGAAGAGGAATGAGTTCAAGGCATGGCGTGGGACATCTCCCCTGCCCTACAGTCAGTGACCTTATTGAGCCTAAACGGTTGTTTTCTGTGTTATGCCTGTTTACAGCACCTGAGGGTTTGACTTGGTGTCCAGGAGGGATTTCTAACCCTTCACAAAGAATATATTCAGGATTTATTTTTTTATTTCAATCCAACCTCAAGGAACGGGTTTAAAAGAAGGTTAATTTGGTGGGGCAAGGTACCCAGGAAGTGTCTTGTGGGGCCAGGGCTTGAAATAAAGCCCCTTGCTCAGTGCCACACACTGGGAATCATCCTTCTTGCCTCATTGGAGTTCATTACATCAGTCCAATACACATTTTTTAACCAAGGGCCTCTAACCTTACATGTTGGGAAGAGTCCTGTTTCTTTTAAAGGGAAGTTCACAGACAATGAGAACCGCTCAGTGTTTGATGTTCGGCCAAGGTATCTCCCCGCAGGACTGTTGCCTATGTTTGTAAATTAAACGCGCAACACATAGAAGGGTTAGTGCTCTGCTCTCCATCTGACCTCTCACGGGCACAGTGTCAGTGTTAATTGTAAATAACTTTTGTCCCATGAGCAGAGTTTACTTTTTGTTGGGTCCTACAGTAATATTATTTTAAGAAATATCTCAGCTTTCTTGCACTTTCTCTTGTTGTTCACACAGATCAGATCCAGGTTGGCTTTAGGAAGCTGAATTTTTTTAAGATAAGGAGGTTTATTTTGGCTTATTCTCTGTCCCCACTTATCACTTCGTTTGAGTGCAGGCCCTTGTTTCTGAAGTGAGAAGCACATTTCAATAATGACACAACCATTGTGTCTTCAGTCGCCTTTTTTTTTTTTTTGCACTTGGGTGTTTTTGTTTCTCCACCAAGGCAAACTGACTTTTTCTCACATAAATCAACAGATGAAATGCACCCAGGGGAGCTGAAAAAAGCCAGGGCTGTGTCCTCTAGCCCTTGACCAGCCCAGATTCTCTCTGCCGTCAATGGGAATTGGACAACACGAAAGCTGCTGGATCAGGCATCTAGTGAGAAAAAAACCCGCTAGTTAAAATTAAGTCAATAAATCTCCAGGTTGGAAGCATCTGAAGACTGGCAGCAAACAAATATGTTACCTGTCTTTAAGAAGACCATGAAAGTCTTGGTGTCTCCTGTGTTACTAGCTTGTTGTCTGTTTTGGGGAAGTGTCTGGACTTCGCACTGCTTTGACGGAGTATGTATAACATTTGGCAGAAAAGCATCCAATAGCCTGCAAACAACATGGGTGTATTAAAAATAGATCATCCCAAACAAATGTCTAATTGCCTTCCTGATTTAGTAGATGCAGCGAATCTAGCTCAGCCATAACATATTTGGGATGCAGCAGGGTATTTGATATTGCTCTGTGCTAGAAACTGTTTAAAAATACACTTGCTTAGACTATATTTATCCAGGAGCGGAGCGATGTTGCTATTGGTGAGGTCCCCAGGGCGCAGTAGGGTGCCAAGGAGGTCAGTAGTGGAGGTGACTCTTATTTCATGCCTTCAAGACCAAGGCAGTTCCCGGTCATCTGGGGACTTGCTTCTTCTCTCGGTCCCAGGGGGAGATTTGTGGCCTGTGGGCACCACCTGTGATGCCTGCAGCCAGAGCAGGCTGCCGGCCCCTCGGGACACAGGAATGCTGAGAACAGGCAGCACCGCCAGGGATGAGGAATGGGTGTCTGGTGGCCGGGACACCCCTGGGGTGAAATGCTGGAGCATTGCAGGTGAGAAGCAGCAAAAGTGCAAAGGGAGGGACGGGTCAAAAACTCCTGCTGTGACACAGCAGGGGATGGAGGGTAGTTTGTCCAAGGTGGGGTGTGAAGCGGTATTGTCCTCCAGGAAGGGACAGCGAGGCCGTGGGTTACGGGATCCTGCAAAATACACCGAGGGTGGGTGCATTCATCAGTGCTGATGACCTGGCAGAAAACCTTAATTTAACTGTCAGCTTGTGATGCCAAAAGTGGAGGGGGACAGAGTCAAACTGTAGTGGAGAGGAGGAAAACTGTGGCAGTGCTGAATAAACAGCAACTCAGGAGCAGATTTGAGGACAAGATAAGTTCAAAAGAAAATTTGAATGTTGCAGTAAATAATAAATTGAAAAACAAGTTCAGATTGCTGCTGTCAGAAGCCCACAACCCCACAGCTCTGAAAGACCCCGTACTGACTATTTTCATCAGTTTCGGCCTGTACAATCTAAGAAATGTAGGCAAGAAATTATCAAAAGAGAAATGCTGTGAGGTTTAGAAGCTGATATATAAGGAGGACTGATATTTGGTATGTTTGCAGGCAGGATAAGCACTTCATATTTTATTATTAACGTGTTCAAGCAATGATGCAACTGTAGGGAGGGACTTACTCATTCTTGGAAGATGACTAGATAACAGCAGTGGTCACATGTTAGCAAAGCTTCTGCCTTGCCATGAGATGGTTATACTCTTCAGTTCTCAGCTCAACCCACTGAGCCTCCAACTTCAGGTCCAAGATCCTTCTTCTGCTGTGGTGATCCTGATGTAAGCCTAAGCGTAAGCTTACTTTCAGTAAGTACAGTCCCACTGTCCATGTAATGCACAGAGACATCATGCACCGCCGGACTGTAGCGTGGTGCAAGCCAAGCTCCTGATTGCTCGTCTGCCTCAATGAGGGTACAGACCTACCAAATTACTTCAAAATCTGGACGTGTTCCCGTATCTCTTCCTGATGACAGACTTGCACAAGCAGTTACTCGGCATGTTAGGAAGTGTAGGCAGATTATAAAATGGTCTAAACAGGCTGAAGTCATCTAAATCTTGTAAAGCTCTCTGTCTCTGCTTCTGCTGCTTTAGCTTAAGCTAAGAATGAAATGGTACCTCAGCGTTGGCTGATACCTGTGTGTAACATCATCAGGCTGCTTTCATAATGATCCTGATTTACTTGAAATTTCGGAGCACTACAAAAAGACAATTTGAGGCTAAACACATTTGCAGAGCTCATTACAGACAAATAATTAAATATTACTAGGATGGCAAAGGCTTGCAGTCACCGGTCTGTCAGGTCCCATACTCTGCAGTGTCTGAAATGCAGTGGCTATTTCCCCTTCCTTGGAACAGGAGGTGATTTCATCCTTTCATACTGTTTCCTGTAGCAACATCGTTACACGCCAGCTTTTTGGTGGGGACCGCTGTGCACCTAATGCATCCAGCTCACACTAGTACTGCTGATGACAATCCCAAGCACAGATCTTCCCTGAAGCTGTGTTTGCTTACCCAGTATTTAGTGAAGTCGTTTCTAATTTGTCTGTCTAATCTGTGTCTAATTAGCTCCTTTTGAACCCATCATCCTGCACACCTACTTCTGCAAAGTGATCCTGGTAGGTGGAGAAATGTTGCTGTCGAAATCAAGGGAGCTATGTTGGTGCAAGTGATCTCAGAGTTGGGTGTGATGTGGCAGTGCTGGAAATTGCTTTATTTTCAGAGGCCGTGTTTTAAAACTTGGATTATACACTGTGCTGCTGAAAAACAAGAGGATTTGTGAGTTAGTTTTTTTGCATCAAGTCTAGGCTTGCACATTCAGACCAGTTATTTCTCTACGAAGAGCCCTTTCCAAGATAACATATCCCTTTGCAGTTGTGTACCTTCGTTTTTCTGCAGCAAAGGGTGGGTTGGGAACATCCAGTTCCCCATATTCATGATCCAGATGAGTAATTGGCAGCTGTTCTGAACATGTGTCCTCATGCATTTATGGATACTTATGATCTTCCTTAGTAGAGAGATGAACATGTTTTGTCTCTGAGGACCCTGATGAGTCTACTTTCTTTTTCACTTTCCTGTGGCTTTGTTCATGACCTACAGGTGGTTCACAGGTGCACAGCTGGCCAAATGGATATAGAGGTGTCTCAGTGTCATCCTGAAGAGATTTGCTGAAGCGTCATTTCTCCTGGTGGCAAGAACAGCACACTTGGCAGACCAGAGCTCTGTTTGGCGGCTCCTATGTGCCCGTGATCCTTGCAAACTCTGCCCTGTGCTTGTGGTTCATTTCTGCAGATAATGCTGTTACACGACAACAGCAGAACTGCCTGTGCATCTCCAGATCTCAATTGTTGAAGGCATAAGAAAAAAGCTTTTTTTCTGTGCTGGAGTTAAGCAGGACTCCCGGAGAGGGAGTCCACATCCTTTAACCAGAAGATGGCACAATGTAACCGTTGTATGAACCTGGCTATTCTGGCGGTCCATCAGAGAGCTCGCCCTAAGTAAAACAGTGGAGAGTTGCTAAGAGGAGAGCTAAACTGCCAGACATTTTCCAAGGGGTGTATGGTGGCTCTCAGGTGACCAGTTCTGCATTGCAGATCGGGCATCTCTCTTCCTGGGGTCTTCTTGTGCTTCTGAAAATGTGTCCAAGCCAGTGTGTGCACTCGCCTCTCTCTTCTCCACCATGTGTTTGTGTGCATGCATGGGTGAGGATATTGCATATACATCCACACGCCTGCATGATTTCCATAGGGTTACACCCACTTCCAGCAGGCCTGAATTTGGCAGGCGTGCTGGACAGCCAGCAACCCACCTGCTTAATTATCCCCTCGGCCCACGGCAAATCTCAAACCCTCCAACAGATGCACATGAGACCCCAGGACCTAATGTATTAGGGACTCTGAGCTGTCATCACTGGCTCACAGTCACGGTCCCCCCGCCTGTGCGGTGCACACCTGGGCTTGCTGGCAGCCCGGGGTCCCAGGTGCTCCCCGCTCTTGCATTCCTCTGCTCTCCTTCCTCTGAGCTTTAGGGACTTTCTGTCCGCGTTTGCATGACTCCTGTGGACACTTAGTCTAGTTGTGGCCTCTACATCTCATAACAAAATTGCCTGTGTTATATTTGTACGGAAAGGGATGGCAAGGAGCTTCCAGAGTCAGGGAACGGCTTGAGAAGGGCAATCTTGCTGAAAGGTGGTGAAGGAGATGCAGGTATTTCCACAGCCGTGGATAACTCACTTGCTACAGAGGAGTCCCATGGCTGGTGTTACCCTGCCCTTGGGAAGATTGAAAGTCCAAAGGTCCTTTTACAAAAGGGAAACTGAGGCTCATAACAAAATATAGGACTGGGCATGCAGAAGATGAATACAGCCAAGAGCTGGAGTCCTCCTTCTGTTCCTTGAGCAGCCTAGGCTATGGCCATAGGCGAGCATGTAGCTTTATTGTGGCAAAGACAGCTACCCCTGCTGTGCCTCTGACCAAATTCTTGGGCACATTGTATTGCTTAAGCAGTCAGGACATGTAAAGCCCTCTGAGAGTCTTGTATGAACAGGCCCGTAGGAGTGCTAAGTGTTGCAGTGCTGAGAATGGATTATTTTAAAGGCAGGGCGCAATTAATGTTGATGATGATGGTATGACAGGCAGTAGCTTAACAACAGATCCTAGAGACATAGATGCACTGGGGTGAATAAGTGAGCAAAGGCCGGAGACTCCTATAACTTTCTTCATCTTCTAGCTCAGTACTGACACCAAAGCGGCACCACTGGGTATCACTGTAAGAGACATGTCCAAGATGGTTATATGTCTGTCTCCAAAGACAGAATTGATTGCTAAGGTTTCTTTAATTGCCACTGATATTTTTCATTTCACTTTTGCCCCCTACTCAAACTCAAATCCTTTGCCTATCTATCTAGGAAGATACAAGTCTAAGAAAACTGTGGTGGCAAAGAAAGCTTAAAAAAATTACTTGCTTCTGTTGTCTCTTGTCTTGGTGAAACTTGCTCTTTGGTGTGCTTGATAATGTTTGCATTAAATTATCCTCCTCTGAACAGAAATTGCTGGGACTAATTTAGGTTTCAGGGCGTAAATCCAACCTTAGAAGACTATAATAACGTGGCAGCTCTTTGCCATTGAATTACATGTTAAGTATCTTACAGTGGAACTATAATTACATGCTCACTCCAAGCATTGACAAGTAAACAGGATTATAACAGTCTCTGGAACCAATGTTTGTATGAATTCTTCAAGAGAAAAGAGAGACTTGAGGACACATATGGGGTTTATTTGCTGGCTGAAAGCGTATCATTGGTATTTATTATTCACACACTACTGCTATACATAGCAAAAGAGAGGCTGTGCAACACTTAGCAGCTAAGAGGGAGACATGGATAAGAAAAGGAGAAATGAAAGTAAATGTTGGCATTTTCAGTGTATAATCATCTTTCCTTTATCTTTGTGTGTGTGATAATCAGATATTGCCAAAAATTGAGGTAGCTATGGGATGCACTGGGGGCGCAATGGAGAAGTGCCTGCACAGAGTCTGCACTGAACTGTGTGGGCCTTCCAGTGATGATCAATACTTGCCTTAGCAGATCTTGAAGACTCTACGCAAAGCTTCTTTTCTGTCTTTCCTTATGCTCCCTAGCACTTATGGGCCTTGGAGGACTTATCTGTATGTGGGATAGAGCGGTGGGATCTTGCCAATGACTTTTGACCTGGCCCTTGAAATCATGTAGTTCAATTTGCATGGCATCAGATGTAAGGAGCAAGGTGGTGTCGTTCTGCTGTCATGCCTCTGATGGAGCTCAGATGGATGCCTCTACACCACCAGGAGGCTTTGGCAGCAGAGGATAAACCACCCAGCTGTTACTCACCCACAACTGAGACTTGGCATCATTTATTTCTCCCTTTCTCTTTTATCTTAATGCTGGGGTCAAGAATGGGGGTGATTAGCAAAGGGTAGTTCCTATAGCATAGACAATCATGTAGACTCCTAGACTATCTTCTAGACAAACTGGGACGAAGATATAGTTTCCTGGCAAAGCTGAGAAGTGTCTGCAAAGCTTCCCTAAACACGATACTAAGTCAAGCAAGTCAGTGAGAACATGTGAGGACAATGGGAGGAGAAGAGGAAGATGTTGAGTGCCATGTGCTCGTTGTAGGTATTTGGATTAGGCACTAGAAACTAAAGCAGCAGCATGTCTTGATGAGATCTTCTGTCTCCATCAGGCTGAACAGCTAAACAAATGCTCCTGAGCTTTGGAAAAATTTGGACTTGGAGCCAAATTCTGGGGCTGCAGCTCATGTCTGACTAGTATTTTGTCAGCCTTAGCCCACATGCTCATGTTTGCTCTTTGTGCAAACTCCCCTTGTTAGGGGTTGGTGGTGTCAGCCGCTTGCCCTATGGCTACAGGGACTGCATCGTTAAGAGACACTTTCACACCATATGTCCTGCGCTCTGTGGTGGCATCTGGGGCTTCATGCAGCCATTCTAACTTCCAGCTTGCAAGAGTGGTGTCATGACTTGCTATAAATCAGGAGCCTGCATGTGACTGACATTTGAACTGGGAGCGAGAAGAAAAGAACTGGCTTATGCATGCTCTGTGCTGAAGCTTGGATATGTCCTTGGTGGCAAACCCTCCTCCAGTCAAAGCACTTCAGCTGCTTTGCTCTGGGTCCATGAGGTCTCTCCTGCAGTATGCAGGCAGACTTGTTCTCACACCTTACATTGCTCCTTTTTTTTTTTTTGAAATGGGAAGTGTCCATAATGAAGCACTAAGATTTATTAGGAAGGACTGGGAGTCTGGGTTCCAGAGCTGCAGCTGACTGGGGTACAGCCATGACTGAACTTGCCAGTGCATCTTGCTTCTCCTTCAAATGGAGATACTCACAGATCAATGGAGCAAGAGGTTTCACTGTGATTTAATTTATGAGTGCAGGTAAAATGCTTAGAGGTGCATGAGTGAACAGACTAGTGTATATCTAAATGGCAATCAATCAGCTTCTTACACAAGCCTAAGAACTGATGACCAGGGTATTGGCTATACTGGTGTCCTGACACATCCAAAGATGCCCCTAGGTCTGTACAGAAAACATGCAGGTAAGGCTGGAGTCATTACAACATCACAAATATGGTATTTCAGCTTGCAGTTCCAAGCACCTCAACTTCCTTGTGTCTTTACCATTTCTCCAAGAATAAGGAGTGATTGATTCATCTGCCTTTTGCACACCTGAGATTGAACAGAAGAACATCTTGATTGGGGAGACAGAGCTAAACTTCTAAAGTATATGGTTTATTCCTAAAAACATTTGAGCCATGCCAGCATTCAAGTTTGCGTTTAACTCTGAAGCAATTTGGCATCTAGTTTTGTCAGGGCTATAATACCATGTTGTCCAACTTATCCAAGTACATGGTTCACTGTTCTGATGCACGGGACTCCAGTGACCCCAGAGAGAAAAACAGTTTGAGACTCTGCTCTGGCCTGGCTGGATTCCTACAGAATCACATCTGCAAACTGTTCTCCAGCGCAGCCACGATGTGCCCTCCTGCACAGCGCAATGGGGCTTTTGCTTCCGATTCAATCCACAGTATCAACGTGGAGGGTGGCTTCAAAGGGGCCTCAAAGTGATGGGAACAACACAGCACCTCCTTCAAGAACCTGCACACCCTTTCTTGCAGGATTGTACCCATGCTAAATGTGACTTACATTCTTATTCTGTTTCCTGAAGGAAACACAAAGACAGGAGCAGCAAATCAACCTGCCGATATTTGAATATTGGAAGGTATCAGTTTCTTTGAGTGCCATCATCAGACGGATGAAAAGAGGCAAGATCAATTGGCACATTCTCATTCCCTGGTAGAGAAGATCAAGAGAAAAGCTCAAAAGCCCTTAGCCGATGGCAAAAGTCTTGGCCTAAGAATGAAACATGCATTTCCAGGCCTATTGGACGACCACCCTGTTGGAGTTCATTAATGTAATAAACTGCAGCTCTGTCTTCAAAGGGATTTGTCAGAAATGGCGCTAGGCTAACCTCCACTCCAATTTGAGTTTTGTGTCACTTTTGAGTGACCCACCAATGCTTTATTCAGATCCAATAAACATGTTTTAACTATTTAGCCCAAGCACACCTCTGAGAGCTGTGCAAAAAGTAGCTACTAATAACTAAGATACTCTTGCACATGCCCTATTAGCCTTGTTGGGTTGTATCTTCAGAAGAGCATGGACCTATGTTTAACAAAAGTAATTATACAAGGATATAGATGCTGGCAATAATGTTTCTCTACTCAAAAAGAAGGGTCTTATTTTCTTCTTATAGACACCAGCTCAAATGCCCTCCTGTTCCACATTCACTTGACAAGCCATTTTTCATGGCCAAAGCTTTGTGTTTGTGCTGAAGGATGCTGCTCTTTCCTGGCCTCCTAAGTTTCAAGCCATGCAGTCTGACTTCCCGCACCCAGATTTCTACCAGCTCATCTTGAAGCGCCTTCCAGAAGGCTTCTCATGAGGCATAGCTTATGAAGTTGCTTGGGGATGTTGCCAACATGAGTGTGCCCTGCAACTGTGCTGGGAAAACACTTTGGGAGTAAATCTTGCCCAGATGTAAGCAAGGAGTGACTCTAGGACTGGTTGCTCCTGAGGGGGCTGTACGGCTGGGAAGGAACCCTTAGCTGGTGAAAGCAGAACGCTCTCATGGACCATTGCCTTCCACTAATGCCCATCTGCCCTGTGCACTGGGATTTGTAGAGCTGTGCGCCCTGCCAGAGCGCACTAACCAGCATGGCTCCCCCCCGCCTGGAGTCACGGCCAGTGATTTTGAAATGCTGACCTGAAGTTTTAATTCTCTTCTTGCTTTTGAATCTCTTTTGAAGTGAAGCCCTGGTAAGACTTTCAGGCAGATGACTTTGGTGTCTGTAACCCAAACCCTGCACCTTGGTGCTGGATTACACAACAGACTCACACTTACTCCACTTTATTGGAAAATACAGCTGAGTTTGTGCACCTTGGATTATTCAGATTGATCATCCTCATAATTCTGCCTGGCCTTGAAATGTATTAATTTTTTTCCACAATGCCTGGCCTGGATTTCCTTGTCTAAGGTTCAGGATGTGGTATTCCTTGAAGAATTCTTTTGCACCGTATAACTTTACAATATGTATAATTCCTTCTCTCCATTTGTTCACTGCAAGTGCTATACTCAAGTAGGGGTGGTTGTATCTGTAATCTGGGTATCTCAATTAATGGTCACATCAGGACCTCAAAATGTTCTCAAGTTCTTATCTTTCCCATATTAGCAAATGATTTATGAAAAAGACATTTGAGGTCTGGTTAGGAACATGACTGTATAAAATTGCATATATTTAATCTTTCTGCACTTGTATGTCTGTTTTCAACTGAAATGATGATCTCTATTCCCTTGTTAGCAGAGAAGAGGTAATACATTCATAAAGCTGAGCCATACTATGTATTGTCAAAACTCTTCATTAAAGCTCTGACACTGAAGTTGCTGTAGAAATGAGGGAAAAAAAAGAGAACTTTACTTTTGGCTCCCAGATTAACTATCCCATTTTCCCACGGGAAGGACTCACACCTTGCGAGTGCAGAGAATTTCCTTTGCAGCTGATGGGAAACAAATGTCCCTGAGCCATTTACAATGTACTTTTTCTGATGCCACTGCATGAAAATGAGGGTGTCAGCTCTGAAAAGCGACTCCACATGTGCTTTACCCGACTTGGATATTTACTGCTTATATATTCAGGTGATAGCTGATGTCAAAGTCTTTTCCCCTACTCTCTGCAGTCCAAGCCAGCAGAGGGATGGAGACAGACCAGGATCCACCTTGGATTATACAGGTATGAGCACAACCAGAATCAGATCCCGGGCTTGCAAAAACCTTTGTTTCTTGCTGTGGTCCTGGAGAGGGGAGTGCACTGCTTCTCTTGCAGGGGTCCTGGGGTGGAGAGCACTGGTGAGCAGGGGGAGAACGCAGTGATCTTCCTATCATCTGCTTCTCAACTTTGTGCTGGGGGTAAAACAGCCTGTGGAGCAAGACAGATCAATTTACTATACTTCCAGGCTGATTTATGCCATCAGCTAACCATTCCCAAAGTGGGAATCTGAGTGCTAAGGCTGCCAGCAAGGGTCAAATCCTCCCAACCCTCTCCTGCCTTGGGAGGCTGTGCTACTGGCCCGAACAGGAGCTGCTGGCTACTCTCGTAGGATCCCCCCGTGTTAGGAAAATCCTATTACTGCCTTCAAATATTCTCTTGACTTTGCTGGAGCAGCATAAAAGGAAAAGGGGAGGTGAAGCTGAGGACTTGACCTGCCAGTCCAGGTTGAACTACAGGGCTGGCAGTGAGGAAAAAAATAATATTTCTGTTGCTAAACAGATTTGGTCTGGAATCACTGAGGAATAACCTGGAGCTAACCCGGCTTTCTCTAGACTCCTCTTAGGAAATGTGTGCAGATCATTCAGAAATTGGGCTCCTTCCCCAGCGCAAGCCGGGCTGTTACAGAGACCTTGCCTCTTTTTTTTTTTTTCTTTTATACTTTCCTTTTTTTTTGGTACTGTTTCTAGTGTGGATTTGTGGACACCCCCAGAGCATCCTCTGCTCCCCTCTGGGTTTTGTTGGCCTCTTTCTTGCAGAGACTAACATCCGTGTTCAGATTTTAGCGAGGGCATTATTTTCTCTTTGATTTAGCACCGCCAGGAGTTATTCCATTATACTCAGACTTGTCTATTTACTCTTTAAAGCATGTTCCTTTTATTTACTCCTCCAGAGCTGCCTGTTTAATCCAATCTCTTTTCCACTGAATTACACTAGCACAATAACACAGGCCAAACAGGTTCAGCCTGGGTCACGGGTGGCAGAGGAAGGGGTGATATTCTTGTCAGATAATAACTTTAGTATTAAAAAGAAATAGTATTTACTGAGACTAGTGAGTTTTACAGCTAAAAAGGGAGTTGTTATTCCCAGTCAGTATTTGCAATGGTTTTGCAGCACCTATCCCTGCAAAAAGTGAAGCAAATGACCTGAAAATGAGGGTGGAGTCTAGCTCCTTTTTGCAGGAAGCCTGAGGTTTGACAAAAGTCCTGGTAAATGGGTAGTGCCCGGTCAGTTAACAGGTCTCAAACTCACACCAAAGCTCCACACCAGACCCCTGGGATGACATTCATCTGCTTGAACTCACAGGGTGTATCTCACCCCGGCGAGCAGACCCTGGGGCTCGGAGCCAGCGCTGCAGTGGGGGCTGCACCTCGTATCACCGGCATCTCTCTTCCCTCTGGCCTTGGGTTACAAACGATGTGACAGGCGAGGACATCCTCTTATGTATTTATGGCACATTTCTGCTCTTTCACTATTGCATTACATCTGCCTTGCATTGCAAGATTTTTATGTTCCTCATTATTCTTTTTGAGTAGCAGATTATTTTTGTTCTTCATTATTAACATTATGTCTTAATTGCTCTCTTAAATAAACAGACACCTGCACTTTACAGAAACACAAGAAGGTAAGTTCTCTGGCCCATGGAAGTTAAGTTCTTATTTATTTCTGTGATAGATAATTTACGCTCCAGCCATTTTTCTAGTGAGATAAGTTGTCACCTACTAGCTGCCCTGGATATATCTGCTGCTCACCAGGACACCAGCCAGCCCTACTCTGCTCCTGTTATTTTGGAAACACGGAGCTGTGAGTTTCATAAAGGCTGGGTTAAGTAAGCAACAGATTTATCTTGGTCTAAAGATAAAAGTGTTTGGCAGCAAACATTGGCAGCTCCTCGCATATTTCCAGGGCTCCTTAGCGTGCTCTCTGCTCTTCCCTTCACGTGGGGATGGCTGTGGGGGGTGGCTGCCCAAGCGAAGGGGCTGTGTCAAAGCGCCCTAGCCTAAGCAGACCTGGTGCAGTTAATATTTAACCCTGCCTGTGACTGGGGAGGGTGGGACGGAGGCTCTGCCATGTAGTCTCTGGTGCGTCACATCCTGGTGGATTTTGTAGCTATCTTCCTTGGGCTGTGGGCAAGCAGGCAGCGCTGCTCAGGTCCATCAAGGTTTGCCCTCCTGGTGTGAGCGTCCTGCCCCCCGCCAGCCTTGCCCTGAGCCTGCAGCCACCCTGCTGGCACTGTTGGATGAAGCCATGGGCACCAGGACAAGGAGAGTTTGAAGAATGTTTGGGCAGCTGAAGGTCCGAGAGGTCTTCCCTGAGTTCAGGGGAAGCCCCCCTGGAGATGCCTCCCGCATTGCAGCCCCCATGCCCTGTGTCTTTGGGAACCCATCTCTGGAGCCAGACAATTTCCTTGAGCAGCTCATCTCCCGGCACGAGTAATGCCAAGGCTGAGCTGTCGTGGTGTTGCGATTGCATGGGCTGAGAGCCATCCACAAGCTAGCACCCCACCTGCGGCATTTGCTTCAGAAAAAAAGCATCTGCAGGAGAAACGTCCTAGAGGGAAAGCATTGAGGGGATGGGAGCATCTTCCCTGCAAACCCTATTGATGTACTAGGACAGCATGACACGGCTAGATCTGCCCTTGGGGGAATCAGGGGGAGTTTCTCAGCAAACCTGGGGCAAAACGAAGATCCTGCCAATCCAGGTGGGATGGAGCAAGAGGCTCCCTGGTGCCCAGCACTCCTCTGCAAAGGCACAGTGTGGTGCTGACCTCCCTCTGCTGCACTCGGGGGGACAAATCCTCATCCACTGATTGCTGACTCGATCCTGCTGCTCACTGGGGAGAGGGCAGCAAAGCCCTCCCACCCCATTTCTTGGCAAGCATCCCATTCCAGCCTCTCCTATTATTTTTATTTGCATACAGATAGAGAAAAGGGAAAGAGATTTCCTACGAGGATTGTTTCCGTATGGTTTTGTGCATAAGAGTAAACAAGGCATAGCTGTCGACTATATAGTTAACATACTTTTGGTGATGGTCCCATCCAGAAAATGCAACTGCATTATATTCCTGATAAAGTGGAACTAATGTTCGGCTTCAGCAAGAATGTTAATAAATGAAAGACATTTCAAACAACACTGATTGAAGCAAAGTGTCATTATCCCCCTCAAAGGCTTTACTTTTTTGCAAAGATTTGCAAAAACTCTAATGCCTGACCCGGAAATCAGCAAATTTCTGCTCCTGGTTATACCTGTATGAATCTGAAATGACTTTTTTGGTTTCAGCGAGTTTGTCTGGACCAGCACCCCAGTCACTGAGAGCAGGGGCTGTGCTCTTGCTTGCATCTTGCTTGATTACAGGTTCTTCCTACAGCTAATCTGGTTTCTCTTCGTTACGGAGACCCAGCCAGCAAGGGGGAGGTTGTGCTAGTACCACCTAAACTTAGCCAGTGCCCCTGACATGCTGCATGTGGCTGTTGCCTAACATCCTATTGCTGACAATTAAAACACAAACATACAGTCATATTTTTGGATGAAACTGTACAAACATTTCAAAACAGTTTATGCATGCAGATTTGTATGTTATCAGAGAGCAGCACACATGCACATGGAATTTATGGAAAATGCTGAGAGATTTGAAAGGAAATAGTTTGGGAAGTTGTCTTATTTTTTTGAACATAAATCCCCAAACAGTTTCCCTTAACATTCCTCATGTCTGTGCAGCAATTAATACTTGACATTTCTGTTTTTCACTCTGTCTGTTGATCTTGGGCTTGGGGTTTTTTTTTTGGTTATTTTTCGCACCTCTCCTTTCATGTTTGCTACATCTGTTTGCTAAACCCAGCATCGATGTGTACAGACAAACTTCCTTGCACAGGATGACGATATGAGGGAACAGTGAGAGGAGATTTAGGCCTTCAAAACTGTGGTCACCTCCCCAAATGAGATATTTAGGTTCAGGGATGCATATTCAGAGTCGTCGGCTCAGACTACCTGGACTGAATAGCTGCTGCACAGATGAGTCTGTTGGCTTGATCAGGTTATTTTCTCACTTACAACGATTCCAATGGCTCCAGTGGGATTACACTTGGACTAGCCAGATGTAAAAGGAAAGCAAAATCAAATCCTTCATACATCAGTGTCAGACCGACTCCAAGAAACCAGTGTTGAGTGATATAAAGGATAAGGGGCCTGAGGAAGGATGTGTTTATGGAGAACATTTGGAAACTTTAACTACTTGTAGTTTGAGCAAACGCTGTGTAAGGGAACTGCCTGCAAACATTTTAAACTGGAAAAAAGTACAGAGCATAAGCAAATTGCTTGAGGTGATGCCTAGGGATGTGAGAAAGAAGAATGAGACACAATTAAAAAAAGCAGAAGGAGTATAGCTCTTTCAAACAAATGGTAGCCTTGTCTGCCATAAGCTTTTTAAACCATATTCCTCATCTGGATATCTGAGCTCCTTCTGGGAGTGTGGAAATGGTGTGCTGAGTGTCAGATGTGGTTTATTCCTGCTATAGCCATCGTGGTGGTGTGGTCATTGGGTGGAAGGGAAGCAAATTTTGTCATGAGAGGTAATATCTTTTCTTAGATCTACTAAAAGAAGTCAGAGAAAAAGCAGACGAGGTCTAGGACTTGTGTATCCAAAGCCTTCTCTGTGTTCTTCCATCTGTATTGCTTGATCTAAAAACCTTCCTTGTGCCCAACTTTCCTGCAAGGAAGGAGAATTTTGCATGGATTGTAGTGGTTTATTACACTAGGACCTTCTTATACACACTTTTGGAACAGGGAAGGCTGTTTGAAGCTGTCCCCCAGGGAATATTGGTCCTGGGGCTGCCCTCGGATGCTCTGGCTCTCCTGCAGAAGGGAGCTTCGCCTTTGAGAAGAGAGCTCAGCTGAGCCTGGTGAGAGGAGTTGCCCTCTGCTATAATCCATCTTGGAGACCTGAACTAAGCTGCTGAGCAGTGTGTTCTAGCTATCGAGACCTCGAACTTCACTTGGCAGCCCCTGGGAGGGCAATGTGAGGGACTCACGCTGCCAACGAGATGCGTCCTCCTGGGCTGGGCTGGCTGGCGTCCCCCGAGCGCTGCCCGTACCCTGCTCAGGGCTGTCACGTTTCCCTAGTGCCAGGGAGCGCTGACACAGCGCACCTAACCTGGCCAAGAGAGATAGGGTCTCCTGGCCAACTGGGGATGGTGGAAAGCATTTCCTGAGGATGCCATCATGTGCAAATTTAGCATCAATGAGAAATCCAAGCACATTCTCCAGGCACAGTGAGACTGGGCAGCATGTGTGACTGGTACTCAGGGTAAAGGTTGGGAACCCTCTCCTGGTGGTACTTCAGACCAAGACAGAGACCACAAGGTAGCAAAGGAATCATTTGTGCCCTCAAAAAGCCTCGAAAACCCCGATGCAAGGGCCGTGGGGTAGCAGGACCTCCCAGCATCCTACGCAGGACCCAAGGTTTGGTTGACAGGACGTTTAACCCCGTTAACATCTTTTCTTCTCTGCTTGATGATGGCATCCGTGCTTCATGTATAAAAGTTAACCTTTATGCATATGATGAGCCATTTGTTTCTTTGCAACACTGTTTACAGCAAAGCATAGTCTAAGGGAATAAATACATATGTGGGGAGAGGAATTGTCATTTTTTATTAAGAAAAAAAATACAGATTTCAGGACCGTATCACCCTGGATCATCTTTCCATCTGCCCATACCTCCTCTTTGAATATTACCTAGGTTATAGCTAGGTCTCAGTTACCACAGACAGGGGAGATGGTGATCCACCTCTCATAAAACACTGCTTTGCCTTAACTATAGATCCAAACAGATGAGCACAGTGACTCTGGTGGTGTGCAAATGGAAAGGTGTGTGTGTGCTCCTTGTCTGCCTGCCCGGTTGTGACATTTTCTGTGCTGTCTCGTCAGAAGCCAAGTGCTTTATCAGAATGGATCCACTCAGGGACATCTGCCCCAGTAATCACGTTACTTACCTTTCCCCACATCCAGAGGGATCCCCTCAGCCAGGCATCCTAGACGGATGCTCAGGCTGCCCCCGGGTGACTGCTCCCCCCCCGTAATCTGAGGAGTGCTGCACAAACGGGGCGGCGGGTGGAGGGAATGCGCCTAATCCTGGCCGTGCCCTTCCATCACCTTCACGTGCTCTGTCAGCTGCGCCCAGCCACACAGTCCCGCACACCCTCCGCCCCGGTGGCATGTCCCTGTGGAGCTGTGCCATGGGGCCTCGTGCTCCTGCAAGGCACCGTTGCCAGCCCAAGCTGCTTGGATGGCCCCGGGCTCCTGAGGTGCTCCGTGTGATGGGAAAATTCAACTGCCTGGCTACCACCGCAGTTTGAGAGAATTATTGAAGCAGGTTAGGGATTACAGGCTGGAGCTGCTGGGTCTCCCAAATCATCTGTAGGGGAAAAGAAAAGGCAAAAGAACCGAGATGGAAGGGAGAAAATGGGGAAAAATGGAGTTCTGTGATGATGGAGGCGAGCAGCTCCTGAGAGAAAAGAGGTAAGAAAACTGGAGAAAGGCCAAGCTGTGGTTTTGGAGACATGAGGCAAGTGGTTCTGGGGATGTATGCTCACTAGACCATCACAGCTACGCAAAATCTGGAAACCCCCAGTCTGGAAACAGGGCTTTGGGGACAACTGGGATACAAATGGACTGTTAGGCTGCTTTGCAGGCCACGGGGAGACATGTACTGCGTTGCTTAGCATTCGGTTTTGTTTGTCAGCTCCAGAAAGCTGTTTTCCCACAGCCTTGTCTCAGGACCATGGGGTGCAGGAGCAAACTGGGGCTGTTGACTTTCAGACCACTCAATCATCCTGCAAATTACAGCCAGCCTAGAAAAAACACAGCTCTGCATGTTTCCTTATTTAGGTAGAAGTGTTGGGAAAACAGCATGAGATTTTTGTTTCTGATAAACTAGGAGCTGTTTCAGGAATATTAATTATTTTTGTTGTATCAAAGCTTTACATTTATTCCTCCACTGGGGTTATTGGGAATGAGATGGATGAAGTCTAAAGCATGGTTTCAGATTGTCCTTCAGGCCCTGCCAAGCCCCTGCAAAAAAAAAAAAAATTGCGCTGACATTTTGGAGTCAGTAGGGGTTATTTTCTGGTTATTTTAGCCTGGGGTATGGAAGCTGTGGGCTCCGTTCCCTGCCCCATGTAATCCCTTTGCAACATCACTTGGAGTCAGATTCTTGAAAAGCTTCTCAATGCCTAAAGACAGAGGCTTAAGGGGGATCTGAAGGTGCTTAGGCACCTGGATGCTTTTGAAAACATTGTATGCCACCTCTGTAATCATCCATTTCCCAGGACTTCCCACTCATGAAAAGCTGCAGGAGGGATTTTGCTGCTTTATAGGTGTACTGGGAGGAGAAACGCCCACAGTCTGGGAGATGTTGGAGCCTACAAAGGCACACATGGGATTTTTCAATAAGGAAGTGAGGATGGAAGGAGAGGATCCATCAGAGGATTTTTATCTGCTATGTCCAACCTGAGCTGGATGCTTGATGCTGGGCTTGGTCATAGCCTGGGTTGGAAGAAGGTCTCTTCTTCCAGGTTGGAGCTGATTCAGGCCCAGATAGAGTTCAACCAAGTCTCTAGACAGTCTGTGATGAGAAAGCCATGGTGTATCTGGGAACTAAACCTCGGTCTCAGTACATGACCCAGAAAAACAAGATGAGGAGTAGGATATCTTCAGCCAGGTCCCTCTAACCTGGTGGGAAACCCGCCCATGACGAGCCAGTGTCCCACATCTGCGCCAGAACTAAGGCTGCTTTGGACTTCAGTCTCCACGAGAACAAAAGGTCATATAAATAGTTTTGGGTCCGGATCCCCTGGATGGTGATGTCGTTGGGACAAAGACCTTGACTCCTTTGTGGTGAAATGGCTGGGAAATGTTACAAAGAGTTGTTTTACACATCATCCCTCGAGATGTAGTGTGCAGTTGAGCTCTTATTCTGGTACAAGTTGTAGTGATTTTATCAGAATCCATGGCATGAATATGACCATGTAGGTCAAGTCCTGAAGGTTTGCCTCAGTCAACACTGTCTTTGAAGTCAATGAGGCTGAAGTTATTGCCTGATAGGAGTAGTAGTCCATCTGGGATTTCTCAGATGAATGAACTTTAATAATAAAAATGATGATATAAATATGTAAAATATAAAAACAATATTGTCAGCCACTTTCTTTGTTTCTGGTTCAGGGGGTTTATATGTTTAGTCTTGAATGTTTGTCACATTGATTTTTTGTATCAAGATTTAATGCTGTCAGGAACCACTGAATAAAAATATTTAGTAATAATAGTAATAGAGGGTGTGATTTCATAATCCTAACAAAATAGATAAGATGGATGTTCAGACTACTTCTTGGCTTGGATTTAGGGGTTCTCCTGGTGCCAATCACATTGAATTAGTATTGAGACAGCTTCATTTTCAAGGAGGCCTTCATGCTGGAGTATATCAAAGAAGAGATCTACTAAACAATAACATCAACAGTAACAATGTTTCTCTCCAGATATAAAAGTACAGCTATTGAGGCAGCTTTTTTTTCTTGTCGTTTGTTTAGTCTGTTTGGTGAATTCTGCCAGGTTCATTTTTATCCTGTGCCGCGAGTAATTTGCTGTAAGAGCAGATGCATCGGCCGAGTCCTGTTTGAAAGTAAATAATAAATAATTGTAGCAGTTAATCTAAGGAACAGACATCTCCACAGTTTATTTTCCAGTTGGTTTAGTTTAGTTCAGTCCAGTCTCTTTCTGGCACGATTTGCACGCAAACTGAGAGATCAAAACGGCGTAGCCGACCCCAATCTCTCCCTCACTGCCTCCACGGTGGGGTTCCCAAGGACGGGGCTCTCTCCTTGCCGTGGGAAGAGGGGTGGTTTGGCAGGGACGGCTTGCGG
>VZSZ01006214.1:53142-133369 GCA_013398815.1 Ibidorhyncha struthersii | reverse complement strand
ATCAGGCCATGATCGAAGAACCCAAACCCCTGTCTGTGGCATCTCGCTTTACTTCCTTCCTTCTTTAAAATAACTTAGAGTGCATGATGAAGATGTGGAAGATGCCATTTCTGCTCTCAAAAAATCAAGACAGGGAGAGGGAGTCCAGTGATTTATTACCAGGCAACACATCTACTATGAAACACTCTGTGGATGACCAAAAAGCAAATACGATGACATCATCACAAGCATCAATAAAATAAAAATTGAACAAAAGGCTCTATCTTCAGCTTGCCTAATATAAGTAGTTCAATCAAGCAAAGAAAAAAAAAGTCTTGACAATTGTATTCAGTTAAGAATTGAGGAAGATCTGCAAATACATTTAAAAATGAAGGTCACCAAATCTGACCTGTATTGTTCAGCCAATGAAATTTCCTCCACTTACGCTTTTGTCTATGGCTTTTTGCTTGCTGCAACTTTTTTATTTAATATGTCAGCCAACAAAAGGAAATAGCAAAACCAGAAAGGAGACAAGACATTCTTTTTCAGGGAAACTGGAAACTAATTCAGCAAAGTGGGTCAAAGGAAATGGTGTAAAATACAAACCCAACCTATAGTTTAACTTAAGCCAGAAAGTACCAGCCTACGCACAGTTTTTGTAGCACTTAATAGATACTTCAGATCTGGTTTAGAAATCAATAGAGAGAAAGCAGAACAGTCACTCAATGTGGATAAATAGGCCACAGCATTTGGGGCTCTGGAAAAGGCTATTCCAATAAAATAATATAGTGGCAAACACATGCATTTGCCGAAGATCATACAGGTCCCTTTCCAGCAAGAAAGACCCACACTGAGAAATGCAGGAGCCCGTTACCTGTTTATCCACTAAAGCTGCAGGTTAAAGAGAGGTACCTGACAGAAAGTAAGGGCAGGAGGGGGCTGGAGATCAGGAGAAGCTCCAATGATAAACCTTCTCCTTCCTTTAAATGAAGCTGATGGTGGCTTTAGTTGCATTACAAGGGAGCAAAGCACGGGAAGAAGCCCCCCCTTCACAGCTGGATTAAGAGACTGTAAACAGGATGGAACTGTGCATCTTCCTAGTCCTCAGGGAGGAGTAAGTAGCTAAACCAGGAAAAAAAGAAGAATAAAAGGGTGGTAGCAGAAAGGAGTAGGGGAAGAGGGTCACGGGTTTGGAGGAGGGGTTGCCTAGTCCAGGAACGTACACCGCTGGGAAAGGTTCTGGCTGGCTACAAGCATCACCACCTACTTGCAGGCTGGCTGTTTTGAACCAGGCTTTTCTGGGGAGCACTGTGAGCAGCAGTAGGTGCACTAGAGGTGGCGAGGCCTCATCACAGACCATTTTGTCAAACTCTGTGGTGCTCCACGGCCATGTCTTATGCCAGCTTTTTCCCTCACAGCAAGTTTCAAGGCGAAAATGGTGCAGCAAGGAAAACCTTTGAAGGGAAACTGCAAGTATTGAGGAGGATTGTTTGCAGCCATCAGACTTATGCCCTATTTTATGCCTACAAATGCAAAGTAAATGAGAGGTGATTTGGCAATGGTGTGAAGAGGCTGTCTCTCTGAAACTCCAACCTTTCCCTCAGTTTCAGGCCATGCCATGCCTCCTATTTTACTTTCAAACAGCTAACTGCCAGAGAAATCCATGATGTAAGCTAGTAACTACACAAAATTAGCTCTAGCCAACTGTGAATTCATTTGTTCTTTCTATTTGCAGTCTCTCCTTTGCTGAAACATAAAACTTGGTACAAGTCAGCATATTTCACCACATTTAAGATTATAACAAGGGCAAAGGCACAAATAAAAATATCACTAATGCAAACGATTAATAAAAATCCAGTCTAGGGACAATCATGGCAGCAGAACAATTTAGTATACCTGAACTACTTTACTGCCATCTTTCTAGTTCTCGTCTATCCTTTTTACTCTCAAAAAAAAATAATTAAAAAGTAATCTCTTCCTATGGATGATGTAAAACCAAAATAGAACAAACAAAAAAAAACGCACCCAAACAACCCACCAAACTAACCATTGTTCATGCTGATTTGTGGAATAAGACTTTTTCAACAAGCTTTAAGTACCTCTATATGATTAACAGCAAAATAAACACCACTTGCCAAATAAATTTGCACTAATCTAATCTAACAGCATCTAACCACTCTCCATGTTTCCCTATTGTTATACCCCATGGAATGATTTTGCTAGCCCTCCCCTAAATCCCATGCTTCCTGTACCTCCTGCATGTCAAAAGCATGCAAATGAATCCGTAACAGCTTTTCCCCCTTCCTTGACACATACAGCTTTTTTACTTTTTTTTTTTTTTTAAACAGGCTAGAAACAAACACACATGTATTTATTTACATTGTGATAGTCTCCAAAGGCTCCATCCAGCGCTGTGGTTGAAGCAAACAACCAATCAGCAAAGCAAGTCCAGAGTTCAAGCAACAGCAATCACTGCACTGAGCTGAGATCGTCTGCTGGCAAACTTCGGTGTGTGGGTACCTGAAAAACAAAGAAGTGCTTACTGGGCTCCAGCAGCACTGCGAGGTGTAACTGCTTCCTCCACTAAATTGTTTTGGTATTTCAAGTATGGGAATGTATTTCCTCTTAAGTAGGGTTTCTACCCTTTACGTTCTCGTAAAAACTGATTTCTGTCACCTCTGTCAATATATATGAGGTATTGTGATAACTAGGCACAGCCCTTACTCCCAGTCAGTTAAATCTACATGGGTAGGTCAAGCATTATTACACCAAAGCCAGAAAACACAGCCAAATGGAAGTATGGTTTCTTGACTCAGATAAGATTTTTAAAAAAGAAAAAAAAAGGTCAAGGGCAGCATTTTCAAACATAAGGGCAAACAACAGGCCCCTAAATCTCTCCTGGGACACACTAACTGAAGCCCCATCCCTCTTTAGGAATCCATTTCAGTTAAATAGGACTGTTTTGGTTAAATAAGTTCTATTTTGGTTAAATCCCTGGCAACATACCTATGAAGCAGGCTGCAAACTTTGAACAGCAGAGCACAGCACATAGTTCCACCAGGACTGTCCACCACAGGAAACTACGGGGCTGTCACTGTTGGCTGAAATATACTTGTGTCCCCTTGCGATGCAATTACTTACTGCAAATCTTAGTTACTGCAGTAATCAGCCTACACAGCTTACCTTGCTGCACAAAGCACATCCCGACCCCATAACCATGGAGTCACTTTTTCTTCCTGGTTGTGCGAGGCAGCTTCTGAAAATGCATCACTTCAGGACAGAATAGAAAACAAACAGCAAGGCTGGCTCTGGCACAAACAAGAGGACTGCCCCTCCCAGTCTCCACATCATCACACTTGGCTGTAAAAGGTGATGGTCAAAACAGCAAGAGCTGTCAAGGGTTAGTTTTTCCATGGGGTTTACCTAAGTGGGAATCTTTAAGAAAATAAACCCAGGCTTCAGGTGAGACTGTGCCAGTGATGTTAGGCACGGGTCACTGAGGTGCCCTGTCCCCACTTAAAAGAATTTAAGCTTGCATTTGTATTGGAGGAGGTAGAAGGTAGGAAAATTACAGCTGAAAATAGAGATTATTCCTGAATTTTGAGGCCAAGAGATGTCTACCAGCTGAATACAAAAGACCTCTCCCCTTCCCTAATCAATCTAAATAGACATTTCAGGAAAAGTGGGCACCTCCAGATGTTCTCCTGAACCACTTGCAAATATCCAAGCGTATTTAGGCTGAGCTTTAAGCAGATGTCTGGCAGACAGCCTCATCCCACTCTTGCAAGCAATTCACTGTGTGGCCTTAAATAAATCACTTGCATATGATCAGCACTAGAGAAAAAGGTTTTCTGCTCCTTTTCTTTTCATGTATAGAGGGCATTATATGAAAACAGGCAGAAGTACTGGCTGTTATAGCCAGGGAAAAAAAAAAAAGTTTATATTTCTTTATTTATAGGGAATCTTCACTTTCTTAGTTTTGGAAAGAGATTTTAAAATGAGATCACCGTACCACAAAAGACCACTGCAAGTAAGTGGGAAAGGGGAATTTTCAGTTGGACCTGGTGACAGGTATTATTCCGAAATAACACAAATATCTGACAAAATATTTGAAGAAAAGCTTCCATTAGAGAAAATTAGGGATTGCCATAGCTCAGAAAGAAGAGAAGCAGCCATCTAAGAGCTTGACAGAGAACATAATGTTCCACTCCCTTGCATTTGAAGGTCACCTTTACGGTTGGTGAGATTCTCCCTCTGCAGAAGGGGTAAACAAACAGAAATGCATCACATACTCCCGCTGGTCTTCTGTACTTAAGTTTCCCATAAGGTTCCTTAGGTTTTCCTCCCACTTATCAGCTATTGATAAGTACTCTGCACGTCCAGAAAAGTTAATTGACATCAGTAGAGCAGGTACACCTCTATACCTTAATCTAACTGGTAAAAGATGACTCTGCCTTGTAGAAGTGCTTTTAGGAACTGCCGCTTGAACTAGGCAGCACCAAGGACGGATCAAAAAACCCTGGGTGAAACACAAGGCACAGCTGGATCATAAAATGAAATTGGGTTTTCCGAGGCGCCTTTCCCCGCACCCCCGGCGCTGCGCTCATGCCCTGCAGATACGCAGGAGCCGCAGCACAAAGCACAGTTGGCACCTCGTTTGGATTTAGCCATTTCACACTTGCCAGCCAGGGATTCAAAGCCAAATACCCGGGCCCCCTCCTACTTTCCAACACAGAAACAATTTAAAACAGATCTAACACCTATGTAGTACTGACTTGGTTATCTTCAGAATCCCCATTGTTCTGTTTAAAGAGCATATCCTCCTAGAATAGCCTCCTTTTGATAAACAACTCCTTCTGCATGTCAGCCAAACAACAGTTTTGGTCTTTATCACAAGTGGACCAGCAGCAGAAACAGTGTGGCGAAGCGCGGGAGGAGGGGGTTTTAGCTGAAAATAGAGTTCATTGTCAGCTGGACTTTAGACTCAGGTTTTTAAATAGGTTTTGGAATGTGGATATGAAGCAGTTAAAAGAACCCTACCTCCAGCCCTTAGAGGAAGAAACGTCTATTCACGCGCTTAAAAGCATAGGAGGACCTCAGGTAACTGGGTCGTTTGTGCTTTGCGCACAGAACTTTCTTGTAGAAGGAGGTCGAAATACACAGGAAACAAAACATTAATTCCTCAGGAAACAAACAAAAAAAAAAACTTCCTCAAATAAAAACACACAACTCTAAAGAACCTGTTTTAAAAAACAGTTTCAAAAAGGGATGATTAAATTTAAATGCGTATTAAAAAAAAACACAAGCATAAAACCAGAAATATAATTTTAAAAAGTTGTGCGGGCCAGAGATTTTTGTGCCTTTTACACAGTTTGTAGGAAATTAGAGTTGCTACAAATTATAGATTTTTTTTTACATTCCAGGTATGCACCTGGGGGAATGTGACCATTTCTGAAGTGTTTATTTCATGAAAAAAATAACTCTTTTCAGTAAAATATCATTGGCATGAATCTATAATGACACTAAATAGTTTGATTGTATATTTTACTTCAAATATCCCCTCAGCATGGCTGAAAATAGTTTTACTTTTTCAGTTCTCAGGACTAGTTGATATAAGAGTGTGATAAAAACACTCAAAAATCTGCCACACCAAAAGAAAAATATCTTATTTTGTGTGTTCCATTAAGAACAAGCTACCTTAAGAGAGCTGATCTTTGGAAAGATGATACGACTGACTTTAGTAATCATCAGCATGTGTGGGAAACAGTAAAATGAAAAAAATGTACATCCAAACACAAAAAGTGATGACCAAATTAAAATAAAGGCTAAATACCATTTATAGCCTAGCTTCTGGAAACCATGCAACTCTTGCAATGCCCACGTGTTTAGCTAGCAACTGCATAAAACGTTCCTGGAGTTAGAGAAGAGGCAGTATTCCTATCCTATTCTTATGTTAAAAAAAAAAAAATGCTCTTCGGCCCACAAGCTGCCAGGAAAACCACATCACTTTGTTTTAAACTGTTTGCTGAAAAGCCGTAAGTGGCCTAAACAACACAAACTTCAACATCTTCAGCAGTGCTATCTCCTGTCAGGGCTAAATGACAGCACACCCGGGCCGTGGGGTGACCCCAGCTCGCACAAACAGGCGAGACCTCGGATAAGACGGGTGAATTTGGAAAATGCTGGCGGTCGGCGCTGCCTGGTTTCTAGGTTTCCCACAGATAGAGCATCTGGGCAGCGTTAACTGTGGCATCCTGTAAACACTGGCTGGATGATAATAGAGTATAAGGCAAGCAACAAAGTGACTGGGTAAGACTGTTTTCCTCTGTTTTGGTGGTAATCAGATGGCATAGCCAAATGTTGTGCCTGTGGAAACGAGCTCTGGAAGTAGTTAAAGAAGTGTTTACAACACAGTCTGCAACAGATAAGGAGACAAGATGCTCTTCAAAAGTCAGGAAAACCTATCTGAGCATAAGGGTTTTTTTCTCCTGTTCAACACCAAGAGCCACAGACACCTCAAATGCAATTCCAGCCAGAAAATTGGACTGCCTTTTTGGCAGATTTCCAGCATTAGGGGCTAGCAACACAGGCAAAGTCTTGGTCCACATATGGCAAAGATCCCCACTGGTCAAAGAGGAGAGAGAAGTTCTCAAAAAATCTTACATATAAGGCAATAAACTTCTTAGAGCTTGACATTTCTATTTAAATAGGCCAATCACAGCCTACACACACATATCTATGCAAATCACCAAATGAGATGGGAAAGACTTGAATATAATTGTTGTACAATTGATAGGAAGGAACTAATGTTGATTTTCTTTTTACTGCTGAGTTTTTCTGCGTCTTGGTGGCAAACATAAGATACTGCCTCAATTGAGTTTTCTGAAAAAATACAAGTTAGTGCCATTCATTCAAGGGTCCATACTGAGAAATGAATGGCAGCAATTGCTGAACTGATCTTCCTCCCATTTATGATCATCTAACTTCCTTGTAACAGCTACAGTAATTGCTCCTGCAGAAAAACAACTGCTTTAAATCCGTCTTGGCTAGCTTTGCTACACTTTGGTGGTCGAATGGAGGAGGACGACTTTGGGAGCAGTGTCCAGAAGTTCTACCTGGACTGCTGACAAGCACTCACCCACAGCATGAGAGCCTACTCTGTGCAGCTCATTGAAACTCTCATAAGTTATAAAAAAGATGCACCAAAGGAAACTAAGTAACTCCTATAAATAACAATTAACAAAAATAAACATAAATAAAATAAACAATTGTTTATGCTTGTAAGAACCTAGAAATCTGCTATTATAATGAGGACAGTTGGCATTTTATGTTCATCTCAGATTCAACTACACGAAAAGAGACATAAACTATCTACTCTTGCAGAGACTCTTGTTTTCATGAGTTTGGGGGTTTTGTCTGGTCTTTTTTGAATCTGAAATAAAGCATACGGTATGGTTGTTCTCCATGTAAAGAAAGATAAATGCTTTCCATCTTTTAAAGTCAGCTATAACTGAAAGGAGTTTAAAGACCAAAAAAGGAGAAAAGCAATAGATTTCTTTTTAAGGAAAAATAATGGATTTACCTAGTAAAGGAAAGATTTAAATTTAAGGACTTTGAGCAGCATTGCTGGAAAAAACAGTCCGTGCTGTCTGTCATGCTGCAGACTGAAGAACATGCACATAGCAATTATGTGCAAATTTCACTGAGGAAACCTAATACTGTGTTACGGAATTAAACAGAGCGATGAAAATTAGCTGCAAACTGAAGGTGGGGAAGGAACAGAGTCCAATTTTGGACCTAGGGCTCTGACAGCATGCATTAAATATTCAGAATACAAGCTCAGGATCATCAAGATTGCTGTGAAGGGAATCTAGGTTCATTTCAATGACACGGAACAACTCCTTTAAGGAAATCAAATCATACTGCAGAAAAGTAGAGTCACATCAGATAGCAGAGGGGGTTACAGCAAAAAGAGAGTCCCCTGTTCTCAGTGCTCCTTGGTGTAGCTTCTACAAAATAAACATTTTTCTCCCACTTTCCCTTACTTTTCTTTTTAACAAATTTGCAAATGCTTATGAAAAGAAAACAGAGACGAGATTGCATCTGGTTTGTCTATGGCGCCATTTGTTGCTATAGGGAGACTACTTGGAAAAGGTGATGAGTGGTAAGTTGCTGAATGATATTAATAGAGAAACAATAGACAAATTGCTCTCAATGCTATGGTTAACCCTTTAGTGTTCACATTTTGGTTTCTCCTTCTTCCTTGGGAGGCCCAAGCAGAGGATAATAATTACATCTCCCTGCACAAGCTGCTGATTATTTTCCCCTCCAAAATGTTAGCATTTTTCTCCTTTTCATTTCCATGAGCTCTATGTAGTAAAAACATTTTTGGAAGCCGGGGGGAAGCAACCCACTGAAATGTTTTTTTTTTCCTGATTCAGGTTCTTAAGCAGAACTGAACAACATTTCAGACTTTAATAAGAATAATGATTTGTACCCTCAGCACAAGCCAAACACCATCTAATGTTGTATTTTTTCCTGAAGGTGTAGGTGGAGAATGTATAGGTTTTAAAGGAAAAGTGACACCACTGATACCCACGGAGCAAACAGAGAGCTGAAACAGGAAAACCACAAAGTACTTACTGTAAAGATATAACTTGGATGAATGCAAAGACCATCCCTTCAAGAGCCTTTAATAAAGAAAAAAAGGCCACATAGAAATGATTTGCAGTTTCCCAATGAGCACATCAATTTACTTAATTAAATATTGCTTTCAAAGTTTCAGTCACAATAGCTCTTGTCCCTTGCCAGTTGCAGTAAGAAAGATACATTGAAGAAGGATGTCAGCTGAATACTAGCATTGATGTTAATGCCAACTGTCCAAAGCCTTGCCAAGTCGCTGACGTTTGGAGCAAGGACTCCCTCGTTTTCAGCTCTTTTTAAGGCTTTGTCAAAGTACTGAAATTCTAGGAGCCCATTTTTGTGCATTTTGCAGAGACATACAAGACCTTATATTCTCAAACAGGATAAGATCCATCTACCACGCTGAGGTTTTTTAATGGAAAGCGTTTCTGTCACAAATTATCTTTGTTTTCATTGCTCACTACCAGATTTTGGTCCCACATTTTGTTTCATTAGGTTTAAGCTCACTTTGCAAGTGTGCTCATATTTTAATTCTGATTTAAAAAAAAAAAAATCTTCCCTCACCAAAAATGCCAATCATTCTCTGAAATGAATCTCCCACATTCAGACCACTATAGTGCGACATCAACATTTATTTCCTGGTTTCTCATTTCTCCACAGGGCATAGAAACTCAGATTTCCATAGCAGATTTCTGTAGTTTTGCCTGCATCCTCAATTAACTCCAGCCTACTAATTTTTAGTAGAACAAATAATTGTTTTCTCCTTCATATATAAAGCTGTTTCTAAGTAAGGGAAGAAGCCAAGGACAAACCAGTTTTGAGCAAAAGTGCCATTCTGCAGCTCCCTGAGCATCATGATTGAAAGGTAAGATCATACAAAGAGCAGTGAAACCAGTTGAAACAAAGTTTTTTGGTTTTTTTTCCCCTACTTGCTTCTTTTTCACTTTTGGTGATAGCGGCATAACAAGCAGCAATAAAATTTGTCTAGTGACATTGGAGGCAACACATGTTATACACACCTCTGGAACCTGTTCAGTAACCAGCAGGCTTAATATCGACTTCGATTCCTCTGAAACAGTAACTGCATTGATGACATTTCTTGTAAGTGCGTGTTTCAGCCCAGACTCTTGGTGGGGCTGTCTTGGTCCTTGTGGACTTTTAAGGTGAGATGCATAAATAATTGGTCACTGATACTGCCTAATCACTTTCTTTGTTGTCAACTTCATTCCAGAAGCAACTGCATTTTAACTTTGATGTACTGAAGACATGCAGCTAAAGCTCATGTCTTCTCAAAATTAAGTGAATGGAATTTTGACATTTTCCCTTTGACACTCTCAAAATCTGCTCTTGCACTGTCATCCCATCCAAAGTCAAATGTATAGGGAACATACACAAAGTACACAACCTTACCCTTCTGAAGTTATATTCAAGGACTCCTCCTTTCTTTATTTTTTTTTAATGACACCTGTAGTTAATCCTATTTTAATGCCTAATATCAGACAAGTGAGCTGCTTATTTGCTTGGGCATAAACCAAATTATTTTATATCGTAAAGTCTAATCTATATTTGGAAATTTATATTTTAGGAAACATCACCTGTAACTCATTGAGTAAAGATTTTCTTTAAAGAGTAGCGACCTCTTAAAAAGCACAATATGTCAAGATTCATTTATAGTAAATTATATATTAGTGTAACACAAACACAGATCATGCCCAATAATAACCCAGAATTTTTAAAAAGGGAGTTTAAAAAAGCCCCACATCTAGTCCTGAATTCCTGTGACAACACCCATAGGTCTTTAAAACAATATTTCTACACCTCTGAAGCAGCCTTACCCTCATCGCCTTATTATTTGCCTTGGAGTTAGTCTTCCAAGCAGAATTAGAGACTTGGATTCCAAATGTTTAATCTAAATGCCATCTCGGGATTGGAACAAATGTCACTGTGGTATACAGCCATGGGAGGGGAGGAAAAAAAAAATAAATCTGAACTGTCACTCTCCAGACCTACTATCGTCAGAAAGAACAGAGGGTGCTGAACACCTCATAAGCCCAAATTCTGCATTTTAATTTAATTACAACTGTAATTCTACTCAGAAAACAAAACACAATAACTGAATGTCTTCTTCATGATTCCCTAGTGCATAAATTGCACGTTGCATGTTCTCTCCATTGCTTTGTCCAGGCCTCCAAAGCCTTAGAGAGACTGTTGCACCATTTCTTGAGGCATTTGTCCCAAAGTTTCAATGGCAAACCAAATAAGAGGCAGAGAATAAAAGGGACTATAACAGCAGAGGGTGATTCTCTCTGTTGTGTAACATCACAGCTTGAAATCATAATGAAATTAGTCATACAGAAAAAAGCAAATTTATAAATCATATGACATAAAAAAATGCTTCATATTCTTAAAGAACTCCTCATATGCCAGTGAATTCATGAGCTGGTTTCAAGGGACTTGCACCACAAAATTTTGCCTACAGAACCAAAGAGGCTGGATGAACAAATGCAGGAATGAAGGACCAAGGGTTAAGTCTTTGAAGTTACAGGTGTGAGCTTGGTGCCTTCAGCATGATGAGCTGGCAGGTAGACTGGGGTCTCTTTACCGCTGCATTTTTTGCCACTTTTCTGCAATGCTGGCTAACATCTGATTGATTTCTATTTCTTCTTGTAAAATAATACATCATCCCTATCCTCATGCCCCAGCTAACATACCCAGTGCTCAAACCATTCTTTTGCATCTAGAGTTCCTTCTGTTTTTTTTCTGCCAACAGCTATAAGGCTGGAAAAAAAAAACAAAAACCCTCTACGTTCTTCTTTTTTGTGCAAAAGTATATCCACAAGTCATCGAATCTGCTTCCCCCCTCCAAGATCTACACACAGCCCAACAGATCCTAACATCTGGCATTGCACCCTTTAATCAGTCCTGGAAAACTGCCATTTATTGCACATTGAAATAAAGGCAGACTAACAGCATTTATTTAATATAGTGAGATTGGTCACTGCTACTTATTTAAAGAGGCTTTTCATGTGCTCCAAACACTGTTCACATGCAACGCAACTGCACTGGGTAACATGCTGGAAGGCAGCAGCTAACTGCACAGTTGTGGAGAAAGAAGAATGCAGTGACTCCAGGCAAAAACCCAGCTCACACTGAAAATGCTATGTGCTCTTGGATGTTTACACAGAGCAGACAGACCTTTTCTACTTTGTTGTTTTCAAGGACACGTCAGATGTCTCATGCCACGGCAGAAGCCAGAATTTTGTTTCCCTTCTTCCAAAAGATAAAGGTCTGAATCAACCATTACTACAGGTCCTGCAGTCCCAAGGAGCCTGTAGTTTTTCAAACCTAAAACTGAGAGGCTTTCAAGTAGCAGCAGTGTCTTCACACATACACTCTTTAAAAAAGAAAAAGCAGCTCTTTCAATATAAGTTGCTCTTGAGAGCTCTACATTGTGCTATGCTTTTTCATTCATCCTTCTTGTTTTTATCAAGCAAGGATGACTAATGTGCTATTGTGATGCGCTTTTCTCAGAGATGTGGCCAACTGGGGCTGCTTCCACCGTAGTTCCATGGGTGTTTAACATCAAAAAAGAGTCCTCAGCCGGGCAATGGGTAAGTCATTACACCCCGCTTTAAAACAACAGGCCCCATACATAAACCATGCTCTCATGCAAATCTGACCTGCATAATGTTGAAATCTTCCAATGTCAGGAAGATTTCACAAGTAATCCCATGTGTCCCATAGCTGTAAAAGTGGTGTTACTTTAGCACCACAGGAAGCAGCTCATTTGCCTCCAACAGCTAATGGTGGTACGCTCCAACCTTCCCGCTGCCCTTCCAAGCTTCTTGTAGTTTGGCTAGGAAGTTTAGATGGGACAAACGTCTTTGGAACCATTCATCCTATGCCAAAAAATACTCTTCCAGCTCAGCTTACACACAATTTAACCACCTGGGAAAGACTAACAACTCTTTATGCACACACACACAAAAAAGCCATACTCTGGACTGTATATATGAGATTAACATGAAATGCCTGACTTCAGCTGGACCAGGATTTTACTCCTTGGCCCTACAGACCTGCTGAATATTCATTTTATGCCCTAAGATACAAAGGCCAAATGGGTCCCCAGTGTACGAGCAATCAGGAAGATAGTACAGTTTTGCTACAAGAATACTTGAAATCATTCCTTGAAAACTGAACTAGTATTTTCAGATGACTGTGTAGGTCAGTAAAATTTGTTGTAACATAAACCATTAGTTCGCATTTCAAGTTCTACACTTTTTCACCCCTTCTGTCAAATGGACCCTTGTCTTTCCAGATCTTCTGTGGAAGACTTGCAGGTTCAAACAGCGCTAAAACTGAACAATTCTATGCAGAAAAGGACTCCTTACTTTTGACTGTGATATTCACAGGGGCCTACAGTTATTTACACAAAAAGGTTATTAAAAGAGCATTTTTGAATAGCAGTTCTAGATATTCTTAAATGTGTTGCTCAGCCACAGTAAATACAATCACTTTATTCATCTCTTCATGGAAAGCTTGCACTTATTCATGCCTCATTAACCTAAAAATCTTTCCAGCGTGTTTATCATCATTCACTGTCTTTGTGATTTAAAAAAAGAAAATTTTATTACCCTAATCAAAGGTATGAAATGTTCCTCTGAATCATGTTATTAAACGATACATGCCTCCACCTTATAAGGATGCCTTATAAATCTCCTTCCTTATAAGAAGCAGGAACAAAAGGAATAAAAATGTTAAATTAGATTAGGTTGACTAATCTCTTGGGTCCAAATCAGCCGTATCCAAGACTTGGAAGTATAATACTATGCAACGAGATTAATGTTTTAAACGTTGACAGTCTTCAAAACAATTGGCAACAAGATGCATTGCTCAGAAAATTAGCATTGCTCTTGAAGTATCTTTTAAGCAACAAAACCAAAAGCTTGAAACTTAATTCCAAACACAGAATTAAATTCCTTCCTCCATACTATGAATTTTCATACGACATTTCACACTTGCCCTAAAACAGGCTATTTCTGACCTCAGTGAAAATTCCTTGCGTTAGAAAGAAGATTGTGAATAACAAAATCCCCAGGACATACCAATGGAGAAAGTTTTAGCAGCAGAAAGAGCTTCATTCCAACTATCCAGGCTTGAAAATAACAAATTTACAGTAAGATCCTCCTTAATAGTAGACAACCATGTAACATGTTTCTCTGACACATATTTTATACTGATTCTTTGCTGCAAATAAATATACCCAGAAATACTAAGTTTTGGTTGTTTTTTCTTTTGCTCTAACTTTCTCCTAACAATCTCGATCTGAAGGAAGAAGGTACCAAGGAATATAAAAAGTAATTATTTATATCGTTGTAAGTTTGATTTCGCTGACTTCTTTTGTGGCAACACAGAGAAGGTTAAGGACAAATTATTTAATAGTGATCTTAGCTAAAGAGCCTACAGAAATTTGAAAAAGTTCTTACTGCACTTGCTGAACAAACATGCAACTGCTCCCTTCATTAGCTACCACTAGTCTGAAAGACAATGCCGTTGCTGAGAAAAAAACAGAACC
Organism: Ibidorhyncha struthersii; assembly: GCA_013398815.1. NCBI lineage: Eukaryota > Metazoa > Chordata > Aves > Charadriiformes > Charadriidae > Ibidorhyncha > Ibidorhyncha struthersii. The sequence goes on along the minus strand of VZSZ01006214.1, from coordinate 119,172 downwards.
TTAACCCGTTTGCCTTATTTCCCCATATAATTTCATTAAAGTCATCCCTCTTGTTAAGAATATTTGACAGAGTTCCTAGTGCAAACGACCTTATGTACAGCAGGTGAAGAGGTAGGCATTGCATTCAGCCCTGAAAAAAAACGCTAATTGTCCGGCTTTTTCTTTTCCTAATGCTCTTGCTAACAATAGCAGACAGGAAGACTGCGGTTCAACCTAGTTTATGTTTAGGAAGAGCAGCGCTGACTTCCCACAATTACTCCTTGAATACAGCATGGAGCCAAAAAGAGCAGCAGGGGAAACAATGGAAGGCTTCCATGTACGCAAGAATATTGTTTCTCTCCTTTGAAGAGCTTGTCATTAGACAATCCCACAACATAAAGGAGACTTTAGGAGAAAAGAAAAACACTGATCTGTATCTAGTGAATAAAAGCAAAATTACAGAACACTTGTGCCGTATTTATCACCGTAGAATAATCTCTTTCAAAGAGTTCCTGGTTGTTTCCAGAGATAAATTTAGGCAGTGAATCAGAAAAGTGGAAAGGTTTGCAAAAGGGAAATTCCTAGGCTTTTCTTGAACCAGTCTTGGCACTTGTAGACCCCGTTTACCCTAACAATTTGGTTCAGTAACCCACCAAAAACTACCCAGGACCCATCTTCTGCCACACCAATGAACTGAATGTGTGTGGCACGCCATCCTATGTACAGCAGACATAGCAGCAGGCCCCTTTTCTCAAATGTGAACAAGTATGTCTTCTCAGCTGCACTCCTGAGTAACAGCACCCAGCAGCTTCTGCCCTCTCTGCCACAATACAGACTGCTGGCGGGGGAAAAAAAAGCAACAAAAAAAATAAATTAAAAAAAAAAAAACACACAAAACCCAAGAAAGAGTTTACATTTCCCCACCAGATATTCCATATATTACCTTTATTTCATGCATTATTATTGGGACTGTCACCATGAAGTGTGTTACCTGAGATGAGGAAGAGCAAGAGAGAGGAAAGGTGCTCTTTGATTAAAATACTGATTAGAATTTGGGAGATCTGGGCTAATTTCTGTATTTCTTACATACTTCCTGCATGACTAGATCTCACGTGACCTGCAATAACTTTTCCTGTTCTGCATAATTACATTATCTAGCAAGAATATTAGCATTCTTATACATTAATGTGAGCTTTTCAGGGCAGAGTTTGCCTATCATTAGATTTGTATGTTGAGTGAGCTTATCTTTAGTGCATGAAAGTAATAATAATAGGGTTGAGAGGAAACATCAGAACAAGCGGAATAAGGAGGTATGTTTTTACTCCATTGCTTTAGATAGAAACATGCTTCTAAAACTTTGTTGTGTATTACACATGGAATCAGATCTCATTTTAGCTAACACGAAAAGAGGCATGCAGTCTAGTAGACACAACCTCTGTTAAGTAATAACTATGCACACAAACAAGAACATTATCCTTCTAAAGCAACGTATCTGTTCTCTTGCTGTATTTCCCATCCGAAGAGATAATTCACTTTGTGGAACCAGAGCACTAACGAAAACCAATATATCGACTTGTAAGATGCAAGCCTAAACAAATTGCACAACACACAGAGTGGAGTTAAGCAGTGATGACGCACAGACTGTACAACACAAAAAAGGAAGGGTCATAACACACAAATATACATGTACGCAGGGTCTAGAAATAAACTGCCAAACATTTAGATAATTGTTCTTTCTTTACATTTTTGGACTTTGGACCTAAGCACTTTGATGTTTATTAGTTTATTGTTTTTCTCAGTTATAAAATTAACTAATCAGTTTGCAACAGTTAGGATCTGTTATTTTAAGCAATCTTCATGAGAAGTACAAACAGAAAATCCAAACTCTGTGGCTGAAGTTTAATGGCACTGCATGTAAATAAGCATAGAGACTCATCCATGTGACAGAACACTATGTTTTTACCAAAGTATGTCAGGAAGCCAAGTTGTCCTTACTTACGGCACATAACAACTGGGATTCCTCCCGAGTTTGTATTTCTCCAGCAGTGGGGCTGGGTGAACACACTGGAAGGAAAAGAGATCCTGACAGAGAGATAGGCACGTGTATGTTGATTAATGCCGAATGACCAATATACGGTTGATATACTCCAGACTCTCTGGCCTTTTGATGTTGATTGTAGGAATGAAGGCATCTATTTGTGTGTTTAAATTAGGGCTTTTATTGCAATATTAGAGTTGCTTCTTTCAACACTTTTAAGAGCAGGAGACTGAAAGGTTCAAAGTAACCAGCTCTTCCAGAGATCCAAGGTTAAGCAAATAAAGTTCCTCAAGGCTCAATAAGCTATTATCAGCAATAAAAAAACCCAACCACCGTATAACAATAAATATGGCAGCATAAAAGCAACCAGGCTGAAGAAACTAGAAAAGCTTATCAAAATGAAGGGAGGAGAGCAATACCTGATCAATATCAGCTCTGATCCACAACAGAAGCCTTCATCCATTGCTTTCCTTGTCCTTTAGCCTATGAAAGGCACAAATAACTGGTAGGTTACTGATGTACAGAGTGCCCTGGATTCCCGTGATGGTGATATAACTGATTCCAAGCTGAGGTCCAGAAAACTTAAAGACTTGTGTTTAAATGATAGAAGATTCAGACATGATTATAGTATGACACTGCCACCACCAATAGCACTTTACTTTCTAAGGACACTCTCCTGCAACTGTCTCAAAAACTGTTGTAGACGCCACTGCATGAACCAGTGAGGCAGGCAAATATTATTGCTCCTCTATAGTTTACTTCAGTGAGAAAGAGGAAAAAAAAAAAAAACCAACCCAAAAACCCTACAACGCTCAGATCTCCTGAATCCCAAAGCCTCAGCTGTCCTTCCCCAGCCACGTAGAGATCTGAGTCTGAGAGCAAAATGAGAAGTTTTGAGACCTACCTGTAATAGGCTGTACTGAGAGAAGCAGCTGAAGGAGAATAGGAAAGTTGCCCAGGAGGTATCAATATAAATACAGCTACAGCAAGGGTTTATCTGTGGGAGAGGAAGAGCTGCATAACCCTCAAGAGCCTCAAGTCCTCCAGTACATCCACACGCTGGTTAGGCAGCTCGGTGGACGTGAGCCACTTCTACAGATCATAGAATGGTTTAGGTTGGAAGCGACCTTAAAGATAACCTAGTTCCAACCCCCCTACAATGAGCAGGGACACCTTCCACTAGACCAGGTCACTCAAAGCCCCATCCGACCTGGCCTTGAATACTTCCAGGGATGGAGCATCTACAGCTCTGGGCAACCTGTTCCAGTGCCCTACCACCCATATAGTGAAAAATTTCTTCCTAATATCTATTCTAAATTTCCCCTCTTCCAGTTTGAAGCCGTTACCCCTTGTCCTATCACTACACGCCCTTGTAAAAAGCCCCTTTCCAGCTTTCTTGTAGGCCCCCTTCAGATACTGGAAAGCTGCTAGAAGGTCTCCCCAGAGCCTTCTCTTCTCCAGGCTGAACAACACCAACTCTCTNTGTCCTATCACTACACGCCCTTGTAAAAAGCCCCTTTCCAGCTTTCTTGTAGGCCCCCTTCAGATACTGGAAAGCTGCTAGAAGGTCTCCCCAGAGCCTTCTCTTCTCCAGGCTGAACAACACCAACTCTCTCAGCCTGTCCTCATAGGAGAGGTGCTCCAACCCTCTGGTCACCTTGGTGGCCCCTTCTCTGGACCCGCTCCAATGGGTCCATGTCCTTCTGTCGTTGAGGGCTCCAGAGGTGGACACAATATTCTAGATGGGGGTCTTACAAGAGCAGAGTAGAGGGGCAGAATCACCTCCCATGACCTGCTGGCCATGCTTCTTTTGATACACAAACTCAGCTGAAAACACAGACATAGCAAGAGACACTGCTGCTGCAGTGCTCATGTGTGTCAGCGTGGGCAGTAACTGCGTCAGGTGACCCCATTGCAGCCAGGAAAGAAAAAGGAACAAAAAACATGAAGCTCGACTCATCTTTCCTGTGTAGACAGGATTTTGCAAGCAGTGCAGTGCCGCATAGTGAAGTCCAAAGTCAGGCCTAATCTCACCAGATTTTGGAGACCACTTAACACAGGTGGTTTTATCCTTTTATGTCATTACGTATTTTGGGGGGGGACGGGGGGGGGAGGTCTAGATCTCTTTAAAATTGCATCTGTAATTTGTTCAGTCTTGCAGACATTTCCTGTGCAGACTTGCATACTGACCTTCATCCCCTGAGGACTTTTAAATTGTCTAATTGCCAAGGAGCTTGTGAACAGTGACAAAGATTCTATAATCCTTAATTATTGACTGAAACATGAAAAGCCAATTACATTATCCAGTTACAAAATGTATCAATTCTGCAGACTTCTAGACATTTCCTTCCTTCAGGAGCTGGCAGAATTCACTATATTGGGATGATGGCATACACTTAGTTCCCCGTTGCTCCAAGAGTTAATCATTAGACCATTACCATTACCAGTAATGCTCCAAATACTGAGAACAGAGGGAGAGCACATTGTCTGTCAAAGGTCTGGGAAAAAGACATAATGCAAAGTCCAAGCCCCATCAGCATGGGGAGATGAAAGATGTTAGTCTGTTCCCACTGAGATGGCCTCCAAACATACCAAGTAGTTTCTAATTTGTTTGAGAATGCATTTTAAGTCTGGTTTTAATAGGTGCTAAGTACATGCAAACAGAAATAGCTTAATTAAGATGATCAATCTGCAAGGAGGCAAGAACATAAAAGGAGCGTGCATACATAAAAGGGTTAAGTAATCATAATAGTAATTATTAATTGCATTATAATTATTAATTATAATGTAATAGATCTCTGGCTGTTCTTTCACAAGAAGCTTAAAATCATTTCCAGGTACTACATTAACTTATGCAATAGAAAGGCATTCCTGAAACAGCTTTTGAGCTGCAAATCCCACTTCAGCAAAACCATTTATTTCCACAGAACATGAAAACACCAATGAAGCATATGACTCTCTCAATAAGATGCATTATGACTGATCTCAACAAATCTGGAGAAGAGGAAACATTCTGCAATTAAGATTGTTATTGTCTAGGTTTTCATAATGATTCAATTGGAAAATAAATTTATATATTTACATATATTTATAAAGTTATGTTCTATATTAAAAAATTGTATACATAAATACACACATGTACTTATATACATATAAACTTTTAACCTCTACAGTTTTTCTGGGACAAAAGTCTTTTTTCCGCATCAGATCTACTCTCAAATATTCTCCGAGGCAGACACTGAAGTTGCTAGTTATAGACAAGCAACTAAGAGCCAGATTTAAGAACTTGTCCAAGAGTCATTCAGAGCCAGTGGCAGCACGGAGAGGAAAGCCTGCCCCTGGCTCTCCAGCTTGCTTTGCTTTCAAGGGGCAGGAACTCGCAATGAAGTCTGCTGCAACGTGTCAGAGGTGTTGTGTTTGTGTCACACTGACCTGGTGTTGTGCAGAGCCACCTGCGTGCAAAGGGCAGTTGGGCAAACGCCACCGCTTCGTCTCCCGGGACTGGAGGGTGGAGGTTTGCATGGGGGCAGTGGCAGAGGGAAGCTGGGTCTGAAATAGCACCTTAAAATGAATTTTATAAGAAGAATACAATTGTCAGGCATGCTGCCTGCTTCTTGCATAGATTTTAAATCCCTTTTGAATACTTTTACACAGTGAGATGTCCTTACAGATATGACCCAGGTAACTGTGTCACTTTTGTGTGAGTCTTCTGCATGCTGTGGCCTCTAAGCTCCTGGGACTTAGCACTGCTTTTCAGAGGCCCACTCTTCTGTAACGCCTCCAGGCAAACTGTAACTGACAGGATGCATGCAATGCTATGTTTCCTAAAAACTTATATTTCTACCCTATGCTGCTTGTTTGTCTAAATCAAAAACCAGCATGCCAGAAAGTCGTGCATCTATTCTTTTTTCAGTGACTAAATAAACCAGAAAATTTTATAAGGTATGGAAAAGAAAAATAACTTCACTAGTAGCAGAGGGCTCACATTCAATGTTTAAACATTGCCAAGCAATGAAGCCATTTTATTTCATTGAATTTGATCATGTTTGAATCCACTGGGAAACTTGCCTCAGTAGCCTAAAGACATGGTCTGCTTGGACCCTGGAGCGGTCCTTGGAATATACAAGCTACATCCAGGAGGAGCTGCATCAGAAGTATTTTCTCCACTTCAAGTATCAAAGAAAGAACCAGGAGAATAACATTTTTATATATTCATCTGCAACTCCAGCTTTTTCTCCCATAAAGTCATAAAACCACACAACATGTTTACATCATTGCCAAAATTCAAAAACTATAAATAGGTCTATAACCTTTTGGTTCAAATTGGAATATGGGATTCTTTTGAGAAGACAGAAAGGAAACCAGAAAATTTATTACTCAAAAAATAAACAATGTCCCTTCTGTACAGGCACTGTAGCACATATGTTCAACGGTAACAAAATGTGATGTAAAAAAAAAAAAAAAGAAAATAACCCAGAGAATTATGATTTTATGATTTTGGGGTGAGGATATAGACAGCAGGAACAGATGAGCATTTAAAAATAAAAAGCCTATTATATTCAAATGAAACAAAGAACGAGGAGAGAAAATAATAGACTATAAAAATATATCTGTTGGCAAAGCTCTTTTGGGACTGGACGTTTCCCCCGTGAGATTCTCAGGAAGCAGCAGGCACCCTCCAGGTTTAAAGCTTTCATCCCTGGGCTCTGAGCTATATTGGTTTCCTGTATAAAAGGAATCGAGACGAGAAGAAAACATTTGACTGACTGCCCCAGCAATCATACAATGTTTTATACTTTGTGGAGCACTGCCTAACACAACAAAACCGAGTATTGTTACAGAGGACTCAAAGAGTCCAACCAATTACATCCCTTCATGGGTATGGCTATACTAGCCTTTGATCACCAGTTCTAACTACCAGCAGTAAAGCAAACACAAATCTGCAGACAGCATCAATAAACCTTGCAGTGGGAGGGAACAGAGATATTCGGTGCCCAGTTGGCTTTTTCTCCCCCCCGCCCCCCACCTTCCCTAAATCCCCATCAAAATTATCTACTGATTGTCCTCCCCAACTCACAGGCAGATTCAAAGCAAGCGAAGGGCAGCTTTACTCTTTAAAGCCAGTAGCATGGCATCAAGCAGAAAATTTAATTTTTTTAAAAAGCACATTCTTCAGCAGAATTCTCTAACTGAGGCAAAATTCAGTCTGCTAATTACCTGGAATTCATCTGTGCTTTTATTAAACCCTGTTTTTATGCACACACATGTAATACGTGCATGCGTGATCAAAGAGTTTGTAGAAACATTCTCTTTACTTCATTGTTTGTTTACTGCATGGACTCTTTCCCAAAGATTTTCCAGCTAAACACTCCAAACTTTCTGGCGATTTGTGCTATTACTTCGCTATGATCTCACAGTGCAGAGTTTAATCAGTGAAGAGGTCTGGGGTGAGTGTGTGCTGAGCATTGCTCACCCAGCACTGTAACTTGGGCTTTTCATTCCCACAGCGCAGAAGTTCAACAAAACAGACCTCCCATACCCAAGAAGCACATAGTCTTTTCAAGCTCAGAGGCACAGCTTCAGCATAAAAACCGCAGCGGTTTTCATCACACAGAACAGACAGGTTTAAGGCAGAAATCTGAACAAAAGATTACGAAAGGCAGTCCGGTCCAGTGGTTAAGCCACTAGCCTGGGACCTGGAAATCCCTGCTCTGCCAGCACTGCCTGCCACAGCCTGTGCGGCTGGTGTCAACGCACAAAATCACATCAGCCTCCTGCCTCAGAAATATGCAGGGCCTGAATGCCCCCTGAAATCATTTAGAGTCAGGCAAACTATCTTTGAGGGTCTGGGCCTTGCTTACTTTGTGCTGCAACAACTCTCCATAAAATGACAGATAATAACGTTTCCCCGTCTCACCAAGCACACCCAATACCCACTGTACCAAGGACACCTAGCATACCTGCCAAAGCTGGGTGCTGTGCCACTTCAAAGAGGCACGAAAACAAAAATGAGGTTTTACATCAGCCACGTGCTGCACATCTAGCCTGAAAGGGCCACGGTCTAAGTAAAAGCACGGGGTTACAACCTCACAGACCTGTGAAGAATTAAATAAAATCCATTTCTCTCACCCTCGTGTCTGTGGTCAGATATTTCTTAATAACTGGTGGATGCTAACTGGGCTTTATGCCTGCTGTCTGCTTTGTCTGGCACATGATTCAGCTCCTGTCACTGCATAAAGCTCTCGATTTATTTAGCCGTGTCTCCCTAACTGGCAGAGCCAGTCCTACCTTCTCTTCAAGCTCTGCTGTTTTAGACACCTTGCAGTCCATTTCACTTGGGAGAAGCACTGCTCCCATGGCTGGCTGGCAGGAACCCTGTCTCTCATGTGTAAATAAAGGCAATACAATGCTTTTTTTTTTTTTTTTTTTAACCACATTGTCCAGAAAATAAGGATCTATTTATAATTTTCCGTGTTCTCTTCAGGTAAAAATTTACCTACTGCTATTTAAAGTACTGTGTAACAACCAGCCAATCCAAAACTTAGGGTGGAAGAATCTGGAGGAAAGGAAAATAATTTTTACTTGTAATGCACTAAAACAGGAACAACGTGACTTGGATTCCGTTTCCAACTTACTATAATCTTCACATACGTTCTCACTGCATCTTCCCAATACCCCCGTTCCTGTTGCACGTGATCGAGATGATATGGCATCTTTTCTCTCATCGTTTGTCTATTTTATCAGTTCAGAATATAATCTGGAGGTAACAAATATCTTTCGCTGGGAGGATCTACAGCCCTTAGCGCAAGAAGGACTAAGTGAAAAACATTACTGTAACACAACCACAGCTTTTTCACTTTAGTAGCACTGCTTACATCTGGATGAAAAAGTAGTGCATGCCAAATAGGTAGTAAAAGCCAAAACACATGGGTGACAGCCAAAAAGCCATCTCAAGCTTTACAATTTACGATCTGTTAAACTCATGCCTTCAAGTTTTTTAAAAAATAGTCTCCATAACTTCTAAGCAAACCCCCATGAGAAAAAGAGAAACAAAGCACTAAGGAGAGAAAAGTCAAAGAAAAATCAAGTATAGAACGATGACTGAATAGACATTATGTAGAAATGGAGTAGGCAATGTAGTATCTATAGCAAACAAAGCTGTATTTAAATAATTAGAGCCCTATAATAAATTGGGAACACAGTAGATGTGTGAGCGAGACACAAGGTGAAATTGCATCTAATATGGTGATTCATACTTACTCAGAAAATCTGGTTGTTGCTATACTAGTTGATGCCAAGCTGCATTTTATTCAAACCAATAAAATCTTTTGTGTGGTCTCTTGACCTCGCTAATTATCTAATTTACATTTAAGACACTAATGTTGCTTAGTAATTTAAAAAGGAAGTGTTCCCACCCCGGATTGTTATCCCTGCATCTCTGAAGAAACTTTAAACTGGAGAACGCTGCAAGTGAATGGGAGTTCGCTGCAACCCAGTTCGTAATTATCTCTCTTAATTGTTTTTGCTACGGGAGTGTTTAAGGTTTTACATATCAATTCTATCCAGCATGCTCAGAAGCAGCAAAATCTGGAGTTATCCAGATTTACCTGATTCTGGGAAGGTTAGAGGAAAAGTAAAAGTCTCTCCTAAGCAAGGTCCAGGGTACCAGGAGGCAATCCAACAATGCGCAGACACTCAACATCTTTTCATAGTCTTGCTTTTAAAAGAGCAAACTTATCTTGATATTCTGGTCATCAAATGTCAGTACAAAACTCAAACGAAGATAGACTGGGACCACTGTGCAGCATCTTCAGCCAAACCTTACTGTACTAGAGGCAGGAACTGCGTAATCTGGGGGAAAAAGTATTGCGCCTTGAAAATCATTCCATCTTTCCTATACTAGTAAGCAAAGTGGATGAAAAATGGTAAGTGATCTTTAGAAGAAGCTGCCTCTATCTATCACCTTCTACCGTGGCATGAATGGAGAACTTAAGCAACTAAACACACACAGTCAACAGCCTAGTTTTCCAATTTCGTATTTCCCTTCCAGTCACTGTAAAGAGTTGTGTTTTTTTTTAATATATATAATACAGTTGCTCCTATTCAAACAGTCTGTGAGACACCACAGGTGCTTTCTTGCTAAATATAAAACAGGTATAAAAACATATCAGGATAAGGCAGACCCCCTAAATGTCACATTTGATGAGCAGTACCATATTGACAGGTAGTTCACCAGCTGAGGCCACTTCCATCTGGAGCCTCTGTGTGTGCACACGAGCTGAAAGAAGAAGCTGGCTCAGGCCACAGGGTGCATCAGGAATTACCAGTATCACTGGTTTACACACTTCTGCTCAAACAGTCTCTTATTTTGCCACCCATTTTCCCTGGGTGCAAAGCCACCCACCTGTACTCCACGTCACAGTCGAGTGCCACCTCACTTACATCAGTGCGACTTTGTGGAGGGACGTGTATAAATAAACCAGGTTGGATCTGCAGATCTGAGTTGATAATTAAAAAAAAAAAAGTTTTTGCTGCTGGATACTTTTGTGTATTGAGATATTTAACCTGGATCACTTCAGCACAGCCCCACAAACAGCTGCATCAGCACAACCAGAGCAGCAACAAACTGTAGTGCAGGAACAGCCATGAGAAGCAGGGGTTGGAAGCGGGAATTTCTTGGAGTTTGTCTTCTGTCAAATCCAATTTATTTAACATCTAATTACATCCTTAGAGTTACCAAAGAATGGGGGAAGGAAATGATCGTTAGTTTTTAAGAAAAGGTCAGATGTAAGTTATTTTATATTGCTTGTACTTACACAGGAAACAAGACTTGGACATACTGCATTCACTTTCTAGTTCTGTTCCGAACTGAGCTAAGCAAATTGTTCCTTAAATAATTCCTGGGAGCCAACTGATCGCGACTGATGAAATCCTTTCAAACTCGCCAGTTTGTGAAAAGTTTCTCATTTTTTCCCAAACAACACTGTGTTCGTCCAGCAGTAAGGACCCCAAGGCACCTGCAGCAGCTGATGCAGTGTGCCCCTCACAGATGACACCGAGATGTGACCATAATCCTCACAAAAAGAGTACACTTTAAAGCCTGTAATTCGCTCCTTTTGCTTTTAAAAGGTTCAGCAATAAAGGATTGACAGTACCTGTTAAAAAGAACACCAGTCCCTGCTGGTCCTCTCGCCTCCACCCAGGGTTGCTGCTCAGTCATGGGGTCTACATATATCTGCTCCTCAACTGCAGTTGACAGCCCAGGGTAATAACATAAAATAAGTGGTAGCTAAGTTAAAATGCTAGGGACTAGGCGGGGGTGGCTGAAAAGCTGATACATACACTCATTACAGAAACTTCCACTACAGAGCAATGTTTCAGCAAGAGAAATACCCAATAACAGCTAAATAAAAATAAAATAAAAAAAATCCTTCACATCCCTGAACCAAAGTCACAGAGTAAACCTGCAGCAACGTGTAGAGGAATACTTCCTTCAGTTTGCAGCATATAGCTGCACACATACCTCAACTCCCAGAAGTACTAAGAGCAGATCATACCATGGGAGTGGCGATGGCTCAGCCCTTTTATAAAAGAGGCCAGACAGTTCCCACCCCTACAGCTGTAGTTTTCCCCAACTAACAGCCCAGGTCATAAAAAGGTTGGGTTACCTCTCACTTGAAAAATTTAATATAGCTTAACTTACGCTGGTTGACAAAGCTATGAATACCACAGAGAAGATAAATGAGAAGCGACTCTTCACCTTATCTTGGATACAAGAAATAAGGAACATCCAGTGAATTTTTAGGAGAACAGAGTTAAAACAACATTGGACAAGAGAGAAACCCATTACAATGGGTTGTTGCAGAGGTATTCAAGGCAGGACTTTTTCAGTTCATACAAACTCCTGTAGGATAAGTCCCTTAGTAACTGTTACGATCTGGAGACAACCTGCAGCCCAGAAGTCCCGCTCCCCTGCAGCTGCGAGGGTGTACCGCCTATACCAGCACCATATGTGTTGTATTTCCTGCACCCTCTCCACAGCTACTGCCCCTGAGGGACACAATACAGGGTAAGAGGGGTGAGAGGGACGTTTTGATAGGAACTGCATGGCTCTTCTGAACAAAGCACGTTTGTATTGTCCTTGGTTGTGTTTGTCTGTCACGTCTATGGAGACTGCAAACACTGTGCAGTTTTCCTCTGGTGTGTACACAGAGCTAGGCACGGAGGTGCTACTATCATGATTGCAGCCTCCTGATATTACTGCAGGACAAACATGGTAATATTAACAATTAGTGACTCAGATAAGGCACTCAGTTATAAATTCCCCATCTGAATCACTGAGGTTGTACGCAGCATAAACTCTTTCAACACGCAGCTAGAGGTCTTCCCTCACTCTGGGATACGTGTTCCCACTCCCTCCCACAGACCAGCACTAACATTTACATGACCTCCTGGGGAGCAGGTCCACACAGCTCATCATCTCTTTTTCAGGTTACTTTTCGGCTGGATCAGCTCCCTGAAACAGTGCAGCAGGAGTTGCGTGACCATTGGTGCTGCTGCAAAAGAAGGGGTAATCATGTACTACTGCAGATGGGAGGTAAGGAAAGGATGAGACTGATGTGTAACCTGATCTGGAATATATCCTGAATCTTGACTAAAAGAGAAGGCTGTAGCCATCACAAACCTAAGGGTTCTAAGCCACAGAACTGCATGGTCCCAGCCTCAGCAACTGCCATCCTGAACTCTGCAAAAATTCAGAAAAAGCTCCATAAGGCTGCAGAGAGATGGGCAGATCAGAGTGCCTCACTGGGCACATGCTTGGCAGACTGTGGCAACCCCAGGCATTTACAAAGACAATGGCAACTGCCAGAAATTAACTGCTATGCACAGGAGTCCTCCTTCCAAACATCAAACAGCGGAGACTACGTTTGGCCCCTAAAAATTAGATGAAGTCAAGTATTCTCAGACAACCCCATCATCTCATGTACAGCTCCTTCGCATGCGGGATTGTGCTCATGGAACTTGGGGGAAGGAGCCAGCTGGAAGCACTGCGTGTCAGAGGTTCACCTTACATACCAAACTGATATGGCACCAAGGGAAACCAATTTCTCTCGGACACCTCTGGCAATTCATATTACTGCCAAGTGTACTTCAGGCTCCAAATACAATTCTCTTGGCTGCAAAGCCTTCCCTTGGCCTTAGCACACCAGTTGCCCAAAAAGAAAATTGGGTATAATTTTACTGATGGGCTTCTCTGCTCGGAGAAGCTTTTCATTTTTCAGATATACATAAAATCATTTGGTTCTCAAAATGCGCCTCTTAGCAGAAGTAGCTGTCAAGAGTAGACAGGAATGAAAAGCTGTAATACCGGGCTACAATTTACATTCACCACAACACTTGGAGCTATTTAAGGAAAGGCTCCAGTGTAAGGAATTCTTCCTTCAAACAGAGCTGGGCCAAAGTAACACCTCAAGAGGTTAGAAAAGTCTGCCCAGAATGTTGTCAAAGCAGCCCCATGATCAGAACGAGAAGAGATAAACAAGTCTTTTGGGACAAAGGGCTCATCTCCTTGCTCCAGGTACTCTGTCCAAGCAGTTTCCATTACCACACAGTAGAAAGTACAAGGTTCAGCAGGCACGTGCTGGAGATGGGGAACTAACCAAGGTCAATAGCAAAAGGGCTGCGATGGCTTTCTCCAGGGCACCTCTCGAACTATCCACCCGTTAAACCTTAACCTAGCCGTCTGTTTAAACTGATTTACATTTGTTTTACTTGCTAATGAACCTACCCAAAGGGGATTGTAAACCCTGGGAGGATTCCACAGCTGTCTCAGGCTCAGGCCCTTTTCTGAGCACAGGAACACAAGGCCCAGGGTTTGGCCATCACTTGTATTTCAACAGCTTGGCCATCACTTGTATTTCAACAGCTATCGATCACGCAGTTTCATATCACAGAAACTGTTCCAAATAGTTAAAATATTCCCCCTCAAACCACTCAAGTTTAATTTCTCTCAGGGAAAAAAAAAAATAAAAAAAAATAAATCAAAGAAACACTAGAGTGTTTCTTCAAATCAAAACATTGTCAGATCAGACACTGGCTCAAGTTCAGACTTAACATTTGTGGGGCTGGATCAAAGCAGAGCTTCAGACCTTAAACTCAAGGAATGAAGAGGCCTGTATCTCTATGCTGTGTTTTTTTGGAAACCAATGTCTTTCCAAACGTGTACATTTCTTAAAGGCATTTCCCAACAGAACAGGAGTGTGCAGGAACACAGCAATCCCAGGAATTGCACCCAAACAGAACACAGACCACCAAGACGTGGTGCAACCAGGAAGGCACAGAGGAAGAAGCGTAAAGAACCAGTAAAGGCTGAGAGCTGGAGGGAAAACTGTACAAGTATTGCAGTGCCTCAGAGCGGGCGCTAGGAGCCTCAGGCAAGCGGCTGTTGTGTTGGCCAGTAAGCAACACTGGTTTACTACCTAAAATGATGATTTGAAGAGAGCTCCCACTCCTATGGCCCTGAGGACTATCTGCTCAATACTCGCTCTGAAAGTCGCCCTTCTCGCCCTGCCACCCCCTGTATGTAACACCAGCACGACGCTGTGAAATGTGTCATGGGGACAGAGCTTGCGGAGACCCGCCCAGGCATTTTTAATCGCAGTGTTGTCTGAAGCTACTAAGAGCATATTATACATGCAGATGTAAAAACGCCTGGGGTAAAATCCTGACCCTGTCACATTAACGGCACCCATGTTCAAAGGCTCGCTGGAGCTTTGCACAAAAAAAGGACCATGCACGCAGTTTTGGCTGTATGCAGAGAAATCAGGAAATTATTTCAGCCCATGTCCCCCAGATTCCTGGTCCCTGGCCTAAACCATGGGCAAATAATATCCAGAAAAACATCAGTGGACTGAGACACTCAGGTCTACAAACTGGCCTGCGCCTCCATCAGAACAGTTGTGGGACTCTGAGAAAGGCTGAAAACCGAGACCCTGTTGACACTCAGTTGTCAGCTTCCCACTATCTCTTTTAATATCATTCGAACCCCGCCTGGCTGCTGAAAATGTGTGAAAACGTCAGAGACTGAGGGCCTTGCAGCGAAGTCAGACTCACATACCTCTGAAGTTGAGCATTGGGAGTTAGAGCCCACCAGGATGGAGCAACCTGCCACCCTCTCACAGGCTCAGGGACTCTCACCCCAACGGGACCTGTGGGAGTCCCTGGTGCTCAGGATCAGCTTCTCCAGAGGCAGCAGAATCAAAGACAATATTGAACCGTCACTCCACCATGGTCCTGCTCACATCAAGAATTAATTTTTTGTATCACAAAAAGCAGAGAAAGTTCTCTTAATCTGTCTGGACTCTGGAAAAAAAAAAATATCTGATTTTATCCTATTTCTTGTGCTTCAGTCAGTCACAATTTGCTTTCCTCCTGTAGAAACCCATGGGTGACAGCCTAGACAGTGTCAGAGAAAGCATGCAGGCCCAGGGGAAGGTGACTCTAAAGTGCTCTCTATTCCATTTGCCTGAGCTCAGACGAAAATGGAAAGAAACATCTAGAGCAGAAAAGGAGAACAGATCCTTTCAGCAACTGCAAAGAGGTGTAAGGAAACACTGAAGGGTCCCCATTGAGTCTGTCACTCGAAAGTCCTCTCTAACAATGCTGAAGAAAAACTTCAGGTTACTTGGATAAGAATATCAGTGTATATCATGCATTTTATAGCAAACTTTGGTTAAACTAATCTGCCAGACACAACAGTCCCATTGGGCTCTATGTTCACATTTTGTAGATACTTCCAGTTCAACACAGATTTACCCAATTTCCAGCTTCAAGACACACCGATCATTTAGGAAGGCTTAAATATGGAGACTAGGTGACCTATACCTGGGTAACTCAGCTAGGCCAGTCATCAGTCCCTTCACAAAGATGCAAACATACCACATGTTTGCAGTACATTTGCCTTACCCTGTAATGCCTGCAATCAAGGATGACCACAGAAAGCACGCCAGGCATTTCCATCCAGATGCTAAATCTGAACCATTTTGCTTATAGAAAATCTGCCAATTATAAAAATAACTTAATTCCAGGTGTTTAGTAGTTGGCTGGGGGGGTCAACAGATTGTTAATACTGCTGTCCGCACAAAAACCCATCATGTTTTAGCCAAGAACATTTAAAAAAAAATTCTGGATGACATGAGGAACACCTACATCTTTCTGTGCATAATCCACTGAATGTACTGCTCCAGCTGATCTGAA
Source organism: Ibidorhyncha struthersii (assembly GCA_013398815.1). NCBI lineage: Eukaryota > Metazoa > Chordata > Aves > Charadriiformes > Charadriidae > Ibidorhyncha > Ibidorhyncha struthersii. Next base: position 102,899 of record VZSZ01006214.1, on the reverse strand, counting down.
TTATATCTTGCATTTGCAGATTTATTTCAAAGGGCAGTTATAACTAAAAGAAGAAAAACCTGAAGTAAGAGTCTTCATTTCCACAGAGTCCTCCTCCTGTGAATAAAGGCTATTGCTTCTTTTGAAGAAAGAAGAAATCACAACGCTAATACCAATAATGTGTGAAAGCTAGCAGCCAGCTCAGGTCAAAGCAACTGACCAGCAACTCTTGCTAAGACTTGATGAACTTTTCAAATGTGACTAAACCATGGCAAACCCCAAGGTTTCCTACAGCCACAGCAGCAACTGAGGAGACACTTAAGTCCTGAAGTTTCTACAAATGATTCTATCAAAGACAACTGTATGATATCTGGCTCTTTCCGACCTCTCTACCGTAGACGGTCCAGTTATTCAGTTATACCAATAAAGGTTACAACTAAGTTGAAAGAGTATTGAAGATGGGCTGGTTTATTAAAATAAACAAAAACGTATGGTTATTGCTTGAAGTTTAAGGACTATCCTTTCAAGCATGACCAATGCAAAAATGCATGGTTCATTACTTCTCTGATACATCCTGGGCTGAGAGACCTTGTGTGATATTCTGTTTCAGCAGGAAAGCTGCTAGCTGTTTGAAAGGTGACAGTGCAACATGCAATGTCCTCGACTGCCGTTTCACAGGCTTAGACGGCAAGTTAGTACCAATAAGCCTGGTTTATCCAGGTAGAGCTACCCTGAGCCCGCAGACTGGCCCATCATAGTCATGCTGCACTGTACCAGAGCCTTTCCAAGGAAGGGTAGAAAGAGTCCTGCACCTCTCTATGCAGCCAACCCAGGGCTGAAGCACTTGCACCTCTTCTGCCAAAGACCACACAGAGTTGCAAATGAAGCACAGAGGTGTTGGAAAGCATGTTGATAACACCAGGTGCAAGCTGGGAAGGGATGCAGGAGGTGTCCCACAGTCACACACATCTGAAGTTCTACAATTCACTGTCTACAGAATTTTACTAGATGGAAAACGGTTTGACCTTACATTGTGAGCAAAGAAAACCTTTCCAAGTAAACAGTATGTTCATTCTCTGTTAACTTTAGCTGTTTTGAACAAAAGAGGGCAACAAGAAAAAAGCATGCAAGGTAGGGATAAAATCACAAGAAAAAAAAAGACACGAGGGCAAAAAGCATAAGGGTAAAATCTCTAACCTTCTTCCTTCACTAAAGGAAAGGAAAAACTTTCCTCTCCTAATACTACTTACTACTGATATTCATTAGAGACCTAATTGTTCAAACTTAGTGAAGCTGTGAACACACTATGAAATGCAAACATTCTCTTTCATACTTTCAATAAATTAGAACATAATTCTCTGCCCAAATTCTTGGGTCACCTCGCGAGGCAAAGGTCTCAGCCCTGACCTCCAGCACAACACAACTAAAAGGAACTTGTCTAGCTGATATGAAACAGATCTTCCAAAATGCTTGTCACATAAGCCTTAATAAAGCTGTGATAAATGCTTTTCAGAACAAAAATAAACAAGAACCCTGGAGTACCCTGACAGCCCAGTCTAAGGAAATTAATCTATGATTAACACTTTTTCATCATATTCTACAGACACAGTGTTTCTTCTTTGGGAGGACAGGAGTTTCGTGATGGTTATTGGGATATTGGGAATAAGTCTCCCTTTGTCTTAATTGCCAATTCCCCAGCCCAGTAAATTCTGATACAACCTTCACCTTTACAGTGCCAGAGTGACTTGAAGCAGTGCATTCAACAGTGTGGCCAACATCTATCATGTGTGCTTTGTTCTCCCTCTGAATGAATTTGGGAGTTCTGCATGTGCACACAGAGCACTGGCTGTTTCTGATAATGACAGGCAATGGTGCAGCTTCTGCTAAAAGCAGTTCCTGTTTCACAGTCTGTGTTAAGACCCTCCTGGGGAAGTTATGTGTCAGAGTTGAGTCACTCTCACAGTTCATCATTGCCAAAAGTAGCACGTCCTGCAGTCCAGCCCTGCACTTTCTTCTCTCCATCCCAGTCATGCTAACCCACCCTTTCTCTTGCATCAACCTAATGTTCATTAGAGCCTTCACTGAGCTCATTCAGTTCATTAACCCAGGAGCAAACAATTCATGTTTTTGTCATGTTAGTTTTCTTCCAGGCCAGTGACTTGAATCCATTTCACTCGGGGCCTGATGAGCACTAGACTTGCTGCTTGCCAGGGGGACCAGGCAGCCAGGAGCAGGGGAGAGGAGCGGTAAGATGAGGATGGGATGTCCCCAGTACAAAGAGAGACACGATCAGCTGTAACACGTCACTTTACCTTCAGCAACCTGACCCCGACTGAAGAAGGTTTCTTTGTGGCCAAGGAGTGAAACCACCAGCTGCAGCTCTCCTTTTCGAGCCCTCAGCAGTTTGCCACAAACACTTACTCCAAGCCAGTAAGGACCCTGACAACCAACAGGCAGACTCTGGACCTAATCTAATGCCCTATGGAAAGCAAGGGCAAAAAGTAAGTTTGATGCACTCAACGACAGCTGCCGTTGGTGGAGAAGTGCACACTACAGCTTTCTGTGTCTCCCAATGGCTAACAGTTTTAAGACTTCTTTTATTTACCAGACATTTTATCACCTGCAACCAGCTTGGAAAAAAAAATAGGTCTGCGCAGTGAGTGACAAAGGAGATGCTGAAAAGGCACAAACTTTGCCACATTCTTAATCCTGAAGACCCTTCTCTTTCTATTCTTATTGCAGATCACCTACACCTCCCTTGGTTATTCCTGCTCCTTGACAGCTTTTTACACAACTTCTTCCTATTTGCCTGCCTCCTCATGCATGGAGACCCTCCCTGAATACCTCTACAGCCTGTTCCTTTTATAAAACCTCTAAGAGGCCTCTACCACACATGTTTATGAGAAGTCAACTACTAATTAATAGACAGGAAGCAAAACCTAACACTTACATGTTTATATTTACACATGAATATGTATCAAATGTATATATATTTAATATGTACAGTATATTTAATATCACTGTTTCCCCTCTTCCCCCATTTGTTGTATGCTAGGGCATCTATCTAAATTGCACTGGAGCTTAATTCCTGTGACTTGTTGGGAAATCTCATTTTAAGGTGTAACGCTTTAATACACTGGAGGTTCGTCTAATTCCATCCAGTTTATTCACACAAAAAATAACACACATCACTGAACCCGACTCTGTGTGAGCTGACACTCCCTTCCGACAATGAAAGCGATTTGTTACTTTTCCTCTAACAATAGCTAGGAGGGAAAGGTTCCTTCTCCACAGCTGTTTCTTGAAACCTAGGCACACTACAATGACTGACAGACCTTTCAATGGAGTAGGTTGGATGCTTATTCATCATTAATTGATCCAAGCCCTTGATAACCTGATAAAAGGATGCAGTTGACTGCTTTGTACAACAGCCAGGATTTCAAAGACTGTTTAAAACAGTGGATATCATAGTATTTAACCCGTTTTCTCAAAAGCAGAGTTAATCTGCATAACTCATTTGTTCAGTGATACTCATCTACATATTAGCCTTACACACACAATCTGATCTCCGTTACATGTAAAGTTTCAGTTTAATTTTTGGCTTCTCTTCCTACTGTGTTTTGCATCCCAAATGCAAACTTCCCAGCCAAAGTAAATGGGTTCAATTCATGTAGCAGTTAGAGCTTGTGCAAGCAACTACCTTGAAACCTGTCTCTGCCACCACCAGATCATCCATGATACCTTCAGGACTGGGTAGAGTTACCATCTATAACAGAAACTTTTCCAAAAGCCACTCTTGCCACCTTTCAGCTCCACAATTAATTGAACCACTGCCGCTGTGCAAGGAAAACCCCTGAAGCTCTGAAAAGTATAGAGGAGGAAAGCAGACAGGTCCCTTTAGGTGGTAAAAGAGGTTACGGTTTCCTTCCAATAACAGTTACTATATCCTTTGATATTCTATCTACTTTATCATTTTCCCCAGTTCTGCAGAATAGCAGCTGTGATAACACAGAGCCCGTCTTCTGCACTGCCTGTCACTGCACGGAGGGAGATCGGTGAGGATGGAGAAAACACTTGTTGGGAGCCCTCAGCTTGCCTCAGCCAGGAGGCAGAAGATGAGTCACCGCCTGACCCGGGAGCCAGGGGTCACCCCCTCTGGGGAGTCACCGCCTTGTTCGGTCCACTCGCAGCTAATCCCCAGTGAGTGGCTCTTGCTAAAAGATTTCTTTATCCCCTTGGCTGAAAAAAAAAATAACAACAGAGTTAACAAGCCCAGTAAAAATCCATGACTCAGGCAAATCCTTAAGGATCAAGTGGGGAGGGGGAGGGAACATAAACTAATCCTAGAGTCCAAAACGTCGTCTTTTGCCAAAGCCTTTTAAAAAACAAAAACTTCACTAGGGTCTCCTCGTTAGTGGCGATTACAGGGGAGGCCTTTCTTTCTTTCTTAACTAAGAATCTCTTCTCAGCAACAAAAACAAGGGTGCCCATTGACGTGGTGCAGTGCTTGCTAATCCATCCGACCAGCTGGCTTTGTATGTCTTTTATACATACTGCGGGAGGAAAAAGAAAGGCCTCTCGGGGAGAAGAGCCTCCGTCTCCTCAGCGGAAATACTGGGTTTACGACTGGATGGCCTGCAGTGTTCCTGGGGAATAGATACAAATTTCTCTTTAATAGAAACGTTTACAGTAAACAGTTTTGAATATCAGCAGTGACTCACAGAAGTTATAAATGATTGTTTCCTCCTTTTTCCCCCAGAGAAAATTGCATACATCCTAGATGTTGGTTCTGCCGCTAGTTTCCAAATCAGAAAACATCAGCCCAGGTTTCCTGGGGTTAAAATAAAAGCATTAGTGATGTCACTAAATTTCAGTAGATGCCTCACAAATGAGCATGAGGGTAACAGAGGGCAGCACGTACACAGCAGAGAGCAAAGGTACATAGGAAGGACCCGGAGGGTCCTGTGAATTGCCTACAATACCAGCTTACAGTCCTCATTTTCTAGGCCAATTTCTGGAGTCAGATGTGGGAGAGATGAACCCTCAGCTGCTATCACCCCTTTCAGTGGTTTCTAGCTTGGGCCACCACCAATGTCACAGCTCAGTGCTGCAGAAAGTGAGGGCTTCCCTCCATCCCAGCCATGTGGCCCAGTCCCCTCCCAAGGGCACCATTTCTGACATTCACTTTTCCTTTCACAGAGCTAATAACGGCCAAAAAAAGCAACCAACAAACCAACCAACCAACCAGCCAAGGACAAAAAACAAAGAGCTGCCAGTACCACAAGAGCTGGGAATAAACACTGATGTGGGGGCAGGATCCTCTCCTTTTTGTAGCATCATTATTCTGTTTTGGCTCAATCTACCTTACAACACCATGCTCCAAGATGTACCTTTACCATCCCACTCCAAGCGTTTAGTCCATGATCAGTCTCTTTTCTCTAGCGGTATCTCTAGAAAGCACTTCATCTGTTGGCTTTCCTGTTCTACTGTCCACACATGCTCTAACCTTTTTTTTTTCCTCTCCAAATGCCAACACACAAACTATAGCAACAGTGCTGGACCCAGCACAGCTCTTTTCACTGAATATTAATTATTACAGAAAGAAAATTTACATTTCACTTCCAAAACTTGTATGTGGGTTCATGTGTCATGAGTTTCTATGCAGCACGTTTCAAACTTGGGAACATTCACTGAAGGCTGGTACAGAGCCCTGAACACACCTGAAGAAAATTAATTACAAATTTTACACTGGGCAACATAGCTTTTCCCCACATACTTTCTACTCAGCCAGCTTCGGTTGTCTGAATTTTTGGTGGACTTCAATATTTTTATGGCTTTGTGTGATTTACATCAAATAACGTGAGTGTTGTCTCCCTTTCTGTCTCACTTTTACACTTCTTTTTATTTCACATCCTGTCCTTTTAACTGAAGGAGTCGTCTCCATTTTGCTTTACATCTGAGCACCGAAAAGTTTCCAAACCGTTGTTTCCCTAGCAAAACTCTGGGCCCTAGCCCTAATCTGAGGGGCGCAGGTGTAGGTGCTGTCGGGGGCAGCACCAGGAGGTGCTGGAGCAGTGCAGAACTCTGTTACAGCACGTGCAAGATGAGGCTTGGAGTCAACAGTTCACTCTTTTGTCAAATGCTGTCAGGATTCACAGCTGTGTTTTGATCAGCTTCCATAAGCTCATGCCTACATGGGAGCCCTTCTCAGGCACGGCTTCCACCGAGACCCTGAAGCAGCACAAAGCCTTCGATAGTGCACACTTGGCAGGGCTAGTGCAAACACCGCCTTTATAAGCTCTGAAGATGTGAGTCAGAGCTCACCTCCTTCTGCACAGTCCTTCCCCTCCCTTCACGTCAGAAGTATTTCCATCTGCCTGCTGGTGAAAGACGTCTTCTAAAGCAATATCTATTCAGATGTTTGGGTTACATCTGTAAGGACTGTTCTGCCCTAACATTAAAAACAACACAAAAAAATTGTTTTGAAAGGTGCTAACAAAGGAAGTGTTAACTTTATGGGCAATTAAAAACTCATGGGGTTACTGTTCTGTGTTTTCAAAGAACATATGTGCCCATCTGTAATAAAATGATTAGCAGGCATGGCTAAGAAGTAGCATTTAATCCTAGAAACTTTGAAAAATAGTTTAGTCAGTGTTCAGATGGTCCCAATCCCTTCCAGATTTGACAGCTCCGGGGGTAAAGGCACTTCACCTTGTGCAATGCAGGAGTGAAACAACACGGGGAAGCACTGCACCAGGCAGCCTGGGCAAAGATACACAGCTACCAGGAGCAGTCTAGCTATTCTTTTCCTCTTAAGCCAGTTTCCCCCCAGAGCATCAACAAAAGGCTGGATACTTAAGACTTTTCAAACATAACTAGACTGCTTCATTTTTCATGTCTTCCATTTGCCAGAGCTTTGCAGTTTGCCTCCAACCTCCCCACTGTGAAGTCCTCAGTCAAGTCAAACCTGTTTGTGTGTGTGAGTGCCCTTAGACCCAAACTCAGCCAACAGTTTAGAGTAAACAGACCTACCCAGGGAGGAGCTGGAATTTGAACTGCAAATCATGTGTGTCCCAAACAATTACTCCCTCTCCAGGTGAGGGAATGCAGCAACATTTCTGGTGTCTGAGCAAATTTCTCTGCAGTAGTTCGAAAGATGGGAGATGGGACTTTTTACATCGGGGCAGGGCAGTGCCTTAGAGATAGTCACCAACAAAAAAACTGCTTAGCTAACTAGTCTGCTCCTTTTGCTTACCTACTGCTGATTTGTTGAGCTAATATTTTAAGAACAGTGGGTACATCCTGGAACCACCCTCTTACCTCAATGATTATGTCTAAATTGTTCTGCCGAGTATCTTACATAAGACTTGCATAAGTAATGCATTCTGCTTCTGGTAAATTTGGTTACTCTAGCTAATGAGGAGTACCACACGGTGAAATTCCCAGACTGCAGAATGCCCAAAACTGCACCGCTTGACACAGTGCTCATCCTTCTTTAGCACAAGACTGACCTTTCAAAGAAGATTAAACCTATGCAAACAATTTAAAAGCCTGAGCAAGGGAGACCTGGCAACAAAGGCAAACACTAGCACAAAGGAATCACAAAGGGGAAAGAAAAGGGTAGGAATAAATAAGTGAGAGTGGTAATCACTCTCCATCTGAGAGCAGGAACCGGAGACAGACCTGAGCGTAGAGGGGTTTTGGTATGAGCATTAAGATTTCCTCCTTCCATCTCCCTCTCTTACCACCACTGGTTTAGGGATGCTCAGATTCAGATCTGTGAACTCACCTGCTACATATGCATGTTCTAATTACACCAAGTAGTCCACTGCCTCTTGACCACATAATTTAAAATGTAAATGACAGGTTTCAGATAAAGGTCACCTATTTGCGGGAAGAGCAAGTCCCACGCAAGACTTGCACATCCTGCTCCCCACGGGAAAACATCTCTCTTCTGGATTAACTTAGAAGATTTCTCTGAAGACAAGTCAGGGTAGTGAAGGCTGTGAAGGGTGAGCTACATAATTGGTGTGTAGGAATACCGATTCCAGGCTGTAAACTGGAGTAACTTCAGAGAGCTCCATTAAAACATGAAGTGTTACTCATGATTTCATCTTTTCTGTCTTTTTTCCCAAAGCTGAAGGATGCAGGCTTTGTATGCATAGAAATGGAAGAAAACACGCACAAATACACAGCCCATATTTGTCACACATATCCTGTTACTTATAAATGAGTACATATGGCAAATTAAAATAGATAAAAAATTGATACCAGCCAATGATACTCTGATAATCACATAGATAATATGCATCACCCTCTATAATAGACAGTATGTAGAGTATTATTTAAAACTCACACTAAATCTGTAAGGAAGGTGGCCAATAGGAGTAAAAGCAAAAAACAAACAAACAAAAAAAAAAACAAACCAAGAAAACCCCACAAACAAAAACAACCCACAAAACTCACGGTGGTTGGGAAATACAGTAATGAAGGTAGATGGTACAATCATCACTTGCCTCCCTTGTCATTATGAGGCAGTCCTTAGTACAGGATCACACACCGTTTTTGCCTAGACTCCTGCCTCATTCACTGCATAATTATAATGAAAATGAAGGTAAATGTTTTCATGCTAAATGTTTTGGAAGCTTAATCTAGGAGTCACACTACAGCTTCGCTTAGAAGACACGTAGCATGTGTTTCTGTCTACACCAAAGTGCAGTCGAAGCTAAAAAGCGTGTGCTAAGCACCAGGTATTTTATTCGGTGTAATCAACTTGTTTATGTAACAGGGGTCCAGCCTGGGAGAGAAGAGAACTTTGGATCTCTACTCGCTTTGTTGTCAGCAGGTGCTACACTGTGTTGTGACCTGTCCCAGCCACACCTATAATCACACAGCGAGCTACAGGTAACTCCTGAGATTGCCTTTTATCTTTAATCGCTTCCTGTTCACACTTCATTCTGCCAACACCTCCTGTCAGGATTATTGCTGTTTATTTCCCATGAATATCTAAGAATATCATTCATCCCGGCAATAAAGGTTTCCATGCAGTGAGGCATGCTTCAGAAGTGACCTGCAGTATTTCCTAAAAGGTTACTTGACTGACTTGTTGGTTGGGAAAGTAAACAGGAAGACCTACATTGTCATAAAAAGCAACAGTATTAGGCAGGCAGAGATCACTGAAGCAGTTAGTTCTCTAGAAATGAAAGTCTTGTACACAGATTAAATCATCTACTAGCAGCAGCAGTAATATGGGTCTGATCTTGAAAGTTCTTAGTCAGATTGAATCGTTTCCTCTTACAAATACTCGGATGAGACATAGTTGCAGATTTCAGATAAACTGCGTTGGTCACTAACTACTCAGATCCAAGATTTCTGAGAGATGCTGGTATAATTTAGTTTATGATCCTAACTGCACAGTACAACAACTGAGTCATACCACAGCCTCTTGGAAGTCCACATCTCCCTCTCCCAGCTACACATAATGATACCTAAGTGGTCAACCTAACTGCCTTAAAGATAGACTTGAAGAGCCTAGTAACCAACTTTTCTCTCATCTGAACCTGCAGGTGTCAGCAGCCGTAACTCCTGTCATCCTTGCTACATCCCACCACACAATCAACACAATGGATAGACATCACTGACCTTCTAGAAGTGTTGTTTAACAAACTCCTTAAAACACCAGAATCTGTTTGGGAAGCCACATGGCAAACCCATATGAGGGTATTTATGCATCTGAAAATAAACCATTTTTTACTGCAGAGAGAAATAATACAAAAGTGAGAGCATGCTAAATGAAACTATCAGAAGATTACTCTGAAACAAGGAGAAAAAGGACTGCTTCTTGCACTAGTTATTATTCAGCTGTGGAACACATTGTCACAGACTACTGTAGACATCAGTGTTGAATGGGGTCCAAAGGCAATTGCACACAGCCATGCAAGAGAGATCTATCAAGGGCTACTAACCTCAAGGATACCACCTCTGGCTCCAGAATGCAGCACACTACTGAAAACTGGGAGAGAACACTAAAAAGCATCACTAAGTCTTATCCTGCTCTTTTAGCTCATTACAGACCACTGTCAGAGGCAGGATAACAGGAGCTATTCTTATATTGTTATTATTACTTTCCCTATCAGGTAAAGATTTCCAAATTGAGCTCAGATTTCCACCATTCTTCATACATCTCCTCTCTCTGCTGGAGCAGGTACAACCACAATAACTTCCATTCAGAGATGCTGCCCCTGTGAAGAACTGCCAACAAATAGCAGTGAAATGCCGGACACTGGCCACGCTAGGGCTTGCAAGTCTCAACATTCAGCCCCTGCTCAGCATCTCCGTTGGCCCCCCAGAGTCTGAGCAGCGAGAATTGTCTGCATATTCTATTTCACACACTCTTGCTTTCATTCTGTCAAGTCATTTGCCTCTGACCAGACTTATCTGCTCCCCAGGCTGACAACAGTAACACTTCAGCCTTACAGCGATCGTGGGCACTTCCCGGCATTGCTCTTTTCTCCTTCTGTTTAAAAATGTCCTGGTTTATAGTCATGGTAAACTGGAATGGTTTTCACTGCTGCGTGGAGCTTCCCCTACTACCGTTACACACTTTCATAATTAAGACTTCTCTGCCTGAGTCAACTGAAAACTACTGAAAATGTCAAGTATTTCAAAACTAACTATTGCCAGAAATAGTCACACTGCTTTCAGACAATCTTATTTCTGGCAGTCACTCCTTGAATGCAGAAACTAAAGCAATTTTTAAGACTCCATCTATCCTCCATACTCATCAGTATTTGATAACACTGGTTTCTATATAACTCAATAATGAGTTGCAATTACATCTTTAAGAGGTTTTCAAAGGGCCATTCCTCTCCCTATGACATTTGTATATAAACTGACTACATTCTGCTTTATCCCCTGCAAAAATGTACTTAGCCTTTACTTTCTCAATGACTCCATCTTCCTTATGGTCTTTTCACTTTGTGATGGGGATCAGCATTCCACATACGCAAGAAATAAAGAGCTACGTGAAGGATCAAAATAGAGTCCTGTCCTGTTGGGTGAATTGTTCTGCCACAGACCTCAGGGACCTTCAGGCTCCATGCTACACAAATTAATATATTTTGTGCTTGGCACTATTGATCCTCCTACCTCTTCATCTGTAAATTATGGCAGCTTCCCCTGTGGGTGAACAGCCAAGTATGCTCAGCTCTTCCTTCTTAACGAAAATCTTAGACAGCTGTTAGGAGGCTACTTCATGGTTCTAAGTAGAACGATATCGATTTTTATAACACGTATAATGATAGCACATCGCCTATTTACCCTTACTTCACGAGTGACATGTTAGCATTCTCTTTATCACTATACCATGAATAAAAGACACAAAAACGTTTGCCATATCCTGTAAATTACAAAACATCACTCTCCAGACAAACCATTTGTCTAGTTGAGGAGCTGCTGCCTACAGCTGGTTTCTACATGAGAAAAAGATATCAGACTTTGCTGGTACTTGGAGAAGAAGCAGAAAAATACCAGCTACTTTAGAAAAGCATCACTCATTAATCACTCAGTGGTGGTTCTTCTGGACTGCTATTGAAGCAAATAGCTATTTGCAAACCAAGTACGGAGAACCAGGATGAATCAGAATATGCCAAACATTTATTCTTTAACTGAAGTCAGCCAGCCAACAGGACTCTTTTTTTCTTAAACTTCCTTCTAGGAAGGATTTTATAAAATGGAAGGAACACAGCAAAGCTTGGACTTTTGTCTAACGCGTCACAGTGTAAGATATCCATAGAGATTGTGAAAGAGCGTGGGTATTTGATCCTGTAGGAAAAAATACTGTCAGCAACAATATTGTCAGCTTTTGCCTGGCTGGTTGGTTCCATATTTTGGTAGATACATTTGACTTCCTCAGTGTACTCCCTACCGTGTCTCATGCAACAGGAGTTTGAGAACTCAGAATGTTTAATGGTTTATTTTAACTTACATCACCAAGATATACAAACACCTCTTTAAAACAGTGCCCTGGGAACAGAGAAAAATCAATCCTTTCCATATGGACACTTGCTTCTTTAGATCTTCCTTTCAAGCAGCATAGTTCTTGTGTCCTCTCCCTACGATACACAGAAGGAAACAACCCAAGCTAGAGTCAACGTTGCCAAGCTTATTTCCTTTTGTTTTGGGCGAATCCTTCTGCCAGGCTTTTCTATGCTTTGGAAAATATATGCTGTTAATAACTTTGCAACAGCTGTTGACTGTAGCAGTCCTGTCTGAATCTGGTCCAGTATAGGTCACCAGGAGTCAGGGCTAGAACAAGCACTTCTTAGCTGTTAGCAGTTGCATCATCGCATCACTTCCCAGCATAGCGTCTTATCACTGATTATCTGGGGAACAGAGATTTTTGTTAATTTGCCAGATGGAGCTTAGTAGGGCAAGTTCTTTCTGGAATACCTGAAGGAGAGAAAAGCTCTGTGTGGCTGCCTTTCTCATTTTAAATTTTACTGAAAAGTAAAGCAATCACTGCTAGCTTTGCAAGATGATCCTCAGGGTTATCCACAAAACCAGTGAACCCCGAGTAAGTAAATGCCTAAAATAAAAAAAAAAAAACAGTAACAAACACATTGTTTTCTCTTGCTTCTAACACAATACATCCCACTAAGCCCCTAAAACCAATACTGAATGTATTTAATTGTGATCATGCTGAACACAAGATTACTAGAGCCAGAAAACATCTTGGATTTGAATCAACAATTGTTTTCCATTTTGAACGCTTCACAATGAACATGGCTGGAGACTTGGCTTCTACTCCCTGAATGAAACCCAACATCAGCCCTGGGTCCCCAGAGTCCCAAAACCGAAGTGACCCAGATGCTGCAAAGGTCAGTGCAACCGAGAACCACCACTGAATTTACTATTTTTGCTCTCATGGTGCCCAAAGTCTTTAGTCCTGAGCCAGGGCCTCCACCGCATTAAGCAATGTGCAAACAGCCTTGAAGAAGTGGTCCCTGCACCGAAGACCTTACAGTAGAAGTTTTAGCAGGCTCCATCAGCTACACAAAGGAAGCAAGTGGGACAGGAGGGGGACCTGGTAATCCAAACGCAAGCATATATTGGCACAATGAGCATTAGTCATGGCTTACCACCAACTAATCTCAAAACAAAATATTTTCCAGTAAGAGTTCTCACTTTTACCAACAACGATATAACAGAGCTTTTTTTTTTTTTTTTTTTCTCCTTTCTGGGCTCTCAGTACTGAACCACCTACAGACAGAAAACCCTTCTCTTCTTTGCTAGGACCACACCATTTTGCTGCATCTTGTGCACTGGGCGTGGGGGGAAGCAGCAACAGCAAAACAGTAAACCATGGCCAGCCATTCAATTAGACGAGGCTGACCTTTCTTTTCACAGCGAAGGGGTTTTCTTTTTTCCCCCAAAGAGTGAGAAAACTCCAAAACTTGGTCTTATGAGGAGGTGTCAACGAGGTCCTTTATGTAAAAGCTGCATTTAAGAGGGAAAACTGACAGTTCTCAAAAGCACATTGCTTTTTCCTCCTGTGCGCTTTGTTCTGAGCCTGCCGCTATATGCGTATTCACTGGACCAGCTTTTATTAATAAGATTTGGCACTCTGCACGATAGCTCAGAGAGAGTGGGTGATCTTCTATGCACTATTTATTCTTTTACTAAATTTGAAGGGTCCTAAGGTTACACGCTTATGCTCTCAAGTGTCCTGCTGGGTTGGAAAGACAAGCCACCGGTGATGGTACAAGGTGCAGTTTGGGTCCAGAGGGGGGGGCTGTAAACACGCCATGAGGGCTCTCTCCTGATGGGCCGTGAGCTTGGGAGCTCAGCTTTGCTCAGCCGAGGATTATCCGGTGTTGTCACGAGGCGCTACTGCTATGGGATTCAATCCACCTCTTTTTGTTTTCACCTTGGGCTGGGAACTGAACAGAGGGGTTGCCCTTCAGCCCCTCTAGCACAGGGGTGGCAGAGTTCAGACTTCTGGAATTCCCAGATCCTGAAGGAGACATCAAAAAGAAAAAAAAAAAAAGCAGGAGGAGAGGCTGGACTTACTTTGCAAAGCAGCACTACCACAGCACGCACGCACCTAATTTTATATTAAATTAGGAAGTGCTTTCTCTATTTCTCCCTAAGCAGACCAATGCTAGGTGAGCCAAACAAAGTAAGCAGATTCATGTTCTCTAAAAGCACACTGTCCAGACAGACGTGAATCCTTCTGCCGTTCAGAGCAAGGCATTATTTATAAATTAACGATATATTCCCCCATGGTCACAGTGCAAGAAAAACATTCATTCTTTTTTTAACATGATACTATAGCTCTCCAAGCTTCCTCAGTATAGTGGGTTCAGGGTAAATTCTCCATTTGGCCTGCCCTTAGAATTCCCAACAAATGAGGATGTCTAGAATAACAGAACACCATTTTATTGAACTAACTAGCTGCTTTTGGCTTTCTTCTCATTTCTCCCCTATAACACAGGGCCTTTTATCTTGGGGCTGTCTCCTCCTGGGCATGCCTCCAGCTAGCCTTAGTGCCTGCTGCACATGAGCACTGTCTACGCAATATCATTATTGCTTTAAAAACGTACCCAATGCAGGAAAACAGTTTCTCTCTCTCTCTCCCGCACCCACACCCCTTTTTTTTTAATAAGAATTTTTCCATGTGGTTAGAGAAATAACATCTGGAATTGCTGAAGGCTGCCAAAAGGAGAGAATGAAAACAATGAGTTGAGTCACACTTGAACCTGCCAACTTCATATGATTTAGACCTTCTTGAGGCAGTCTGAAAAAAAAAAAAAAAAAAGGAAAATGTTTTAGTTTGCTCTTTATAATGCAACATTTTTTTTTTTAATCTGCTGATGTAAGTTGCAGGGTCGGCCAAGACATAGCACCATAGCATAGGCATTCATCCTTGCGGTGCTCTTATATCACAATCTTTCTATAGTTCATCTATACATACACAACAGCAGACTGAGGTTTCTCTTTCTGAGCAGAGTCTCACTGCGCTAGTGAAATTTCTCCCAGGAGAAGATATGAAGCTGGACTATTTTATTCCATCCCACAGTGCAGTGCAGATAATTTGAAAGTTTCCTAAATGCCCCTTCATTTTTCATACCCATGAGCAGTACTGCTATGCTCTAGTAAATTTTAAAATGGTTGCATACTGTTGCAATGTAGCCTCTGTAAAAAAAAAAAAAAAAATCAGCTCCTGTACAATTGCCCTAACCCTAATTAAAGACATTACACTTCTTTGTGTAGTCTAGGAAAGGCCTTCAAGTGCTTCCACAGTCAGAATTTTTCACCTCTTTTCACCTTGAACACTTACGCCATGCTAGTGCATGGTTGGTACGCCCACTAAAGCTGGCGATTGCAATGCCAGTACAGATAGAGAAAGCAGTTAAACTGTCTAATGAAATAGGAAACTCAGGTGGTAGGAACCAGCAGCAAAATATTCCATGAAAAATACACAAATAATAATCAAGCCAGGCACAGCCCAAGGAGCTTTCCATAGGATTTAAATGCAAACGTATGTGTGTCGGGTGGAAAAGAACAAAACTGGAGGCTGCATGCTGTTTGCTGGAGCCTTGCATGCGTGAGAGAGAAGACCAGAAAAGCATATGAATCAATAGACAGCAGAGGAGGATTTGTGGCAACACTTTGGGGAAAAAACTAAGAGACCTCTGGAGAACAGGCTTAGCTACAAAGCCAAGAAACTTTGTCCTGTCAATTGATATGCAACATATTCAGGGATTTATAGGTATTGTCTGTAAATCGTCTGAATCCAAGACATACACGACTTCATCATTTATTTTTTTCTCCTTAAAGAAACCACTCAAAAGACTTAAGTGTAGCTAACCGCTAGGATGAGCAGGATTGCATGGTTCATGTCTAAGCAGAGTATGTGAAATTATTATCAATCCTGTACAGTATCATCTGACAATGGAGAAAAGGTGACGTACAGTCATGCTGCATTACCATAGGAGATGCTACACTCTTCTCATGAAGGCAACTATAGTATAAACTCTTTTACAAGAGTACTTTTACTAGTATGCCAAAAAGCCCTTAGAAACAGCCATATTAGCATTTATACTAACATCACCCTTGTCTGACATTATCTTACTACCATCATTACCCATTACTCTTGCGGGAGGAGCAGGCGACACTCACAGTAGCTTTTGCAACAGTGTCCCAGCGTGACAATTCCACCCTGGCTTTAGCAGTGCATTACTGGCCTGGGAGGAAGGCATCTACTCCCCTCCTTTCATTTCACAAAAGCTGCCTTTTCATCAGGCTATGACAAACCACTTTCTGCACAGTTATCGTAGCTCCTTTCCCTCAGTGCAAAGCTACTGGAAATTCTTATCGAGCTTGCCCACTCCATTGTTCCACGCTATCACATGTTATTGGAGGAGTTGCTGCACATTTAGCACATGTTGGCTTTTTTCTTTTCCCTAAGTCACTTGGCAACAGTTCCAGTAGCAGTCCTTGCCTCAAAGGCTTTAAACAATCCTACCAAGATGGCTGAGCAGCTAGAGATGCGTTAACACAACTCCCTCACGTGGATAGACTTTTGTTTCAGGATAAGGCAGGATAAGACTATTTAGCTTAAAATCCTTCATAAATAGTAAGCTAAAGTAACCCCATCTAGTTTAATACCAAAACGGGAGTGTCTGCAAGATGTGGCTGCACTGATTTAGTTTTACTGTTTTAAATTTGCTTCTTATCTTATACCAAGAGCTTTTCCATTTAGACAAAGTGTTAGGCTGCTAAATAGTAGTTAACCACCCACTATTTTGTACTTATTAACTTACTGTCATTTACCATAAAATGTTTAAGGCAAACCATGAGAGAGATCAGAATTCTGATCCTCATACTAAAAAGAAAAGGGCTGCAGGCATTAGATTGTGAAATATGATTTCCCAGGATATATTAAATTCTGGTTTAATGTTCTTTTTGATATCACAGAAAGTCAAACCTCATTTCATAAAGAGGGCACTTCAACAGGCTTTGCATACAGCATGCTTTCCCTTGATAAAGTCTCTGTGCTGCAGCAAACTTGGAATTTGATCAGAACCTCTGGAGCACCCGGTGATGGGAGTGGAGGAGAGCAAAACCCACACCATGAACCTCAACTCACAGAAGTTCCTTAGATAGTTTTACTGCAAACAAACAAGACGAATGAGCCAAGGGGCTCGGCAGAAAGCACCACAGACTTGAATTATGCTGCAGGACAGACTGCAGATGCAAAGCCTAGCTCATACAGCAATGCCAAGTACAGCACACATCACGTGTATCCACATGTTGACTGTATTTCTGCAAGGGTCATGGCAAAATGACAGACAGAAGCATGCATCTAGGACCATCTGTAACCAAAGGGTACCAAGGCCTGAACTTTTTCACATGGTAACTGTCAGTCTAACTATAGAAGAACTACTGAGAAAAACTTATGACCTAACCCTGGTTGCAGTATATCTACTGTACCTCAGAGATTCTCACAAAGTACAGAGTTTCAGAGGGAAGTTCTGTTCTGTCCTCATGGTCTTGCGCAATTCTTTTGTATGTTCCTTTAGCTTTTGCATACTTCAACATGAAACCATGGGTTGAAACACAAAAGCACAATTGTTTACAAGAAAGCCTACCGTGACTGATGTCATTAGAGGAAATCAGCAGGAGGCTGCATAGAGGAGGGAAGTTTGGAATGAAATGGAAAGAGTGCCCTGATAGTCTGGGGGTGGACAGTTTACTGCAAGACACCACTAACCACTCTCAATTTCTCCTCCTTCTCTGCTTGGGCACACAGTTCTCCAGAAGTAGAAGATTCCTGCAATTAATGGGTCATATCCTGAGGTCAACAGAGTAGGGTTTTACCCAACAATTTTAAAGTGAAGGCCCACCACTGACAGTCTTGTGTCTTTTCAATTTGTTACTTGGATTGTGCCACATTCTGGACCTCCTCCCTGTATAGGCAGCTGCCGAACATGCAGGCTGACGCAGCCATGTGTAGCATATTAAGCCCCCTCACTGCCGTGGGGGCAACCAAGCAAAAAAGATGAGATGGTCAAGAGCCTTTAACCATTCTCCAATTTGCCTCACGTCCCAAGCGTCCTCTCTGGTACACAGTGCCACGCTATCCGCGCATTAGCGAGATGTTGCTGGCAGAAAGCAGTAAGCTGCTGTCCTGCGAGTATCTGCTATTCTTTTGCGGAAAACCTTACCGTTATGTGACTAGGTCTTGATCTAACATGATGACTGTGGATGAGCATTTTCTGTGCTGCTCCCAGACAGTATGCTTTCAGCAGACAAAAGTGAATTTTCAGGACGTTCTTAACAACAGATCACGACTCATATCATAAAGGAAGGTTTCCATAGCAGACCGTATGAAAAACACCGGTGATAATGCTAACAGTAGTAATGGTTTACTGCACAGCACTCTATAAGTGGTTCACGTGTTGTCTGGAGGCACAAGCAGTGGCTTTGAGTAACGAATTAGCAAAAGATCCCTGTATCTTGTAGATTGGTTTTATATGCTTATAGAAAATTCTCACAGAAAATACACATTAAAAAGCAATAATAAGTGATTATCTATATTTTATTAACAACAATTGTTATTTAATGAACTTCATTATGTTTCATAACTGATTAAGACTCTTCCATATTAATTCTTGCAAAATAAATTGCAAGCCTCATCTCCAATGAAATTTTATCCCCTTCCTTCACCCTCCCACACAGTAGGTGTTTTGTAAATTATGATTACCTTTTATCACACAGTTCTTTTATTTGTTATAACTCATTTTGATGGGTATCTTGTTGATGTGTGATTTGATACTTCTTTAAAAAAGACACAACACATGCAGCATCAGAAATTTACTTATATTCAGGCATTGTTCAGTTGCTTTTTCCTGCGTTTCCTGCTTCCCATTGGTCTTCCCCAAGACCCTCTCTAATTTAGGAGGCAAAGGGAGGGAAAAAGGGAATATTTATGAATATCATCAGATTCACTATTCTCTGCAAGCCCATGTTTAGTCTGAAAGAACGCATGAGAGTTTAAATATGTCTCCCTCTTTTCCTTTTAGCAGTCCCCACCACTGAAAAAATAAGAGTTTTCCAGGGAAAAATCATCATTGCCAATTGAAGTAGGAGCATAGTTTTGTCAACTGGACAAACTACTCTGACAAAACTTGGGCTGATTTAGGAAACCACAGTCTACCTGAAGATCTTTGTTAACGAGGTACAAAAGCAGCCCAAGTTTTCATTTACAGAAAGAGTCTACATTAGCTACAACAATCATTTCTGAGTTTTAAAATCTTTTTTTTAGTCAATATATCTACCAAGTCTTTCAAACCAGGAACCATTCAGATGATAGAAAAATCAAATCTTTCGGCAGTGAACAGCAATACTTATTACTTCGTTGATAAATCTTCAATCTTACAAAAAACCCAAACAAACAAACAACAACAAAAAAAACCCAAACACACATACACACCAAAACCCAAACATGCCTTTTTTTCCTGTGTGGACAGGTATGGCTTAGCTTTGGCATAATCCTGTTATATTCCCTTCTTAAATAATAATGCAAATAAACAGATCTAAATAAATAGTAAGCCTTTGCTATTTACTTTAACACAAAGCATTGATGATATTAATGTTTAATGCAACTCTTTCTGTGGCAAATGAGTACATTGAGTTATGGAATGGCATGCTCGTATGTGTTAGGAGCTAAAAATCATGCCTTATTTCATAAAATATTTGAAGCCACATTGCAGTGCATTCTAAAGACAGTAGCATGGAAGGAAAAGAAGTTGAGCTTTAAAATAGAATAAACTATAGGGAATGCAGAGCTCAAATCCACTGTCATTCAACTTATTCATTTGAATAACTGATTTACTAGACATATTCCCCAAACACATAAACTATTTAGAAAAGTTAAAACTTAAATGTGTCTTTGGGTTTATGACTAAAACAGAAGAGTGAAAGAGGAACGATGTCCACTTTTTGTCATTTTACGTGTTCTTGAGAGTATTTTTCTTTTACCCCACAATTACTCTGATTAGCACAGTAATTCTTACTTAAGAAATAAACATCAAGAAAAAAAATTAGGCCTCTTTAAACAATTAATAGGCTTATAATGCACTGTTGATACATGTCCTCTTGAGTGCATTAGAGAAGCATACCAAATAACGAGGAACTAAATATCAAATCACTATTTAACAAAGAGTTAAGTGAAAACATTTGAACAAACCACAAAGCTTTTAGTTCAATTTTTGTGCACAGTAGCTATTCAGAGAGAGTAATAATCCAATACAAGATATAAAAAAAAAAAAACAAACAAACAAAAAAAAACCCTTTGAAAAACATTCCTGCTTCTACCTGACTTCACACAAGAACATTTTTAAACCATCTTGCAGGCTTTACAAGCCATTGGCATTATTGCTTATTAGGGCCTTCACACCAAACAACAGGTGTTTTGTCATGAACTGGAGTACAAATCTCTTTTTGGTTACCCAGTTTTAGTAATTCCCATGTTATGCCGGGAGTTTCTTAAAACCTTCTGTCCAGATGATGAGGTGAGCAACTCAGCTTTTGTTTAGTGGGATTGGGAGGGGTGGGGTGGTGGTGGATGGCTTGTTTCTAAGCAAATACATCTCTAGCCCTTGTAATTGTGGCAAATAATTGAAAAATATAAGAAAGACTGCACCCCCACAACCTCAAACATGTTAAAAAAATAGAAAAAACAATTGAGTTTGTTTCTGCTATTTAATCATATGGGTGGGTTTGACAATACGAGGACATAGGGAAAAGAAGTATGAGAAATATGAGCAACGTGAGAGAGTTTTCTGTGAGTAGAACACAGCTATAAGCCAGAACCCCTTAAGCCCCATGAAGTGAAGCAAACTGTAGCTTACCTCATCCTCAGCCTGATGCTGCAGCCTGGAGATACAATAGGCGGTGGCATCCTATATCAGCCCGGCCCCGCTTCACAGTTAAGCGCTGCAGTCTTTTTCATTCTTTTGCCTAAATTCTTTTCACTCGCTCCAGCGGATGGCTCAGCTACAAGACACTAAAACAAAAGAGCAGGAATTATTACATTAATCCTCATCAAATAGCCTTTCGCCTCTAAAGCTACACATGAGTTCCTGTTGTACATATAACACTACAACTTGAAATATTTTCTTCTCCATCAAGCAGTACACCACCTTCATTTACCTGGAAAACAGAAGATGCTTTTTTTTTTTAAGAAAAAAAAAAAAGAGGGCAGAATCTCTTTGAATAAGGTCTTTCTTCTTTTAGACAAACAGCATACTTCTGTTGCATCTAGGACAATTATGGAGCTTTTCCCAATATATTAAAAATAATTAAAATAATTCAGCAATTATCTCTGTATCATGGTTAGCATTAAGTAGTTATTACTGAAAGGTAACTCTGCATCATGGAGTGACAATGTACAACAATATCAGTTTGTGGACTGTCAGGTGTCCAATGTGCAGTGTCAGTAGCTGCTTTCACAATAATGGAAATAAGAATAGCTGTCATTATTCACTGAAATCAAAGCTCACAAACACCTTAGGTGCACGCTAGTTTAAGATTCAGGTCAGATGTTCCTGGACTCCAGCTTCCTCCTATACCCAGTGGTCAACATGGTCCTCCTGGCTGACAAGAAGTTTGGGGTGTTTTGTAAGGCTGGTGAAAAAAGTCTCTGGGAGGGTTAAAACAGGCGAGCAAGGAACTGCAAGGTGATGAATGGAGCCTGTCCCTGCAAGCCTTCCAGGTTATCTTCATCTTCATGCCCACTGGGAAATGACTCACAGGTGCTTTAGGAAGAAGCAGCTGCCTGCTTTGTGACATTTCAGCTTTTGCCTCCAGGTTGAGAAGGGTTTACAGGATAAGATACACAGAGAGGAGACAGTCTGCTGGAGATATCAAACTGCTTTTGCTACATCCAGTGTAGAGTAGAGCTTGTTTGGCAAGTGAGCAGAAAGGTTTCCACACTTCAAACTCAAAAGGAGGCCGGTCCCATCCCATTGACAAATGGCAGAGACTCTGAAAGGAGAAAAGCATTTAAAGCAAATTAATGCCATTAGCAAATTTAGAGCTGCTGAAAGCAGCTTGACATAGACTGACATTTCTGGAGACCGACAGCCTCCAGTTTCAGAGCAGACAAAACCGGAGGAGGCATCACCCAGCTTCCCCCTCAACAGGTCCCAGAGCAGAAATGGAGGGTGGGAACTTGCACATACCAAAATCCTGCCCAGCACTGAGCAGGGCCTTCATGTTAAGTAGTCGTGCATCACGTCACTCCTGCCTTGCTCCACACACCAAACCCTTCAGCTCTTCCTCCTGCGGGTAAGAGGCACGCAATGAAATTGCCCACCAATTGAGAATACTTATTTCCTCAGTGCAATTTGAATCAATTTAAATGTATATGTAAATTTAAAGCAATGGATCAAGAAATCAACACAACTTAAACTGAACTCTGTGGATTCTACAGGTTTCTAATAAATAACAGTCTGTCACCACCAGAGTCATGGCAGCATTTATGTAAGCAATACCACACTTTTTGATGGCGTTTTCCTTTTCACAAGCATAAAACAAACAAACAGACTCAGAGCATATCTGTTCGTTAGAAGATAAGCCCAGCAGATAGGAATCTCTGAGGCTTTATCTTGCCTTGCCCCAAACTAATTAATATGGTATTATCCTGTCTTCTAAGAAGTGATTTATAAAGTAAGTAAAAATTGTCATTGTTCCTATCTGACACGAGTCAAAACTGAACTATGTGGAGGTTAACTAGAAAGAAAAAAAAACAGAAGCTGAGCTTTGAAGACAGTACTGAACTACGGATATCTGCACCCATAGTCCATCTACTGAATCCATAAAGTTTGCTAGTTACATGGTTTTGCAGTTCTACTGTAACCTTTGTCCTAGGAAGATTACTTATCTGCAAGTCAATAGCAATGCGAATTTTTATGAAGCAGGAGACAAAATCTGTGTAAACCTTTTTTTTTTCTTTCCCTCTTTTTATTTTCTTAAACACGCCACTTCAAAATCCCAAACTCGCACCAAGTCCAGAACCCCACTAAACTCCTCCGCCCTGTCTCCACGCCGAGAAGTGTGCAAGCAAAGAAGAAAGAGCTGAATGAGCGGAAAAGGGGCGTTGCTTGGTTCAAAGAGTCACCGAATCTATTTACAAAGGAGGCCGAGAGGTCGGAGCAGGGCCCGCGCAGCCATCCAGAATTACCCCGGCCAGAAACAGACGCTGCATCGCTTTGCGGCGCACAAACCTTGTTCTATCAGTGAAACTATAGTAACTACATGACCACTGGGGATTAGCGTGACCCCAGGTCATAAAACTTGATCGTGGTAGATTAGCAAAAGATCAGGCCAGCGCTGGAGAGGAGGCCTTTTTCCTTCTTTCTTTCTTCTTTTTTTTCTTTCTTTCTTTTAAAGAAAGGGCATCACAAGCAAGATGCTAATTCTGCTTCGGATCAGAAGTAAAACACACACATGGCAAAACAAATGTGTGCTTACAAATATTTTGTCATATTAGATTAAATTATAGCACACAGACTAAACAGAGAAATCTGAAATGCAGGGTCTTGTGTTTGGGATATCCTCGGAGCTTTTATACAAAGAAAGAGAGAAGTTTATACTTCGGCATTGCAGGGCGCACAGTCATCTCATACCTGCCGCCTAACACAAACACAGCGTGCTGTACAACAGCCATGTATCTGTCAATGCAAGAACACATCGGTTTAACTGTCAAAATCCTTCTCCTTGCCTACTGATTTGACTGTGCCGCCCTTCTGCTCGTGGCACTTCTTGTCTCTTCCTGATAAACGACAGCCTGCTCTCGCTTCCCCGAAGCTCAGTTTTGGGTCCATCTGCCCTTATTTCCACCCCGATTTCCTATTTCTTTCCAATTTTTGTCTCATTTTAGCTCTGCGCATCCTGCAGAGGCTCCGTCTAATAGATAAAGCAGCCTCCCACCTTCTACCTACCTGGGTCTCCCGTGAATGCCACTCCTTTTTGTGACGCTTTCATGTGCCAATCTCCTCATCAAAAGACACTTCCACACCTTCCTACATATTATTACTCTTCGCACCAGGGCTGGGCTGAGTCAAGGAGAAGCCTGTCAGGGCAGAGAGCTGGCGGAGGCAGCGATAGCAGAGGCAGGGACAGAGGAATTGGGTCAGGCAGGGAGTCAGCCCGGTCAGGCAGCAGGCGTGGGGAGCAAGGGGTGCCCGGGCACCGAGTTCAGATGGGCGTGCGGCAAAACGGCTCCTGGAGGCTGAGAGGTAGCAGGGTTACCTCTGTCAGGCAGAAGAAACTACAGCACATCACAGACATTTGATGTCAACTGGATGGTCTGTTTGTTTTGTGGGTTTTTTTTGGTGTGGTGGCTGTTTGGGGTGGGTTTTTTGGGTGGTTGGTTTTTTTTTTAAGCTACAAATTGTGAGAAAGCTACTAGTCACTGGGCTAGTCCAATGGCTTCCCTGTAGGGTTCTGGCTCCAAAACCCCATACTTGGCTTTTAGAAGAAAGCTCATGAATTTAAGAAAGGGATCGCGCAAGTGCAACGTGCTTGCTGAGACAGGAGTGCCCAGACTCATTAACCCAGGAGGGCCTTTCCAGTTCTGTGTGTCTTTGTTTTCCAGGAAGTAAAGGGTGAGGAGTAAAGGAGCTTGTTGGACTGGTATAATTTTCACAAGGGAGAAGGAGGAGGAGAGAGCGAGCAAAGAAGTGCCTGAGCTTCAGGGCTTTTTTTGAGAAGGAAGTTTCAACGTTTTCTTCTCCTTTTTTTTTGAAATACATACTGGCCTGGCTTTCCGTTCCCACTTATCCTGCAAAACAGTATGCACCAAACTCCTGAATAAGGCCTTTGCTCCAAGATCTCTTCTGTTCCTAGGACTGCTGAAGGTTGAAGAGGAGCATGGGGGAGTTCAGCAGGGCCAGCACATCCAAGGAGATAAACTGGGCAGTCACCCAGGCTGGCAGAAC
The DNA here is from genome assembly GCA_013398815.1 of Ibidorhyncha struthersii. Lineage (NCBI taxonomy): Eukaryota > Metazoa > Chordata > Aves > Charadriiformes > Charadriidae > Ibidorhyncha > Ibidorhyncha struthersii. The sequence continues at coordinate 77,910 of VZSZ01006214.1, read as the reverse complement.
TGGAGGGGCAGCATTTCTGGGATGCTTTCTGCAGAGCTGCTGACTGGTCAGCATGGCTTACTATGCAAATATGGGGGGAATAGCAACAAAAATTGATTTTGCCAGAACCGCAAAATAATTAGGACAATTCCTGCCCTGCAGAAAATATATATAAGAGAAGTTAATTGCATCAGCAGAGGGCTGAAAGACTGCACTAACTGTACGCAGAATAGCGTCAGCAAGAAGAGCAGAGCTGCACCAGCCATGGGTGTCTAGAAAGAGCTCTTCTTATTTCTGCTGCCCACCACCCAGAATACCCCTCCCTACCTCACCTCCACCTCCTCAGTGCCTCTGGGAGAAGAGGTCCTCTCCTCTCTCAGCTCCTGATCAGTCTGGGCAGTGGCCCCACTTTTCCTCACAGAAAAGCATACTCTGTGCTGATGGCAGCCAAGAGGTCTCTGGGACTGCAGCACTGATGTGGTTCTCTATCATCCTCCAAAGAAGAAATAAACCAGAATACCAGGGTTTAATAGTTTCCCATTGGAGACCCGGTAGAGTCTCAGCATCCCTTGTCAGCATCCAGCAAGGACATGGGACTGCAGCATTCAGCCCTTCCTTGACAAAAAATTCCCACAGACCAGTTACATCAAAAATTTTGTCACACGACCGCAGATACATCTTTCTCCTCGCCCATCCTGGCAGCACCTCCTTTGGTCCTCAGTGTCTTCTCTGGTCCCGGGCTGCTGCCAGCATTGCTCAGCCAGGTGTTGGTGGCATGCACAGGAGATGAGGCTCTGTGAGTCAGGTGACAACAGCACCAAGCATTGGTTCTGGAACCTCTCATAGCTCTGCCATCATGGCCCAAAGCACCGGTGGCTGGGATGGTGCAGGCAGTTACGTTAGCTCAGATGATTTCAATCCTTTACCTGCCAGCAACACCTAACACTGCCACCATTACTGGGTCTGGGTCCTAAGGATGCTGCTTCAAATTCCCCCACTCCTGTTCATAGCAACATAAACCCAAAGCATCATTAAATCTGCCACTCTCCTCCTTTGTCCTAAAGCTGTCCAGACAGCTTTGACTTTCACGGGGCAGAGCCAAAGCCTGGACCCCCCCCCACGTTGCACTCACCTCCCTGACACCAAGTCCCTCTCCCACACAGCCAGCATAAAACACCTTCCCTGCCTGGGTTTTGCTTTTGTTGTATCCATTTCAGAACTGATCCCTGAAATAACACAAGAGTTAATGTGCTGAAATGCAGATTGCTTTTTGAAGGGAAAAATATTTTCATTCTTTTATGTTCATTAATTACCTAAAATGCTGCTTTTATATAGGAGCCTCACTCCTCTATAAGAAGAAAAAAAAGGATAAAAATTGACATTATCTCATACTTTGAATAAGGAAGTTAGCTGAACTCCGAGTGGGAGACAAGGAGGAAAGGCTTTTCCAGCTGTGGGGCAATGCCCCACATTCAGGTCTGCACCTCTGGCTGCCTCACACCACTCAGCTGCAGTTTCCAGGCCCCGATGGATGCACAGTCCAGCCAAAACCTCCTCTAGCAACCTGCTTCCACCTGCAGAGCCGTACCTGCCCTGAGTGTCTGGAAACAGCTTCTCCTCTTCTTCTTCTCGCCCCCGCTGCCCACAGTCCCAGGCCATGAATGCCCATTTTCCCTGTGGGAGATTAGCCCAGCTGGGCTCCCACCTCAAGGGTACCGTACCCACGCGTTCACCTCTGCAGAAATGGCTAATATGCATTTGCATTTGACCACACAGTCTTTAGTGCCTGATAACTTAAAAAAAAAAAAAAAAAAATTCTCTTCCTGATGTCTGCAGTTGAGAAATGTTTGTGCCAAGTGCCGTTCATCTGGTAGTTATAGCTACATATATATTTATATTTGACTTGCACTTGACTTAATACCACGTGAACTGGTGAGAGTAAAAGGACATTGATCTCTGCTTTACTTCACAACAAAGGTGGAGGCACAAGAGGTAGGTTCACCACAGAATATTCATGGATAGCAGTTTGGGCAGGAACAGTTTGTAAACATCAGAAGAAACAGCAAAAAAAAATATTTGTGTTGTGAAACAGTAACGTGTCATTAAAAGACAGTTTACTTTTCAGACATGTACAGTGCTCCACATTGTTCCCATGCTTTTCAAAGGAAATGATTAGTGTTATTAGCACAGCAGCCCTCTTTTACAAAAGCAGCTCTAGCCAAGGTTAATGTTTAAGAGGAATTAAATATTAACTCAAGGGAAAGCACAGAAGTCATAATAGTTTCAGACTATACATCAGACACTCAGAGAAATACTGCTGTGAAAGCAGGAAAAAAAAAAAGACCTAAGCAGGTTTGGTTCCCAAAGCTAAAATAAATAAATAAATAAATAATCAGAGTTCTCCTGCCTCATCGCCTTCAGGTTCCCTGAGAGAGCATTGCCTCTCTGCTTTTCACCCCAGGACAGGTAATTTTCCTCCTGCATTTGGTTTAGCAATGACTCCTTAACAATAGAAGGTGGATCACAGTGACTTAACCTGCTGAGGAGGGCTGTAATTTGATTCCCAGCCTGAGATTTGCAGGTAAGATAAAGTGCAAAGGTGACTAAACACCACAACAAGCAAGGTCTAGCCCTGTGGCTTTGCCTGGAAGGAAAAACGGATTATTATTATTATTATAGCAGCAAATCTACCAAGATCTGTTCCTTTTCTCCTGTTCCAGCTCCAGTAAATGAAAATCCTTGCAGCTGTCTGAAGATGGTTTTATAGTGGCAAAATGGCTTGTTATATTAGTCCACAACATGCGTTCTGCCCTGTTCTACAATAATCCCTTATTCTCTTTCCCATCTTTGCATTCTCACTGCAAACTTGTGAGCTGAGAACAAAGCCATGAATATTAACTAACTGCACCACCATAAATGCACTTTTTTATATTGCATGTTGTGCTGAACTTCCAGAATAATATTCTCATTAATATAAATGTTTGGTCCTAGACCATATCTACACTATCCTTTTCATCTTCAAAGTATTTTGAAGATATTAATGAATTAATCTACTCAAACTCCTCTGGGGGAAGCAAACTATCATCATCACGTTGTTCTTATGTTTTTACAAATAGAGAAACTGAGGCAGGGAAGTAACTTATTCAGTGCCTCAGAGGGAAGGAGTGGGAGAAAGTTGTCAGGACTTGCTGCCTCCCTCTCCTAAACCCAAGGTACTACTGTAGCTCATCTGCACCTCATCACTTGTCACTGTGGCGAGTGTGCCTTTCTTCCACGCTCACGTAATTGTACAGCAACTCTTCAGCACATGGTCTTTAATAAATTGCAAACACCAGATAAGCAGGTCTCTATTCACAATAGGAAAGAAAAAAAGGGGGAAAAAAAGAAAAGGCAAAAATAGCTTTATGAGGACAATGACAAATCACTTGGGCCAACTCAGCTTCATGGGCTGCTTTTTTCACCTTGGAGGGAGACGTGCAAGTATTGGCTGTTATGTGAGCAGTGCATGCTCTTAATAAGCAAGTAGATGAAAATTCCGCTTCTCGGGGGGAGCAAAGCAGGATGAAATGAAATCTTAATTCTGAAAGTATTTATTCACATGAATGGCTACATATGTGGGCTGTCTCTGGAACTCAATAGGACTACTAAAGCACATAAACAGAAATCCTACACATTCCAGTTTGAATAACAGAGGGAAAAGCTCCCATGGTTTTTGGTTGCTCACCAAATGCACACCTCTGTGAAGCCCAGAGTTCTTGAAAGTCTCCTCTGAAAGGCCTGTCCCTCTTTCACCACTGAATCCACATAATGCTTTTCAAGTTTCTTTTATCCTTTGTCTTATAACGGAAACTAACAAAATAGTATGGAATGGTTTCTGCCCTACACTTCATCATCTGGAAGCCAGTACACATTGCTTCTCAAGGGATGAAAAACTAACTTGGGCCCTAAATGTTAATCTTCTAAGAGTCAGAGGCTAAATAAATAATGATTTTCATAGGGAAACACCCATACAGAACCTGGAAAGATAAGTCTAAACAGACTCTACAGAGCACCAAAACACACAATTTCTTTGACAACTGTTGCGGGCTGGAGCAATAGACACCAAAGCCCGAGCACAACTTGACACCAAATTTTCTAGCAGGACATCCTTATGTTTTCTCCCAGTGCTTTCTTCTGGCAAGAATAGCTTTCCATCCATTTTCTTTCCTTGCTGCAGCTTTGTCTAAGAGAAACTTAGCAACCTAAATTGACGATTTAGTCCCACCACTTGAACAGTTGCGGAATGACAATAACATATTACGACTGATTTATCTTTGCCAGGTAAGTTGCCCAGACCCAATGCAAGCGCAGTGGAGTACACCAATGGAAACTGCAGAGTCAGAGACACTGTATTACCTGGAAGCACCATTGCTCTGTCCACGACGGTCACAATAACAACATCTAATAATTCAGCTGATTTCTCAAAATCCAAACAGTAATTTACAACAATGAAGCAATTTGTATGGCTTCAGGTGAAAAGGTCTCCAAGGCTGTTCAGATACACTGTGTATTTCTTTATCTTTTTTCCCTTGGCTTCATTGCATCATGTTTTACAACTGCTCATCAGGTATTGGCTAACCGGGATTATCGTGACAAGACTATGATATTGCTAGTATTTTAACCCGTTGCTTCACTATATCTTTCTTAAATATTTTCTGCTCTCAACAAACTTATCCAGCTGCTTTCAGGTGATTTTATCTTGGACTTTTTGCTCATTTCGATAACTCTGGGAGATAAGCGTGACCCCTCCCCTGCACCCGTCCCTTCTTTCACCTCTGCCTGCGTTGAGCAGCTTGTTCCACAGTTCCTTCCAGCCACTGCCCACACACTGGCCCGTATCTGGCTTGGCTTATTTTCATTATCTGGCCAAGGATCTCACAATCTTACTCAGTTGCACAATTTCTTGCTACAAACTCTTTTTACATAAGGTTGTTAATCATATACTTATCAGTTTCTTTTATAGTACTGTACACTTTATTTGAAACACTGCCCTAAGAGACTTGCAGGGTTACTATCAGAAGTTTTAGTGACACGTTCTCTTGTGGTGGATGGCTGGTTTTTCGCTCAAATGCCTTCACTCCTTTTCTACGGCTGGGCAGATAACCAGATCTGCAGCTAGACTCACGGCGACAGGAGCACACAGGTCTCCAGAGGGGTTCTGACAGGGGCATCTGCAAGACCATAGTGACCACCGCAGCCAAGGTTTGAGATAGGCTGGCAGGGCTGTTTCTCAAGGACGTTCCCACTCACAAGGGAAGTGCCAGGCTGAGGCAGGAAACAGGTACTTCCCGGTAAAGACTTTTCATCAGCTCTTTACAGAAATTACAAAAGTTGCCCAGTTCAGAGGAGGCATTTCCATCATTAAAGTTCACAGGGCTTAATTTCAAAATTTCCTCAATGCTTGTGTTTCTGATAGTCATTATGTTTATGTTACGGTAGACCATCTCAAAATAGACCAATGTAGCACTATGGGCAGAGACAGCTGTCAAAATAAAAACATATGAAGATTTAAAAGCTGCAGAATGCTACTGGTTTGACATCCCTGTACCCAAAATTCACATTTCTCACAAAAAAACCCACCCTTATTACCAAAATCACTTTTCAATGTGATTAACTCTTACCTCTGTTAATCAGAGTGGTGTGGCCACTAACTGCCCTTTTTAAAGAATATGTCAAAAAGTATCTCACTGCCATCACATTTGATATAATTTCCAGAGAGAACAGCTGGGTCACCAGCACATTTACATAAGTGACGGCTGTGCCACTGTCTATGGGTGGCACAGGCAAGTGTATCAGATGCAGCACGTCTGGAAAAACTTCCCATGCCATGTGTTTGTATCCAGATCTCCAAGTGGCTGCTGAGAATCTGGGAATAAATACTCTTGGGGAGAATTTGAGAACTGGTAAGAGCTTAAATAGATCAAAGAGGTAAATACCAATTCACTGTGGGCATCTACTGTAGAACAGGCACTATTGGGGGTCAGGACATCACAACCCAGAAACTGCATCCTAAATACAGTATTGCAGACAACCACAGTTTTATCTTACTTCCATCCTGCTATGGAGTTACTTCCCTGAGTGTTTCCAACAGGTTGATGAACTTGAGGTTTTGATTTGACAGAGCTTCCACTCCTCTGCCCCTGTATCAGTCCACAAAAGTATATCATCAGTAACAGACCCTGTATGTTAATATATCTTATTGGCAGTACTGATAACCTTCATTTTAGCTTTGATCTTAAATGCCATCCTCAATCATCTCCGTTTACTTGCTGATGCCCAGAATGTGGTAAGGTAGGTGTTTTCCGCATCCACTTGCCAGTACCCTCAATACTCGGTGCCAAAGATGGCTGCTTTTCATTTTTGCCACTGATTCCTCAATCACACGCACTTTGTAATGAGTTCCAAGGTATTCAGCTTTGCAAAATCATGGCTTGGCTGGTGTTTCCATGATGACCATATGACAATTCCCTGCATAGACTTTGTAACTGGCAATGTCACCTTCCCCCCTCCTCAATTTCTCTATGGCTCACATTTTTTCCTCCTCATACAGCAATTACTGTGTGGGGCAAGTGCTGTAGCAGCTGAATTCTTTAATCTTTTTCCAGGTGCAGAGCGCCTGGAAGAAAACTCAGACCTTCAAAAACATTTTGATAATCTTTCAGCAGTTTTGCTGTAGGGATACCACAATATATGTCTGCTCAGACTAGATTTCTAGAGTTCCTCCTGTCTCTATTATATGAATCACTTGTCTGTCCCATTCCGCACATGACAAAGGTTATGAATTTACTAGTATTCGTGACTAGCAGTGACCTTGGTGTTGTCCATAGTAACTGCACCTTCATCTTGTAAAGCTCCTCTTGGTGCCTTTCCTGTGTTTCATATTGGCATAGTGGAATGAGGATGATCCATTATGAAGATTTTAATATTTGCAGTGCTTGATTACACATTTTCACATTCTTCCCTTTAACAGTGCAATGCCTTCACTGATAACACACCCTCTACATGCCATGCAGTTTCCTGCCTACATGCAGCTGCCCTGGTGTTAGATTGAGGTTTACAACCATTTCACATTATTATTCTAGAGTCAGAGCACTGTCTTGTNTTGTCTACATATGCTTACAAACTTCTCAATAATGATATTGCCTGCCACAATCAATGCAGGTAGCACTGTACTTGAAGCATTTTTCAGTAGAGCAGGATTTTTTTTCTCCCCAGAACTTGCTTCTCATTTGTTAGTCTTTTCCTGCTTTCTTCTATGCATTTGTTCCTGCACAAAACTTGGTTTATTTTTATGCTTTTTCTTCTGTTTACACTGTGTTTGAGGTAAGCTTGGAATATAGCTGTCGTATTTGACAGGCTTATTTCTAGCTTTCTGAGCAGCCCTGTTCAAAATGACATAATTTCTGTCCTCATTGCTAAAGTATAGTTTGACTTCTGAGATCTGATGTTCACAGAAATCATCCATTTTGTACCACTGGTATTAACTAAGCACTTCTCAGCAACAGCTAATGAAAACTTTTTGCATGTGATACTTTCTGCTTTTTCTGCAGTTTGAAGATGTTTCTAGAACGCTGCTAGAAGTTTACATGGGTTCCTTCAAGCTGCCACTCCTGCTGCTTCTGGAGCTGATGGCAGCTATTGCTCACCAAGAGTTCAACAGGATCTGCCCTTTTGTGTCTTTTTTGATGTCCTTAGAACAATATCACAGCCTTCTTATTTTGTATTCCTGGCATTTGGGTTCTTTGCTTGTATGTATTATAAATATTCTTAGGTTTCTGATTTCACATACTTGCACAAGACCACTTACTTCTGACACCAAGTTCAACATTTAAGCATCAAGAGATAGGCAAAAAGCCAAAGCCATCCAGCACTTATTACCTCCTCTGCATGAACTGTCTTTTGTCACCAGACCTTTCCTGAAAGTAGTATTCTCTCAATTTCTAGACATTACCCTACATTCAGTGGTCCAAGTGGTCACACAGACAACAGGAAGCCACCCTAGCAGGTCTCCAGACACCAATCTACCTATCCTAGCACATTTCAGCGGTGGTCTGTTGGAGAAATCATTTCAATGCTAGGACTGCTAAATATCATGATAGAATTTCAAAATTTCTGCTTTGACAAGTCTCTCAGTATAGTCTCTTACTGTAATAACCCATATAGGTGTATGTAACAAAGACGAGGAAGAGCAAAATATATAACCACCAGTAGACAAATTTTAAATAGGTCCTTTCAGAGGTAATACAGGATGTGTCTTCTCTGCCTTGGGTAACTTGACAGTTGTATATGTAAAGGCTGTAGTCTTGCTGTAAAATGCTGGTTTAGTTCCTGCATGCATAGGACCATTTGTGAGGGACAGCTGTGCATGTATATCCTGAGCCTGCTCTGGAAAGACCAATAGCATCAAGGAGCCATCCTCACAACCGCAGGATGTATTTCTGTATTCCTGTTTCAATTAATCTAACGGCAGATCTGTTTATCTGCCTTGAGTAGACAAGGAAGTGAAACCATTTGAGTAGAAAATGACCATAAACCACAAGAGAACATATTGTAAGAGCTATTGATAGCAACCCCAAAACTTCTAGAGTGTATTACAAGAGTTGCATACGTACCAGGCCATGCATAGGTTCAGCGTTACTTCTACCTGTGCTAGTAGAAGTAACAGACAAAAAGGAAGAGACATGCAAAGTTCAAAGTCTACGCTATCTGATAAGGCCTGTCAGAACGAAAACCAGGAGGTACTGCCAGAATTAAATTATTTCCTCAGGACAAATCATGCATTTGGAATCAAACAACATGGGCTGAACAGATAAAGCCCATTCGTATAACACAATAATGGATAGGCATATATTTCACCAAAATAGTAAATATATACACTCTATACAAACACAGGGCAAAACCACAGACACAGCAGACAACACAACATCCTTTCTGCCGAGACTTGAACAGCAAGACACAAAGAAAAAAAAGCTAAAAAGCAACTGACTGATAGATATGCATACACTCTCTGAAAACTCTACACCTCTGAAAAAAAAAAAAGTCAAAGCTGTCTCCCCTCTTGCAAAAAGGGATTACACTTGCTCCAACATGAAACCACCTTCAAAGACTACCCAAGAATTTCTAAAATACCAAGGCATGAAAAAAAAAGCCCCAACAAAAAACACCCCCAACATATAGCCCTCCCCAAACTAGAAAAAGGATTTTTTTTCAGGTAGAAGAGAGTTAGTCAAAACAAACAAACAATTCAAGCAGAGACAGAGCGTGTCGCATATGTGATGAGACAAATTTTCAGGGACTACGGTATTTAATATGCAAACAGAATTCACTAATTATGCTGAATTTTCATATCTTGATAGAGACAAAAGGGGTGCTGTAACAGCCATCCCTATAGGAGGGCTTTATGAACAAACGGGGCTGCATGTAGGAACTTGGAGTGTTCTCATTTCGGAAAATGCCTGATAAGGATAGGAGCCTTCCCAGATCAACTGTCTCCATTCAGAAGCGTGGAGCAGTTACCAAGACAGTGCTACCACCCTTATAGCCCAACCAAACGGTTCTGGCAGGCAGTCTCCATCATTAACCAAACCGGACAGGAGGCCTCGATGCCACACCAGCACTGATACCCTGCACTGCTTCAGGACAATCACATATGCTCCAGACTTTACTCCTCTTTTACCAGTAGAGAAAGGTTTTATTTCCAGTAAGCAGTGGTGTGGAACAGGCAGATTCCACCCTGCTTTTTACCCTTCAACTCTCTGCAAGCAGCTGAGCTTAATAGTCCACACTTCCCTCTACTGTGCCGCAAGGGTTCAAGGAATTATTTTGTACTCATCTCACTAAAACATATCCTTTTCCAGTGCGAGGTGAACGAAGCTCATTTTTAAAAACATAGCTACTGTTTTTTCCAACACATTGGAGAAAAGAGTACAGCAGGGGAAAGGAGAAGTATTTACAGATATTTGTTCAAGAAAACCCTGAAGATTCAGTGTTCAAGGTTCCTTTTCATGAGCTTACTGCAAACACTCATAGCAATTTAGTTCCATCTTCAAGAAGGTTCACAAACATGGATAACACTGCAGGTTCTTGTGCAAACATATATCCATTAATGAAGATATGCTAAAAGACTGGCACAACTATTTGCATTGAGAGCATTTACAGAGCTAATGTAAAAGCTTCTTGTGGTTTGGGAATTCCCAAGGCAGGTATCAAAAAATATAATTAAAATACAGAAAATTAAAAAAAAAAGATATAAAAAAATACAGCACACTGCAAGCAACCAATGGAGCTAAATCAAATAACAAACATTCAAATCATGTACAAGTACTCTCTCCAGATGCAGCTATGCTCCCTCTAACCATTCACCGAGCAAGATTAAAAGTTGGTTAAAAAAAAAAGGGGTTAAAAAAAAAAATAAAAATCAAAGAATGTTTGCATAGTATTTGTAAATAGAAAGGATATATCTGCCAAATGCATTTTTGCTGCAGTTAGTTCACTGTTCTTTGCCACATTCTTCTTATTTCTGCCTACAAGAGCCCCTGCTTGTTCTGTTTTGCTCAGCTCCACACTTGATTCAGGTTTGTTCCAAGTAAATGGAGACAAGGCTGGGCTAACAGCGCGAGGTCGGCCAGTGCAGGATGGCACCACCGATACGGCCTTCAGCACTTCACTCCCACGTTTGTGTATTCTGCTTTTATTGACTTTTCACAAAATGTCACCGTAACACTATGCAACCAACAGCAAAAAGGATGAAGGACGGAGAGTAGAGATCATTGCTGCCTACCCAGACCTTGGCAGACATCCTGGAATACCAGGCACCATTCACTCTCCGTGCTGGGGAGAAGGGGCTGTCCCACATGCTGCTGGCAGAGCAGCCGCCGCATCCCTCGTGGTGGGCTGGTTCCCCATCTACACTGCAGTTCCTCGCTCGGTCTCCTCCGCCTGCAGACAAAGGCAACGGGGTCGATTTAATTCAGGGTGTTTCTGTGTGGCTCCCACACTGCCACCGCCACCACCACGCAGACTGGTGACCTGTACAGGGAGCAGCAAAGCCTGGCATGGGAGCGGGGGGAGGAGAGGAGGGCTGGGAAGTGTTTTCACCCAGGTCTACTGCTGAAGCCAACACATTGCGCAACCTCATCCTGCAAGGTTAAGGCAGCTCAGGGTTCCTGGGGAAATCATCATCTGTTGCCAAGATGTGCTTCTAGTAGGGACAGGGAATTTCTATTTCCTGGGGACAAGCAAAGCTTGCTAAAACCGTTGCTTGCTTATGCCCCGCTGTCCATTGTAGTTCCTCTAACAGAAGCACCTATTTCTATCAACCATTCAAAAGTAAAGTCAGGGCCAAAACAATCATAGTATAACTTGAAATGAGGGGTCTTTTTCTTTAAAATTGAAAGAAAAAAAAAAAAAAGAGAAAAGAAAAAAAAAAGAAAAGAGCCAACTAAAAACTCTGGTTTTTATTTGCCTTTAGATTAAACTAAAAGCTGGCCACATTTGTTTAACCTCAGGCTTTGGTGGCCTGACATGCCTGAACAGACCTTAACACTGCCAGGGCTGCAGATGCTGAGGTAACAGAAGAGCAGAAAGCTGTAGCCTGTTGCTAAGATCAGGCAGCTTCCAAGGTCTAACCACGACCACAACAGACATCCCATTTGAAGGAGAAGCACATATGAAGGAGAAAGTGGCCGAGTTTATGCCAGATTTTTTGCCAGCACTTCTAAATGCAAGGGAAAAGGAGGGTGGAGGAGGGAAAGGTGCTACAGGGAAAGATCTGAGGAAATTTCATGTTGTTCTTTAGCTAGCAAAGAAACACAAATATATACACCTACAGTGACTTACGCTGTTAATCGCACATGCAGATAAAACAGGTTACAAATACCAAGAATTTAAAAATACAATTTGCTCAAAATCCTTAGAAACAGTTATGTCCCCTTCCGTAAGAGTCTAACAGTGAAAATATTTCATGAAACACAGAACCATGAAAATAAGAATCCGGGCTCGGGGCAGAGCTGTGTGTGTTGCAGGAGTTACCATCACCAGCCCCTGCTCTGGGAGCAAGACGGGTATGTAGAGAAAATGTCTGTTCTTCAAAACTTCTGGCTTGTACCTACACCGTCGACAGGTCAGTCCGGAGGCAGTCAAACCTGACAACGAGGTTAACAACACTGAGAGCTGGTGTTGAAACACCACCAGCAGGAACTGTTTTAGCAGAAAAAGCAGGTGGGAGAGAAAAGGAGTTCAGCTGAAGGAGCCCCTCGCCCCACAGAAATGAAGAAAAACATCTTTTGTGCTCAGGTAAGCTGAACTCAAATATTCTTCTCCTACTCAATTGAACCATGTAAATATTTAAGCCAGACGGGATACCATTTTTCTGGGTGGGTTTCTTTGGTTGTTTTTTTTTGGGGGTTGTTTGGTTTTTGTTTGGGATTTTTTTTTAACTCCCCAGCCGTGTGTGTACATGCACCCCCACCCTGGGTTATACAGATAACAGGTAAGACTCCCCGAGCTACCNAAAAAAAAAAAAAAAAAAAAATCAGCACTGTTTACTGTTACCCGAGCTTGGGATTTCTCATAGCTAAACAGATAACTGGCTTTCCTCCTTCCCTTCATCTTTTAACTGTACTGGATTTTACCAGATACGAAAATGTTTACATTTGGGGGGAATGGGGGGGGAGGGAAGGAAAACTCATTACACAAATTTAAGTAGCAACATCTGTCTCCAGCAAGCGCAGCCCATTCAGTTGGAAAGCGTAAGGATGGGACGGGACCTCGGCTGTACCGGAGCGGGGAGTTTGCTGAATGAGTTGTACACAAGCTATAAACGACTCCAGTGTGCCGGGTCCCCAGGGGCCCGCAGCTGCGGCCGCTGCCCCCGGCTCACGCATGCCTGCCGCCCTGCCAGCGGCTCCCCCACGCGCAGCGGGCATCGCCAGAACCCGTGGACGCGCATGGAGGATGATTCACTCCGAAAGCCAAAGGCATCGCACAATTAAACAAGCAAGCCCATTTAACTCGTCATTAAAATGCATGCTTGTGAAACAGGACTCGGGCAGAATGAGCACTAACCTGAATGCTCAGCCGGAGATGCTGCGCTGGCCTGATTGCTTCTGCATGCCGCCTTCTTGGCCTTAATTTTGGCTCTCTGGAAGGTGCTCATGCTGCACCTAGCACTAAGGCAAGGCGTCCCATCCACATCGCAAAACCAAACCAGATCTGAAAAGGGTTAAGGCGACAGCTAAATTCTACCACTATTAAAATACCAACAATGTCTATATGGCTTTAGGCCACTACAATGGGAAAATAGCTTTATTTTTACTAGTCTGTGTTTTGTAAGTGGCAAAATTTTGAATATATGTTATATCTTTTATCAAAAGGGACTGATCATATTCAATAAGTTTTTAAAAATGCATATGTATACACTCATCATTTATTATTTTAGATGGACTGAACTTTGAAAACCAGCATTAATGAAGCATGCCAGCTGACATATTTTTTAAAAAAATCTGTTTTCATGGTCTAAACACGACCTGCAGAAGAACGTGTCTTTAATATGCTTTCTGATGGTGGTTAAGCCCTGGCTGAGATTAAATCTGCATTAGACAAAAGATTGTTCCAGGAACTCAGGGAATTTCTGCTCTACCACCAAAGCCATTCATTACTGCAGAGTAGGTGAGTCGCTGCATTTGGGTTTTGCTTTTTCTCTTGTAACAATGCTGTAGTTACAAAAGTGGCTCGGCAGGTTCTAATATCACAACTCATTCCTACTACCCACCCACTTTTTCAGCAAGCTTTTCGTATGCTAAGTGACAGCAAATCAGATATAACCATCCTACCAGTGTATCCCCGCATCTTCCTATACAAAAGGCATCATCATAAAACACTGTCCTTGTGAGGAGCAGGAATGCTGGGCTCAGCAGACTGTGCTACCAGACTTTCTTTTCTGCTTTTATTTCTAAAAACACATGCCTTTGTTTCCCTTCCAGACAGAGATCTCAATGCACGATGGGCCTATGTTCATTTTTCATGCTTATTTCTCATGCTAATTTGCGGACAGGTCAGCAGCAGCTGCTCATACAGACACAGGTCATTTCCCTGCCTGTGACCCACAGTCTCCATGGTCTTCCTCGTTACAGCAATAAAGACATGTGTTTATGTCTCCAGGTAGCTGCTGAACCTGTGTCTCTTAGTGAGGGCTCTGATTCACGGTGGGGAAAGGGCTTACCCTGCAACTTCTGCAGTAGTTCCCCAGGTTTCCCTCCCACACCTACACCAGAGATTTTTCACCCTTCCTGCCAGGACAGCTCTGTGGCTTATGGAACAACAGCTGATCTGCCACAGTTCACAGCCCAGCGTATGACAGCAAACCATTACTGGCAAAGGTGCAGCGTCACAGTCCTCGCCCCAAGCTAAGCTGTCCCCATTTCTCATCTAACCTCTCCAGTATGTGCCACTTCTTCCAGGAGAGTGGTTACAAAGGCTTACTACAGCTAAAGCCTCCTGACTTGGAAGATACAAATATCACAGCTGCAAAGCCTCACATCCATGTTACTAAGAAGCCAAGATATGAATCTCTCTTGAATCACGTCACCTGGACCACTTAAACCTCTCTGTGGGCAGAACACTCTATGTGCCATGGAAGCGATACAACAGCATATGAATTCTCAGTCTTTGCTGACCCCAGGCAGTTAGCCAGAATTGTTTCCAGTAAGGGAAAAATTGATGACAGAGTCTGTTCTCTCATTGATGCAATAATGTTTATGTAAAAAAAAAAAAAAGTCAAAGTCCTACTTTTTTTGAACAAAGATTCAAGAGATAGTTACTTTGCCAAGCTTCAAGCCTCATGCAGCAAGTACTTAACACAGAAAACTTTCCCCCCGCCCCTTCCTTTTAGGGCCATTTAAACAAGCTTCAATAGCTGTTGTCTGGCCAGCATTTACTGTTTCTCTCTGGCTCAGTTTCCCCTAGCAGAACCCCACGCAGTGTTACTCCTGCCCCCCATCCCAGCCCTCCCTGGTGGTTCTTACCTGTATTTTAAACTAAAGGTAGCTGCTACTCCTGTGGCTAGAAGCTAGCCTATAAAAGCATGCTGCTTTTCATCCTGCTTTCCTCTTCTGGCCTCCAAGGTCGGTCTCCCTACCCACTTTGTCCTGGCTATAAAGAAGCACAGTGTTTTCTAGCAGCGCTCTGGGATGTTCACCCCCGCGTAGCCAGAAATTACAAAGTGAGCCCCACAGGACCATGAAGTTAAAACATGCAAATGCCAGTAACACAGGTAGATCGACCTGCCAGCTCCTTTCAAGCTTTGAAGAGCCCAGACACCAAGCAGAAAAGCGAGTTTGAAGTCACATGCCATGGGAAGGGGCTGCGGGCCAGGTGGGACCATCCTCCTCTCTTGGTTTTCAAAAGGCAAGCTGAGATCAAGAAAGTCATGGGGAAAGAGAAGCTCAGGTTTTTGCTGCTGAAACCCAGTGACAGACTTTGCTGGCCACCATGCAGGGCTGAGCTCTCACCGAAACACCTTGACAGACTGGTTATGTACATCCAGTGATAGGTGCCCTGGAGATCCTGCCACCCAAACGCCTGGTTCAGCATCAGGTACTACTTGTAGGTACCGTTGTACAAGATTTTTCTCTACTTTCTTTGTAGACTTTTCCCTTCAGGTCACTCTTGCTCAACTACCCTCTCCTTATAATTGACTTGCGTCACCTAGCTATTTTTTCCCTTTGTGGGAAAAGCCAGTATTTCTATTTAAAAAAAAAAAAAAGAAAAGAAATCAAACACCACTAATTAACAAATCAATTTTGAAAAAGAACAAAAGCTAAACAGAAGTTGAAATTCCCAGCCAATCGCAATTTCAAAACAGACTAAATAATATCAAAGACAAAACTGAAGTAATTTCAAGCCTTCAAAAGGTAGACTGTAATGTTATGGAAATGGTTTTCAATCACTCCTTCTAAATAAGGTTTATTTGAAATTAACACCTTTTTGCAAAGGACTGGATGAATCAGCATTTTCCGCTGGAAAAACCTTCCACCCAAAGATTTCTAGCTTGTTCTACAGCTTTCACTGAGCTCGACTTTCTTGCCTTTCCTGTACCGTGTTTATTTTAACATTGTAACATCATATTTTGTCTCGTTCTTGCAGTTCTCCTTTCTGTTTCTTCCCAGCTTGACAGGGCCAATATTTAAATAAGGCTGAGCCAATATAAAAGTGAAGGGCTACTACAAGTAGTAGACAGCGAGGCACAGGGCTCAACACATTCCCCAGTTATGTGGGTGTAAATCCCATAAGAAGAGAGGAATGGCTCCAACTGTCCTACTTAAATCATTCACCTTCTGCTGCTGACTGAACATGCAGTTTGATTATTTTATTAAAAACTCCTTCCTCTGAATTAATTTTATATATTGGTCACAGGAATTGAATAGTACTTTTTATTTATATTATAATGAGAACCGGCTAGAATTTTGTTTGATACCATATAGCTGTTGTAGAAATGAAAACGCAGGTCGACCGAAGCACTACAGTATGCTAAAGGAAGGTGAAGGAGAAAAGTAAAGCAGGAAGGGATGAAAGAGCAGTGACGGCAATCTAGAAAAAGAAGCAGGTCTGGAGTATGACGGGCTGGTACCTTCTTCACGTAATTAGAGATGTTATTATTCATCTGCTTGCATACAAATGAGCTTCTGTTTCTTTCTAGGATCTTGCTAAGACCTTGAGGTGTGTTGATTCCTTGTGGCAATAAGATCCCCAGCTTCATTACGTGTTGTAACTTGGAATCAACGGTAGTCAGCCCTGAGCAAGCTAAGGTCAAATTCAACTCTGTCAAGTGCTATTAAGTCAGAAGTATCAGACACAAGCAAGGGAGAATGATGACCCTGGAGACCTCCTCCTTCAAACTTACTGCCTCTCAGGTGGGAAAGGTAGAATATAGTAACTGCCCCTATAATAATTACATTGCAAGATTCTGGGCACAATATGTAAAAATAAGAAAGGGGCAATGTGACCTCTGTCTTACAAAAATTCTGATCTAGATCCGTGATTTCACAAGGTGCCTTACAATAGCAGCCCCCCGTGCTTTACAGAGTGTCACTAAAACCAGCAGTTCCGCTCACACAGGGCAGTACAGACTAGAGCACGGTGGCCTTCAGCCAGAGGATGCGTTTCTAGTGAAATCCTGAGCACAACATGGACAGCTGCAATACACTCTAATACCCATATTTACAACGCAAAGAAATAAATACGTATAAAATAACTGCAGGTAACATTTGGAAGTGACAAAAACACAATAACCCGTAACAATTACTGATCAGTCTTTTGGCCTCTTCTCTAACAGCTTCCGTAGTAAATTCATCCAAATAGCATGATGCTAAAGCAGTCCTAGATTCAGGAACGTTGTAAAAAAAATGGGGCTCCCTTGTGTTCCCAGATCTAAAGAGACCATTATAGGCCAAGTGCAAGCCTGGAGATCTGGAAAGGCTTGACATTGACAGATGCAAGAGGATCAGCATAGCACATCAAAACAAAAGTTAAATACATTTTACAGTTTCCAGCTACCAACAAGGTATGTGAGTAGTCATAGAGGTCATATAGATCTGTAGTTTGGCAGAAAAAGTGGTTTCAGCTTCCAGGCACTCTAAGAGGGCAACAACTTCTGAACTGGAAAAAAGTATCAGTAGAATAGCTCAGCTTAGGGTGGGATAGCACTCCATCACCTGAACTTCCTTACCAAGGCGGATATCTTTGCAATTGTTGGAGACATAATCCTCCTCCTATAGAAACAGCTGAGTCCCTTTGGCCTGCAGAACACAGCAGTTCACAGCAGGATGTGGTTACAGCCCATGATATCCCCATTTATGATACATGTGATAAATGTTCCAAGGAGAAATTCATCATGATAGCAGAGCTAGCAATCCCAGTGGTCTTCTCCTTGACCGAGGCTGTTTAACAATTACAAATTTTCACTATTTAAATTTAACATTTCAGTCAAAAACAACAACAAAAAACCCCAAACAACAACCAGCATTTTGAAAAAATAAGAAAGGGGAAAACGCCAGCTGATGAGTATTAAACATTGGTCAGAATAACTTTCCAAAAGTCTGTTTTGATAAAACCACAATTTCTTCTTAAAATTCAATTAATGCTCGGGAAAGCCCCACAGGAAAAAAGTATTTAAAATTTAATTGAGGAAACTTAAGAAATGTCATTTAAAACCCCGTTATATGACCTTTCACGTTTCTTATTTCTATACTATTGCCTACAATATGAGCACAGAATAGCCAAATTACTGGGGGGCAGGGGGGAGTGTTTGTTTGTTAGAAATCCTGTTATTACTTCAGTTCATCTATTGATTGAAATACCATTCCTATTCTAAGTCAAAATACACGTGTTTGGCACTGAAACACCCTGACACCATTTTTAACATCTAACAGACAAAAATTCAGAAATTAAAACTTTGGGACAACAATGGTGAGTAACTCTCAAAAAACAGTAAATTTCATTTCAACTGCACATCAGGAATAAATTTCAAAGTGGCACGATTCTTCACAAAACTGATATTATAGATTTGACTGGATCTACATGGCAGGTTTGGTTGTCGGGATTTGGGTTTTTTTTGTTTTTTTTTTTAATTTTTAGGAAAAGCTGCCTGTTGCAGAGCAAAATAATATAATTTCCTATTTGGTTTGGCTTTAAGAAAGCTTTGCTCCAGTAATGGCCAGTACACCCCCACTTGGACTCAGGAATGTTGTTCACATTCTGCCTCCTACAGAAGTGATCTTCGTCTGTGCCCATCCTTTTAGGTCCTATATCTGTGAATCAGCAAGAGAAGCAGTGCCTGGCCAAAGGACTCCTTTCTTATCTTGCACTCTGTGACCTGATCAAAGACCTTTTGTTAAAATAATTTCGAGCGAGCTGGCAGACTCAGAAAATTCAGACACATCTCTTGTGTATGCCCAGGAATGCAAAGCTGGTTACTGTCCGACCATAACCACAACCACATAAACACAACTTTCCATTTGAGGGTATTCATGTGCTCGGCTCTCCCTTTTTACCTTACTGTGCATGCTGACAAGATGCTGGGGAGACACAATTGCAGATAAAAGCACCAGCCTCGCTATTAAGAAAAGAAATCCAGATACACGTGAGCAAGGAGGGAATAAAGACAGAGGTGGGTCATCCTCATAAGCATTTATTTTCACGTTCTGCACCCCAGACTTAATGAAGAACATGAAATAAGTGCAGTTTCTTTAATCTACACTGTCCCAGAGGATGGTCTGTCCAGTACATGGATCACTACAGAGGCGGCAAGAACCCTAAGACCTCTCTACTACATATATTGTTAATCACACACAGAAATGGAGCAGGTGACAAAAAACACAGGGGTTTTTTTTGTAACCTCCTAGAATATTAAAACATCGACATTTTGTTAATTATGGCTATGTAAGGGGACTTTTTCTCTGTGTGTCTGCACACACGCCTTCCCTTAAATCTCCTACAGACATGTTTATAGAAGGAAGAATAAATATTTTTCCATAGCTTCATGGAAAATTACTATGAGAAACCTTGGAGGAACACAGCTGTGGGGTCCTTCATTACCTCAGCACGAGCAGAGCCTTCTACGCACTGAAATTTCATTGTGCCTTGCTGGGTATGGGCTCCCAGTTGTATGCTCAGTCTTTCTGAAACACCACACCAAAAGGATCAATATTTTTCAATCCAGTTAGTATTTAAGAGGGAGGCACCAAGGGGCAGGACTACTTTCTGAGCCAACAAACTGCATACTGTTTCCCAAAACTGTACCCAATTTCATAACAAAAAGAAAAGGGGTCGAGGAGACACCATCTCTCAGATAAGACCCAAGCTAGTATCTAAATACACAAAGCCCTTTTACATCCTCTTTTAACTTCAGAAACCTAACAACATCCTAGAAATTCACCTCCCTGTGCTCCACGCTCTGAGTCCAAGCAGATATTTTTGTCTTACACCTTGTCCCAAACTGCAAAAATAACACCTTTCTCCTCAGAGGCAGTTGCATTTTTGCAACATGTTAAAAACCAGTTTGTTGCTTCTCACCAAATCCACTAAAGGTGGCAGGGATTCTCTGCAATGAAAGGCTCTTTATAGAAATAAAAAATTCCTATAAACAAAGCCATGCAGTAGAAAAAAAAGCCACCCAGAGACTGGACTGCTTTCACTGCCTTTGATCCCTCCAATGAGGCTGACCAAGACTGGCACGAAGCTGATAGGCAAGCTGTAGAAATAAGGAAACAGGAAAAAATAAAACAAAATCAGGATAAGAAAATATTTATTATTAAGGGCTTGCTGCCGACTGAACAGTTGCTAACACAGATAAAAACACCCTTCACACTAAAAAACACTCGCGCCACTGTTTCTTCATACTGTCTCTGTAGTGCACATGTCCAAACAGCTGACTGAATAATTAGGAGGATAGTGGGGTTTATATATTAAAAATTTTATAGTGTGAATATTTTCATTCTGTATAAATATTGGTTTAAACAGAAAACCGGAAGCTTGAATATACAAAACGGGCTAATGATTTTAGGAGTGAATAAGACCTTGCTATCTACCTGTAGCCTTCTTTAGCATCTTTGTATGTGTTCGCTGATACATCAGCCCCCCCCTCACTGAAATACTGCATCTCAACTCTGAATCATATTTCCAGTTCAGTAATCTTCCAGTTCTGAGCTGTCCTATTAACAGTGACCTGCTGAATTTGAGATGGATGCTAACAGATAGAGAACATTTTTTTCACAGATTTAAAACTAACTGGACAATCTGAAGCTCTCTTTCGTGGTGCTGATGACATGCCTGAGCAACAGAATGCCATTCAGAGGGACCTGGGCAAGCCCAAGAAGTGGGCCTGTGTGAACCGCATGAGGTTCAATAAGGCCAAGTGCAGTGTTCTACACCTGGGTTGGGGCAATCCACAGTATCAAGACAGGCTGGGGGATGAAGGGATTGAGAGGAGCCCTACTGAGAAGGACTTGGGTGTACTGGTGGATGAAAACCTGCACGTGAGCCAACAACACATGGTTGCAGCCCAGAAGACCAACTGTACCCTGGGCTGCACCAAAAGTAGCGGGGCCAGCAGGTCAAGGGAGGTGATTCTGCCCCTCTACTCTATGCTGGTGAGACCCCACCTGGAGTACTGCGTCCAGCTCTGGAGTCCTCAGCACAGGAAAGACATGGACCTGTTGGAGCAGGTCCAGAGGAGGACCACAAAAATGATCAGAGGGGTAGAACACCTCTCCTGTGCGGACAGGCTGAGAGAGCTGGCGTTGTTCATCCTGGAGAAGAGACGGCTTCAGAGAGACCTTATAGCAGCCTTCCAGTACTTAAAAGGGGCTTATAAGAAAGATGGGGTCAGACTTTTTAGCAGGGCCCATAGCGATAGGACAAGGGGTAACGGTTTTAAACTAAAAGCAGGCAGATTTAGGCTAGCTATAAGGAAGAAATTTTTTACACCGAGGGTGGTGAAACACTGGAACAGGTTGCCCGGAGAGGTGGTAGATGCCTCATCCCTGGAAACATTCAAGGTCAGGTTGGACGGGGCTCTGAGCAACATGATCTAGCTGAAGATGTCCCTGCTCATTGTAGGGGGTGTAGACTAGATGACTTCTAAAGGTCCCTTCCAACCCCAACGATTCTATGATTCTTCCTCCCTTCTGGGTGACTGCCTAAAATTCCTATGAGCTCTACCCATGTTAAATATGTGCAAGGCCAGAGGAAAGAACTTTGTGACACTCTGTATAAACTGATTTTTATTTTTCTTCAGGACTTTCAAGCTGCACAGTTTCTAAAGCCTCTTCTTGAAAAAGAAGTTTATAATTAACTTCTTTCATTCCTTCCCTTTTTAGCTTCTTAAAAGGGAGACATGAAATAATAATAAATCAGAAATGTAAAACCACAAAAAATTATCTGTATTGTTTCTTCAGTTCAATCATTAAAAGTTTTCTAAAGAAGTAAGCATTCTTTTGCAAAAACAAATGTTCTGGTTTTAAAAAAGGATCATTTCTGAAAAGAACAAAATTTCCACTGACCAAAATTAATTGCAAGGAAAGGAAGCAGGGCTGGCCAATTGCCTTCCCGCCCACTGCCCAAATTCTAAGATATTTGTGGAAAAAATATCTTGGCCCTAAAAGGCACAATACGTTAAGTCAACAAGGTTCTGCTGACTTTACTGGAGCTTGGACTAGATCCTACATGGGAAAAGGACAGTAATTAAGCACGCAGCTGGTCAGATATGTCTCTCCAAACATAGCCAAGTTCAGTGATTTGGTTTATCCATTTGAAAGCAATGCACTTGATACGTCAGCCTAAGCGTAGCTGTATGGCAAGCTGCTGCCTTTCCAGCCCTCCCTTCCCACCCCATAACCTGTTGAGATCCCTCCATCTCACAGTTGCTCCAGACCTCCCCCTGGGGACATCCCTGCACCACCCTCCTCGTTCCCCGACACCTCCCATGCCACAGGCACCCTGAGCTCTCCCCTCCCTAGGACCTGTGCAAACCTTCCCCCTCCTCTTCCCACCCCCATGGCAGGCAACTCTCTCGCTGTGCTGCACACTGCAAAGGTCACGTGTGAAGCGGGCTGGAAAAGCCCCTGGCATCCCTCCGAGAGAAAACACAGCCTGACCTAGGGAAAGCGGCAGAGATGCTCGAGGCCGCGGCCGTGCTGCGCAGGTGCGGGGCCCCAACCTGGCCCCTGGTTTTCCCCTCCTGGACGGTTCTTCTGGCTCTGCCCCAGATGAGACTGAAATTTTGGAGCCGGCCAGATGAGGCCATCGGACCGAACCACCACGCATACACGTGCTGACACGTCACCAGCAAGGGAGGCCCCCAGCTGCACTGAGCCAGCAGATGTAGCTATGAGCATCTGCTTCCTCCTCCTCGCCTGCACGCAGCAGCCTGCGACTGCGGCCCCGCCGCTGAATTTCCTCAGCTTTTGTTGCTCTAAGCCTGGGTCACAGTGCTTCATGCTAGCCTTCCCTCTCTCCCCTTCCTTCGTGTATAGATAGCAGACAGCATTAAAATGATAAGATTATCAGGGAGAAGGAAAAAAATGTTTTCCCTAGAGCCTCCCATTTCAGGCCTGTCATTGAGAAAAGCAAATACATATTACATTACTGTGATTAGTATTGAGTGAAACAAGCTCCTGTCTTCTGTTTCATCTAAGTCTTTTCGTGGAAGACTGAAGATAAGCTGTTTTCTGCCTGCAGAATAGGCTTGAGCAGGTTTTTCTTCCTATGTGCAACTAGTCAGTCCACACCTTAACAGCAGGTCAAATTAATACATTAAAAGAAAAAAACCCACTGTCACTACTTATCTTCGCAGCAGAGCTGTGCTGAGTGCTGCTGAGCCTTTTTACTCACAGCGCTGTAAGGCAGAGAGAGAGAAATCCTGCCCCTTCCCCCTGGCAGAGCCTGGGTTAGAGGAGCTCTCCTGTCACAGGCGTCGGGTCGCCTCAAGCACTTTGACGATCTGGAGCTATAGCTACGGTAACTAAGCGAGTGTTTAAGGCCTGGACTCTGCTAACAGGCTCATTGCCATAATTTATTACCAGCACCATCCTATTATAGGCATCAATGGTAGGAGCTGTTTCTCATTTGAGGCCCCGGTGCTTTCTTTGTTAAATGACGGGGTTGCAAAAAAAAAAAAAACAACAAACCAAAAATGAGACAAACCGAATGCCACGTGTCTTCCCTTTTCTGTAGGTGTTGACATACATTCACACACCAAACGCTCGCAGACCAGTGGTTTAGAGTCTTACCCATTTTCTGGTCCCCCCTTCCTTCCCCCTGTTTGTTACTGCCCTCGCAGCAGAGCTGGGAAACCAAGTACGCGTTCGTGCCTGCGTTGCTTCCGAGTCCGGCAGCCCAGCTTAAACCCATCTTCTACAGACATTCAAGGCTCACTACGTAAACCGAGCATTAAACTTTGATATGTTTATGGGGACCTTTCTGACCATTTGGCTGCCTGTTTTATTGCCCTTTGCGTATGCAAAGGCAAGTCCAGCCCCCACATCTCCTCCAGTGAAGCCACCAGGAACGTCTGTGAGCAGATCCCATAATTCTTGTAGGACAAAGGGAATTATTTCAACAAGCTTCTTAAAATTCGAGGAATGGCTTTCCACCTCTCTGGCCTGTGGGATATGAAGTGGCTCAAAATTACCTACGTGAACTTATTTATTTACTGGCAAAAATAGCCATCTGAACCAGCAGTCTTTGCCATCTTTTCTTTTTTTTTTTATCTTTGAAAGTCTTGTTTTCCTAAACAAACAAAAAACATGCCCAATGAATTTAGTTGCATTATTCAATAAGATTTTTGTCTGTCAGGATTTTTTCTTTTTTAAAAACATTTTTTTCCCTTTCTTCTCTGTGGCTACTAAAGAAGGGAAAAAAAAAAATGGAAAAAATATACAGCAAAGACTATAAAAGGTACTCCATAAAAATATGAGATAATTAACAAGTTTTAATTTGTGTACAGAAGTAGGTTTCTTCCTGGCATTGCAGATGTGCAGCTCAGTCTACGCTCTGTGGCATTCAGAGAAGGGGAAAATGCTGAGCACACCACAGACTTTGCTGTTTAATTAGGCTGTGGTTGCCACCGCAGCTGAGCTTGGTCTAACAGCTACTGTTGACTAAAGGGGCAAACCTCCCTTCTCGCCACTCCTACCGCCTCTTTGCACGGGCTCCCCTGCTTACCAACCTCCCAGAGCCAGCTCAGCTCACTAA
>VZSZ01006214.1:33059-53094 GCA_013398815.1 Ibidorhyncha struthersii | reverse complement strand
ACAAACTCAGCCCCCCGCCTGACCTAATGTTTTTTCTGCTCATCAAGTGAATGGAACCAACAGATCAGACAGGTGTTACTACTCCCTGCGCAAGAAGGAGGTAGGACCACAATTGTAGGGTGGGAGGAAAGAGGGGGGACATCCCTTTCAGTGGTGAGAAGCTGCTGGATTGACACAGCTGTATCACCGATGAGAAACCCTCTGACACAATCTGCTGACAAAGGCTGCCTGAGCCACTGCTGCTTGCCCAGAAGCAGTTGAGTTGCAAAAACTCATCCTATTCCACTTCCAGCTTTACCAGCCTGCAGTCTCCAGTGAAAAAAACAGCAAGGAACAGCTGGGACAGCAACTTCTTCCACTCCCCCATGACATTTCTTAGCATGCTCTTTGCCCCAGCCATACCAAGGGATGCGTGTCAGGCTTGCTAAATCCATCGCGTCAACAGAGCAAGCCCAGGCTGTAGACGTGCACTGTGATTTATCGTTTCTGTGCAACTGATAGGTATTTAGAGAAAGTCTTCAGAGGAAAAGGGAAAAAAAAAGACCACAGTTGGCTCTTTGCAATATTTTTACCGCTGTTTGCCAGAGGAAGAGGTTACGGTTGTGTGGTGTACCCGTCGCCCGGGGCCAAGCGTTGGTGCAGGAGCAATGAGCAACACTCACAGCTCAAGGCGGGCTTGCCAAGGGAAGCCTTGCCATGGGAGGACCGGGACAAACATCTGCAAGAAGCCCCAAGTCAGAAACACCACCGCCAGCACCTTCTTGGGGTAGACCTCCTCCTGCTTTCTCGGGGGCGGGGCAGGGGGAGTCAACCTTGGCACTGGCTGAAATAAAAAAAGCTGCCAGCAACACACCCATCAGTGACGGTGAAGGATGCCTAAAGTTTTTTTTTAAATATTAAAAAACAGGAAAACGGGTACTTGACCCCAAAGTGGACTTCACAACCATTGTTAAGCAGTGTGCCTCTGGGACCATTGCACAAACAGCATTTGGCACCCCAGTTTGTAGGTGCCATGTGCAGGCGGCTCCGGCTGATGTTGGCACTCTCCATAACAAGGAAAGGCAGTGGGCAGGGGGGCATTTTCCATGTGCCATTTCACTCAGCGTCAATGAAACACACTCTGAAGATGCCCGACCACTCCCTTTTCTTCAGAAGTTGCCCTGGACTTTATCTTTTCTGCTAATACGTAGCCAATGACACCTTCTCCAATTCATAAAATAAGGGGGTGGTTGAAGCACCACACAGAAATAGGAAATTCCAGGTCAGAGATTTCAGTCCTCTGTCTCCTACCCCCAAGGATGTGCCCAGGCTAGAGCCTGTTTGAAGGGAGAGAAGAGATGTCTATGCCTTTCCTTCCTAATTAAGCCATTGTGCCTTGCATAACACAACATTCACTGGGCCAGGGAAAGCGAGCGAGACTGAGCCATGCTGCCTGCCCTCCTGGCTAAGGTACACAGGGAAAAGGGTTTCTGTCCCCTTTCCAAGCAATCCTGCAGAAGCATCCTCTGGATCAGAAGTGGGACCCAAAATCTTTCCCCTTAGAAAACAGATTAGATGAGAAATTGGGGCAGATGCTCTGGGCATTGAGCAGTCTCACAAAGTGGGCATTGCCCCTTCTCCCTCCAGCAGTGTTTCAAAAGCAGCACACAGAACTGCAACACACTGCAGGCAGGGCCACCCACCACAGGGGCCAGGGGTCCACACGTGCACCAGGCACCCAGCTGTTTCGCCCCACCGAGACCAAGGAACATCTGGGCAGAAACACACCTGCAGAAGAGAGCTCCCGGCGCCTGGGGAGCCGAGGAGCTTAGGCATCAGGCAAGCAGAAGTTTTCATAATCACAATTTTAGCTCCCATCCAGAGCTTCTTTTGGCTCTGGCTCAATCTCCCTAGGCTGCCTCACCAGCAATTTTCCCCCCAGGTATCTTTTGCACATCCAGGAAAGAGATTGTGTTATCTCTCAACAAAACATAACATATTCTAATATCCTAGCAGCTGGCCCTGGGACATAATCTATGGGACTCTGGTTGCTTATGGCCTAGTTTACAGTCAGCTTCCCAGAAACATTTGCATGCTAGGCTAAAGTTGAGTACAACAATTAATCTTCAGTTCCAAATAATCAGAAACATTTAGTCAGAGGCAAACTTAATGAGAGACAAAAGAAGCTCCAGGACAGTCAGCAAAACCAGTATGAATTTCTGAAATATCATGTATTTAATACTCTCCATGATGATTTAATTAAATATGTAAAACAAGAATGAGCATATTCATTATCAGGAAAAAAACCCAACCAACTCTCATTTAACTGTAGCAAATACTTCAGAGCTCAGAAGCACTTTCTGGATTATCATTATCTGGTAAGAACATATTTTCCTAACTGTAGCTTATTTCCCATTTCACTGAAGCCCTTTGCTTTCTAAATAACCTTTCTGGATTTCAGAAAGGAAAATGAGGGATGGCTGACCAAGATGAAAGGTCTGAAACTTTTTGCTCATTGAAATCTGACTCTCATTTTCCCAGGAAAAAGTGAACTCGGAGTTAAATTTCCAAAGATTGGTCCTTTCTGCCAGCAAAAAGAAGCTGTTTGCCAGGCTGTCTTTAGAACATCAGCAACACCACCATGATCAAACATTTGGGAAGGAAATTGGCCCATCTATAAAGGATTTGGCCAGGACACAGAGAGCTTGGCTTTGCAAACAGCCGCTCTCCTCCTCTTTACGATAGCAGCAAGGTGCGAAGCAGATACAGAGGAGTTCACAGCTCCATGAAGTGTGATGGTTCTCACACCTACCAGATCTAATGTTAACGCTACGTTCATCTATTACCAGATTTTCAGCTGTATAGTAGTAACGTGGAAGTCATAATAGTGAGACGGAGGGGAAACTGCCCTTACATTTTCTGAAGCTTTTTGGAATATAAGCCCTGTCATGCTGTTACAGAAAAATACCATATTGAATAACTTCACCACAGTGTGGTGAAAACTGCATTCTCCAGTGCAGTATATAAGCCAAATGTCTTCTATCAGAGTAGCAATTAGGAAACTTTTATACTGGTTTAACAGTAGCATTAAGCCTGGGGCTCCCACGATACAAAAAAAAGTGACTTTTTGAAATATAGTTGTTGAAATTCTTCCCTAAAAGACACAAAGGGACAGATTTTCATCTGCCACTAAGCGTGTAGCTCCTGCACGAAGCTAAACCAATTTATATCAAAAAAGACTATATCCCAGTGTCTCCAGATTAGCAAGGTACACCATTTTTCAAAAGGAATCAAATGATATTACCATAAAAGTAAGAAAATTCTCTTACAGTGCAACCAACAACCTTCCTAACAATTAAAACATTGAAAGCTTTCATCTTTCTTCCTTTTCAAACTAAAAATACCACTTGACATCTTTGCCATGACAAATATCTTCAGATGTGTTTTACTGCACTGCCATTCTACCTCTTTACTGCCTTTTTCTTTGAAGGCATGAGCCCTGTGCTTATTGAAACTCATGATCAGATTGCCATTGACTGTAGTGGAATTTAGACCAGATCTTTCTCAGCCTAGATTACCCACTAGCCTTTAGGGAGTCCTCAGACCTTGTACCAAATTCACATAAGTTGGAAGAAGTTGCAGATGTTCTAGGTAAGTATGAAGGTAGGTTACACGGAGACTATCCATGCACACGTGTGAATTTAAGCAATGGTGACGATCAAATCTAGCATGCATAAAAGCTTTAAAACAAGACTATAGTGATGATAACATATGTCCAACACACCATGAATTCCGTTGCCTAATTTCATCACAGTCTAATTGTGAGCCCCTCTGTCTGTTGGGCTTCCACAGAGCTCCTTCAGTGAAGCAGTCAGTCTGTAGTCATTAAACTGATGGATACAATAGCAATCTACTATTCAGGGTCAGTGAAAAAAAAAAAAAAAAAAAAGAATTATTGAAGTTCATTTATGAGATAGATAACTAAAACTAGAGAAGTCACCACCCAAAACACAGGCCACGTGCAGGGCTGGAGCAGGAGCAGAACTGGGCTGTGGTGTCTCAGCGGGTTCTGGAGGTTTTGAGAATTACTGCTTGGAGCTGTGTGTGTGTAAGAGATAAGCAGCAAAAAATACCACACGAGCACAGAAAGAAGGCAGCAAGGACGCATCAGATGCAGCCAGAGAGGCACATATCCAGGAATATGAAGATGGAAATGATGTTTCCACTAGAAAGCAGACAGGAACCGTGAGAAAACTTACTTTCCCTGAACACAGTGGGGCTTACGCAGCAGGAGAAACTAGACTTTATGTACATCCTCTATGAAAATAATCAGACATTACAGATACTTGACTAAGTCATCAACAGACACAAGCCACAGAAGCCTCAATACTAGCTAAACAGAAAGCATGACAACTTTCTTTTTTTCCTCTCTCTCAAAAAATAAAAAAAAGTTTTTTAAAACAATCAGCTTTGCTGCTCCAATAACTATGAACCTTCGTTGAGCAAGAGTGGAGTCCAGACTGGCAAGGACATTTGGGTTAGATCTTGGTTGGCAGCCTGATGACTATCTTTATTCTCCAGACCCTTTAAAAGCACTTCCAAAAGTCTGCATGGCTACAGGTGTCCATCACCTCAGCCACAGACCAGCCCAGCACATGCAAATCTGGGCACTAGTGCCTAATTCCTCTGTAGATCAAGTTAGAGGAAACCTTCTTCATGGAAAGATACTTTTAATGAGACCCCCTTGTATAAGCCAGTGCCTGCAAGGGAAACAAGCCAAGGCACCACAAATAGGACCGTCATTCAGAAAGAGATTTCATTAAGAGTCTTTGCCTAGGCATTGGGGTAATGACGACAAATCAGAAAGAGTTGCCAGAATTAGGGCAAAGCAGTTCTCGCCAGAAGCCGAGGCTCCTGTGAGCGTACTTCCTTTCAGCAACATCCAGAAAAACAATCTGCAAGTTCAGGGCAGCTTCATCATCATGAGAAGCCACAGGCAGGAGCCAGGCTTATGCAGAAGTATACACGGTCTCTGCAGTGCCCTTTGCCTGCCTCCACCCACACGAGCTGCCTTTCAACTCTTTTCCCTGCTCTTCCTCACGTCTTGTTGTCTCAGTTCCCAACTGAAAGGTTAGCTTTACTGCTTGGGCGCCCCACGCAGACCACAACCACAGCCTGCCTTCCTTCCAAGGCATGTTCTCCCCTTTGCTGTCAAAGGGGACACTACCTGAAACACCAAGAAAAATTACTTCGGAGAACAAAAAGCAATTGTCCTGCTGCACTGTAATACTGGTAACAAGCTCCAGTCAGCCTGTGCTAGCGTTAAAGTTGATAGCAAAGCAAAGCTTAGATCAGCAGACTCGCTAAGCACATTTATTAAGCATGTGTTTAAGCATTCAGCTACAACAGGAACAGAGGTGCCACACTATCATCCAAGGAAGCATCTTTTTTTTTCTTTTTGGCCTTTGGAAAAAGCATAGTCATAACTAGATCTCATATGTTGCTCAATAATTGAAATTTTCATAGAGAATTCCAGAGTAAATTGTTAGCAGACTGTACTGCCACAAGCTCGTCAGCATTTTTTTTTTTTTCAATTTGGTTTAAATTTGTGTTCCATCATCTTCTTGTTTTGTAATTTTTGTGTCATAGACTCTGGTCATCTTGTGACCTTGTGATTTGAGAAAAGCAAAAAAAAAGTTATTTCTAAAGTAAACAGGATTTTACCCCTTCACTATTCCAGGAAACAGAAATTTTTCCCAAACCCATAATTAAGGAAAAGTCAGAAAGAGTTCAGATTTTATGAGCAAAGCAAATAAGCTGTTACAGTATTAAAAACATTGTGGAATTCAGCTTATGAAGTTCTAGATCTTTTTCTAGAATAGAAACCACTGACTGATAGTTTCCTTCTTATGAATATGTATTTTACTCAAAGAACTTCAATAAGTGTATAAGTAGATTTACAATTAAAAGGTATGGAATATAAACCTTTAGTGCTTGGTTTTTCTCTTCTGCACAGCTACCTGTAATTGTTTTATTTGAAGGATGAGGTCTTTTTCTTGACGATTTTGGTTCTTCGTCCATTCAAAGTGGAGACACAGCCTCTCTGCTTTGGGCTGTACTGACCCTTCACATTACCATGCCTCAGTTGCTTATTTTCCTGCTTGTGGATCAACGCCCAAGCAAGGTCTTCTAAGGAAAATTTAGAGGCAGATTGAGAGCCAGCAGAGGGAGCATCACAATAGCTCCCATGTGGGATCACTTTTTGCAGAAGAATCCAGAGACTTCAGCTAGTCTCAGGACCCTATTGTGTAAAGAAACATACATGCCTACAGTAAGCACGCTTACATTGTTTTACTACATTTTCCATGCTAGCAATTGATTTTTTTGCAAAGGTCATTGGATCCAAGCCAGTCACCACTGGGAATATAAATCATGTAGTCTTCATGTTGAATCATAAAGGGGGGGAGGGGGGGGGGGAAGTGAGAGAGATTTGCAACTTTCTTCTTTTCTTATTTTCAAATTAATGTGGTTATTTCCCTTTATAATATCAATATTCCTGGCTTGACATCCAGAAATTTCAAAATATGTTAGAGAGGAAGTACTACTGTCCTAGAAGAAATCAAACCCAGAACAGCAAATTGATGCACATGTAGCCATTTGTATATGCCAAGAAGAAGAAAAGGTATTTCAAGAACAAATGCTTGACATGGGACTAAACACCTGAAAATGACTTTTGCCCACCAGTTCAACTCCAGATGCCCTATTAAGAAATCCAGACCACTGCCACTGGGAACTTGACTTCAGCAAAGTCATCGTTTCATAACAGAGGGAACTACTGTTTCGGTACATCTCTCAGCTGCCTCGGTAACAAGCGTTTTGGGGTTTGGGTTTGTTTTTTTTTTTTTCCAGTGGTTCCACCTATTTTTTGAGCTTTGCCTGCTCACAAACATTTACAGGCATGAACTCCCATTTGATTTCCCTCTCATTCGGGGAAGTCAATGGCTCCAACTCTAAGACCAAGTCTGCCACTGGGAGGAATTTGTCCCCAAGAAGCATTGCCATGAAGGAGCCCAGCCCGCAATGGGACACAGAATGGCGATTCCACCACCCATTCAACAAGCTGAAAGCAAAGCTCTTATACATCCATCAAAGTCCATTTTAATTGGGAGCCTAAAGCTATTTTACTCATCAGTAATAAAGGAGCAATTAAGTTTGCAGCTGAAAATGAATTAATGAGATACTGCAAACAAGCTAATTAACTCCTTCATGGGTATTCAGATAGAAACCACACAAAAAACCCACAGGGTGCACTAATTACTTCAGGGGTCTGACTAAAATGAAACAAAAAAATAGAAAACCACAACATTTGGAGCAAAGGCTAGAAGTCTGTCATTAAGCCATCTTCTCTCACATACAGTATGCATAGGAAGCCATATATGACACTGTGCACATAGAAATGCCTGCCATCCCCATGTACAAAGGATCAAGAACAGCATCAAAACTGCACCCATTTGCTCCATTTCCCTCAGCAGATGCTCTGGGTGGCACTCGCCTCACCGTAAGCAGAAGAGTTTGGCAAAAGAGTTGGTCTATATAAACACACTTGGATGGAAAGCAGAGGTTTTAGCATGGACAGCCGGCAAAAGCCAGCGTGAGGTATGCGACGTTGTGCGGTGCCTGGCCAAGGCTGACGTACGTGGCACAGTTTGAGGAAGAACAAGAGGGTCTCTGTGTATATGTTAAGGAGGTTAAACTGTCATCCTTGACAATTTACATTAATTGTACGATACTTCATTGCCACTAGCTCAGATATCCATAAAACCATTGGGCCCGATTTGCTCATCCCCGTGCTTTGGTCATTTATGGTACAAACAATTTAGAGAAGCAGAGAAACAAGCCCCTTCCACAAAGTCCACGTGGTGGCAAAATACAGCTGCTTTTCAAATCTCAAAACCCAGGCTATTTTAAAGGAAAAAATAGGAAAAGGATTTTCTTATTTTAGTTTTAAGGAAGAACTAAAGGTTCCCAGTGCTCACAGTGGAGTCTCAGCCTGCAGAATTCAATAACCAATCCAGGAAACCCATTTCAACATTGAGTTTCAAAGAGGTTATTGTAAACAAAGAGCGAGCCCACAGAACAATATGATTCTTGATCCCCATTTAAGTAGTAGGAACACAGAAAAGCCTCAGAAGTGGAGACATCTGTATTTATGTAGAGTGTTTTCCCTGCCTCTTTGTACTCCATTAAATTGCAAATGGTGAAATGGAATTTCTTTTTTGTGTAGATTAGCCCTTGCATGTTAAACCACCCCAGCTTCAACAATGCCACCACTAAAATATGAGAAAAACACTTTCTGAAAGCTGCAGAAGCGTTACAGTATTTGTTTATAATTAATATCATGGTAATTAAGCCTGACCTCACGGCAGTTCACAGCAGTCACTACCAACTTTATTGGAGTTTGTGTGAAGTTACAGAGGAATGAGATCAGAATCAGGCCCCGAGGACAGCATTTATATATGACAGCTTGTCCAGAACCTGACCTCATACGTCTTTTTCTTTATTTGGATTCAGTCTGCAGCAAGGCTTTTGCTTCTCATTCATATAGACACACAATTTTTACTTTTTCCTGTTAAGGCAAGCTAGGGCTAGAAGCCATCACAAAAAGCCAGGTGTAATAACCAACCGGACAATGAGTTCTTATTGACAGGATTACCAAAATATGTTTTCTTTTTTCTCCCTGTACATGCTTAGCTAAACAAACGTTACCAAGCCTATAAAAGATTATTTTCCAAGAAATAGCATCTTGACAAGATGAAGCCCAAAGTCTTCTGTCTGCCTGTCAGCACAAGTATTACCCATAGATCGACAGAAAGCATTTGTTAGCTAACCTGTTTTAGCATAGCAAAAATATTTATTGCATGTAATGTGCATTTCTACAGGAAATACATTAATGCTTATTGTGGTCACTAAACCAATCTATCTAACACTAAGGCAGTTACGCTTAGGAACAAAGATACATGATTTTTAATGCTGCAAATCACCTTCGTTCCTAGCTCAAAATTATTCTGCTTACATGTATTTATTTTTGTTTCTAGTTTATTTTGGCTGATTTAAGAGGGAGGCTCATGAAGTCACCAGCACACCCAAAGCTTATATATGTTTTGAATACCGGACTGTGACCCCGCTGTTTGCACATGTGTGTTACAGCTATAACTTTGCACTGTCCCAGTGAGGAGTTTGCTGCAGTTTGCCCTGGGGAAGATAAGCCAGAGCATAATCTACACATCCTGCAGGTCTTGAGGCTGTTGAAATGTATATGCTATCTCTCGACAGAAACAGGGCTCCAAACTGATCTTCAGTTATATCAAAACATAAAGTAAGTGATGCAAAATAACTATTGACTTCTGTTTTTCTTATTCCTGAAGTTGTTTTTTTTATTTCTAACATTGAATAAGTGAGTCTTTCTGGCTCATATGAAAAGAATCCATGATTATTGTTCGTTTATTTATCAAGTTGCAACCCATCTAACGGTAGTGTCAAACTACTATTCTCCTTGGAAGAGGGACAGAGGAGTAAGAAATCTTTCCTTCTGCTGAGAGAAACATCCATGTGGCATCCACCTCTGCCAGTCAAGGAGGTGCAGTTATAAAAATATAACATCACAGTCACGCTAAATACAGCTTAGTGGAAAAACTGGAAGTGGAAGAACTAGATTCAGGGGCACCTGGATTTTATTCCGGTTTGGTCACTGACTTTAGCAGGATGAAGTGACTGCCTCTTTGTCTGCTCCCCTCCTCCTCCCTCCAGTAAATAAATTGTAGTCATAACTTATTATAAATAGCATTTACACTAGAGGGATATTACACTAACCTGCAAGCCTACTGTCAGGTCTAACTAACGTTTAAAGTGCACATTGAGCAGGGCAAAGTACTGTTAAACAGTCATAAAGTGCTGGGGTTTGAGCTGTACTGATACGGCAGTGCTTTGGTCTCAGTTTTATATTTTACAGCCACACTCTTCTGCTCTTATCAAAATGTGGTCTATAACTGCCAGCTCTGAGGAGTTCCTGTGCACAAGCTCCTGCCAAGCTTATGCCACATTCCCTGCGCAGCATTTTCTCCTAGGCTTTTGGTCTGCACACAGTAGATGGTGTTGACATTGACAAAGAAAGCGTAGGGATTACTAAAAGTCTGCAAAAGCACTTGCTTTCCCGGCAGCTCCTTTGGGCTGAATGTCACTTGCTTTCCCTGAAAGCAGCAAAGGTGTTCTTCTGAAGTTAGTTCCTCCTACTTCTCTGGTTAATAAATATACATGTTTTCAGATGAGTTTGTGTTTTTTCTGATGAAAATTGAAAATCTGCACAGGAGGTATAGAATGTGCTTATCAGCAGTTAGGGAGAACAGGTCTGCTTTTCTCTTGAAGATGTAGTATTTTAGTAATAACACAATATAGCTACTGGAAAAGATCTAATCCTAGTCTATTTTCTATAGGAGACCTTCCCAGCATTAAGGGGGGGGCGTGGTGGTGTGTGTGTAAATAATTTTTTTTTACTTAAAAAATTAGTAATGGAGAGCAAAGTCCAAGGAGGTTAAGTTGTTTGTCTGGGTTTGGTTTTTTTTTTTTCTTTCTTTTCTAAAGAAAGCCTTTTTTAAAAAAAGGCCATACACTTCTGGATTTGTCCCCACTATGGAAAAATAGAGATGTTTTAAACAAAACAGTTAATTCCAATGGGTTAACGTTAAATATCCTCTTAATTATCGTTGCTACACATCTCGACCTTAGGCCGCAAGAGTAAGGACCTGTGCCTAACATCTCAGCTGTTTCTGGGGGCGAGAGCAAAACATTCGCACCACAGTTATCGTGTCAAAACTTTGTTAGCCTGGCTTATTCAGCATTTTCTTTTCCTGCATTCTCTCACTTTATCTGCTGTCAAAAAAACATTTCAGCACCATCCGAGAGAGATCTGTTACTTTTCACGGAGCAGGACCTTCAGTTCTGATGGCCCCTCGGAGTATTTTTCACATGTTGCAGCAGAGACCTGTTCATGAATGGTCCTGCTCTGCACTCCCTCAGCTGTCTCTTGCTTATTAGTAGCTTAAGCAAGGCAAATCGTTCTCCATCTCCTCTACAGCAAAGGTTTATTTACACTGACTGTCTGACACGATTTAGACTGGATTAAACCGCTGTGCAACCACATCTCAAATTGACTTACACCCCTACTCGCTCCCACTCCCTCCACGGCTGGCACGCTCCTGACCATACATAGCGTTGCATCAAGCGGCCTCGCTGGCAGAAAGGTAATTCTCAAAATAAAAACGCGGCCAGCTTTCAACTGGCTTAGTGAGCTAAATCAGCTCCACACATGGTCCTGGGGCGAAAGCAGGGTGGGAAGGAGTGACCGGGGAAGAGCCGTGTCAACCCCGAGTTAGACCAGCTCAAACTGAGATGGCTCAGTATCCCTGGGTTATTTTGAAAATGGGACTATGAATTAAAGTGCCACTGTCAGGAATGGCCAGGGGCGCAGACACAAACCAGGTGCTTCCAGCTAATGAATTACACTGCCAGATCATCCATTGAGGCAGGCTGCCTGCCTGCTCCTCGCCCACAGCAAGTCCAAGGTAACCCGAGCTATCCCAGCCTTCAGGGCTCAGGCTTAACCTTGAGGTCTCAGTGGCACTGGTTTAACCCTTCAGTCCCTGGAAGTTAACTGGAGATACCTCCCATTTGCTAATGGCGTGCAAAGAGACCAAGCTGACATCGAAGCCTGTCAAATAGCTCCATAATACATCTGGGATTTAAGGAATATGGATTATTAAAGTCCTCTCAATAGGTGACTGAAACCCATCATTTGAAGCCTTCCTGGGGGGCTGCAGAGCAGACACACCGTATTGGTGTGACATGAGCAGGACTTCAAGTGAGAGACATACCCAGAGACAAAGCAGTCTGGCTAAACTTTTCTTTTTTTAAAGCTGAATTGAAACCGTAGTAAGTAGAGAAGGTACTTAGACATTCCTTTAAACAAACAAAAAATTTTGAGCCATTCCAAGCAGTTCCCCATGAAAATACACGAAAACCTTGATCTAAACGTTCCCAAACAGGCCACTATAAGCAGGAGCTGAGCTATTTTAATCACTGAAAGCAGCAGTAGGAAAAGTAGCAGAGGAATAACAGGTTTCACTTGTCATTCCAGAATGAGCCTCTCCGCAATTTATTAAACTAAAATTGAAATACAGTTTTTTCTTCAAAACCATTTTGTGATCTCACTGAAGAAACAGAAAGTTGCAATTCAACGTGCCACTACAAAAACAGACACACATAGCTCACATGTTCTATCAGAGTATCATGTTAAATTCACTTATATCCTCCAGAGAAGGAAAGAAAAAACCTATTAAGATTATAGAGGTTGGTACATTGCACTGCCCTGTAATTTTAAAGACTTTAAAGAAATCCATCCATACTTAATCTTAAGGTGTCAGAGCTGCCCTTTTCAACAGTTCCCTCACTGTGGTTTGCAGCAAGAAAAAAAAAAAAAATCTTAAACAAAACAACAACAACAAAAAATCCATATAGCAGCCAACAGATGGGGAGGAGGGGAAGAAAAAAAGGGAGATTTGGAAAGAAAGAAAAAAAAAAAAAAAAAAAGAAAAATATATCCCAGAGAGCATTACATCAGTTCTCCCCCCAGTTTTATTTAAAACACACGTGCCATCACTCACAGCTCTGTGGTTAGTGGAAAATATGACTGCAACTTCCATGGTGTGTGGGTTGCATAAAAAAAGGACCTTTCTTTGGCACAGCTGAATTTGGCTACTGATGGAAGGAAAGAGGGTGGCATATTTGTACAAAATCCTTGTGTTTTGGCAGGGAGGATAGTCCTGGGTGAGCCACCTCGCTGAGTTCTGTTCTTTAGCAGAAGAATAACTTCAGTACAGAGGATGATACAGAAAGAGCACAGCATAAAGCACAACATAGCATGTTTCCAACCCTTACATCAACAATTCAATACGTTATCAATGAAAAAGCAGTCTTTATAAAATAAATCATTTAGGTCAAAAAAATATTCCAGCTTTGACTACCAGAGTAAGGACAGGTTCATCCCGAAACCAAAATACTACCTAGGTTTATGCTCTAAAGATGAGTCAGCAAACATCCCCCAGACTGTGAAAATGCATGCAAGTTGTTCAAAATCAGACCCAAAAAACCTGAAGTAGTATTTAAAACTGCAGCAAAGCCCAAGCACTACCAGTTCATCAAGGACTGCATTTTGTGTGTGCGCATGCAAGAGGAGCAAATATACAGGATGAAAGACAGCTAGATGATTTTCTGGGCTTTTGGATAGCTCTACACCATCTGACACTGTGCAATCAGTCACTGTGTCATCTGAAGTTTGACTTCCAGAGAAGAGTATTTTCAGAAGGGCCCAGGGTTACCATTCAAAAGTCATTAGCCAGCTATTTTGAGAAGGACTTTAAAAAAAAATAAATCTCAAGATTTAAAAAATAAGATACAGTGATTTTCTTTTGTTTGTCTTGTAGAGGTTTAGGGCTCACACTTCCACCTTCTCCAAATCCAAAAGCAGCTGAGTTTTTTCAAGTTTCCAGGATATCTTTTAAAGAAACACACCAGATAGCAAGNAAAAAAAAAAAAAAGGCAGTAAATCTGGCAGCCCTGGGACTCCCCTGACTCCAGTTTGCAAAGCACTGTATGCTATTGCTGCTTTCGTAGGTTCCCAGGGGCCCTCTGCGTCAGGAATTCAAGCCCAGCTCTGACACGTGAATGACGTCATAGCCACTAGCAGCAGCAGCTTTTCTGGCCTCTACTCACCACAGGCTGAGTCATGGTGGCCCATAGAGCATCCCACACTTGCATTCCCAACACAGGGACTACATGATGCAGCAGGGAGAAGGATGGGAAGCAGCTGGCTGCTGCAGAGGGGCACTAGAGTGGACTTTTCCCAGGGGATGCTCCCTCCTGGAAGGCCATGGCCAACCTGCCGGGCTGCCTACATGCACCACCAGGGAGGATGGGGGACCAGGTCTCAACTGGCCTTCTTCCAGTAACGACCATCCATCTCTGCAGCTGCACTGTGTTCTTTTTCATTCTTTCTTCAGGCCACAAATTAGGTGATGTAAGCACGCGGCAAGAGCTGCAGCCTATGATTATCATTTTTCCTCAGTGAATGGGTAGCAATGAAGTCTAATTAAAAGAACAACAACAGCAATGAAGAGCGAGGCACAGTGAAGCCACCCCTCAGCTTCCAACCTCATAACACTCTGTGCACTCAAAAGCTAATGGAGAGATCACACCAATGTGACCTTGGTGAAAGATGCCTCAAGACAAGTCAACAGCTGCAATGGTGAAAGCTAGGTGCAGGTACTATCTTCAGTCCAAGGCAACTCCTGAATAACACACTTTACCTAGATACTAATTGTTGGATGAGGAAATGGACCTGAACATTAAATCTGCAAACACCACATTAAGCACCAGCAAAGCATCAGTAATAAACTGCTGCAGCGGCTTGCAAACTGCCCATCTACACCAGTGGCGGTAAAAATATTCAACTACATTAGACCTACGAGTAAAGTTGTCCTGGTGACAAATTCTGGATATGAAAAAATGGTGGTGCAGGAAAGCCTCATTTGGTGTTTGTTTTGTCTAAGTTTAGGATGACAATCTATTTCACACAACTCTATTGTTGCTGCTGCTTTTATTATCATCCAAGGACATCATACAAGAACAGACAAGAGACACATGCATGTTTACAAAAATTTTAAAAAACATGGTTGTAAAAGCCCCAGAAAACTTACCAAAAAACATAAAGACACATGAAATGCCAGATCACACGCTGCTTTTTAGGTTTTTTTAGTATCTGCAGATCTGATCAAATTTTAAGTCAGTAAGACCCATAATTACAACTGAACGCATAATCTAAGTTTTAAAACAACTAATGAAAGATATAAAGTTCCAAGACACAAGGAGTTTTTTCTGTTTGTTTCTTTTTCTAATTTTTTTTAAACTTGCCAAAAAAAAAGTCAGTTCACTTGAGGCATTCACCATTGGACACTAAACCTTTGATGAGCGTCAAGAGGGCAATTATCTCCAAAATAAAGACTTTTGTATATCATGCATCCCACATTCTAAGCTCGGTCTGAGAAGCAGGAGGAAAAAACGATTCAGACGTCAACAGTGAATTGGCCAAAGGTCTCGGCGTTACAGATATACCACTGTTACATTTTACATGGCATTAGGAAGCGTGGCAGTCATTTGACCTACCAAACAGCAAGCACTTTTGATGCAGAGCCTAATTGTCACTTATACTTTGTCACGCCATTTAGTTTCAATGATTTCCTGAACTCTTCAAGGAACTATGCTAATGTTCCAATTTTACTTTTGTCAGTATCAATGTGATCCTCATTAAAACGAAGCTGTCAAAATTTTTTTGATGCCACTTTCCTTGACAACATCTGCTCAGTTTCCCCTGTTGTCACCTTGACTGTGGGAAATAAGATTAAAAAAACCTCACAGAAATCTCATGACTATATTTTATCTGTGAGAGACATTATGCAGTGATGGGAATTGAGTTTTAGAGTCTGTTCCTCAAGAGCACAATTCTTTAATGAAGATGAATAAAATGTTATTCTATAAAGAGTCCTAACTCTAAACTAGATTTCCTCCATCTCCATGCCAACAGCAAGAATCTAGGGTAATTATCAGGGTACAAGTTTACAAATGATATCCTTATTCACCTTGTTTTAGGGACGCAGAGTATTTTAGTTTACATTCTGCTCCCCATTTTCCCCAATCAGTTTTGGAAAATGGAAAGTGGACCTCACAAACTAGTGTCAAATGCGTAGAGGTTAACATGCATGGATGTAAATCGTTGAAGACTGGAGGCACAGCTCATTCAGTCAGCGTACCACGAGCACAGCAATCTCAATGGCAGAGACACAGCCTGTTGGGAGGGATCACAGCTTCAGCTGCTCCAGCTAAATCCACTAGCAAACATGAGTTGGGCTCCTAAGAATGGGCAATTCGGAATAAGGCTTTAGGTATAGTCTGCTTTTTCAGTAATGACATTCTCTACCATTTATAAGCTTCTACAATCTCTTAACATTGCTTTAAGCTGTGTAAATTTAAGAATAATACTAAATTTCTCTAGATCTCTTAAGTGAAATCAGAATTCATTATTTTTACAATACTTGATTAATATAACTAACAAATGAAGTCCATACAACAGGAAAGCTTGCACAAAATCACGGCAAGCTTTCCTCGTAACACCCATGAACTCCAACTTGGAGGCTGAGAGATTAAGAACTTTGGTGTGCTATATGCTCAGTCCCTAGTTTCTGTGGCGTCAAAACTGGAAGTCTGTGCTAAATTTAAAAAAAGCACAGCATTTACTGCTCAGCTAACAGAATTTTAAGCATGGTTCATGGTTTCAATTTGAAGTCACTTTGTCTAACCGTGAAACAATACCGGCTTTGAAACAACACTCTGCTCTGTAAGTATTCGGCAGATGTTAAATTTACAATGAACAGGAGTCTAAACAGTGCTGCTGTAATAAATTTGGCAGAGTTTGCATTAAATGGTTGTCACCTAAAAAAAAAAAGAGTTTCAAGTCAGTAAATAAACTTTCATTTTCAAAGGAAATTAACTGCAACTGCCTTTTGTTAAAATATATTTGCCTAAGTTTTACCTGACAGATTTTCTGGTTTTCAACGGCCTTCTCCAAAGCTGAGTGCACAAGTATCCAGCATCCAGGCAGCTTTTTTTTTTTATAATGAGGCTGAAGGTGGTACTTCTTTCCTATTCAAGTCCCAGCTCCTGCATTTTTATTATTATTTGAGAATCTCAGCTTTCACTTAAGATCTAGGCAATGTTAATATATTATTATATTCATTTATTTCCAGGAAAGAAAACCCAGTAGACCACACACAGAAACTTCAAAGGTATGAATGAGCCATAGACACCCCCATGCCAAACTATCAAGTTCTATAGTACAGCTTCATGATTTCTGAATGGGTGAAATCAGCAATACAAACTACTATAACCCTAATCCTGAGGCTGGTGATAGCACAACACCAAACACTTGTGAATCGCAAACAGGGACCCAGCAGAAATCTTTTCCCCATGTTTTACAACTCCCTTAGATTTTCATTTATGTCATACACGATTGCAGTATAATTTTGGCTCTGATCGTACTGCTTTCTACAATACTTTCTTCCAGGCAAAATTCAATCTCTATGTATGTTGAACAAATCATTCTCGAATGAAACTCAGGAGGATTCTCATAATGACGATGCACATTTACATTCTTTTACGTACAGGTGTACATCTTGAACAACCTCAACAGTGGCCCTACAGTGGCTGAGACTTCAGATGGGTACAGTCCAGGGAGGGGGTTACCCAACTTGTCGGAGATGCCAGAGGTCAAATTTAAGATACAGCAGCTTCTGACCTGGGCTCACTCAGCAATGCGGAACAGCCCCAAGTCTCGCAGTAGTGCGTGTTAACGAGGATACCAGTTAGGACAAGTCTTATAGGGAGCAGCACAGGGCTACTAGTGACAGGGCTAAGCGCAGTGCTCATGCTGTGGAAATTCACCTGATTGTAGGGTTTTTATGGTCCCAGTATGCTGTTGCATTGGTATGTGGATTACACCAGAAGAAGGTTACCTCCTACTGAATGCGAGCAAACTATTATTACTGTTAAAATCTTAGTGTTTTGCTACCTCCCTATGCTGAGTCCCAAGTGAAATCATTCTGCCTTCAGGTGGCCTTACGGGTGAACACTTTTGGAAGAACAGACTACTATTAAAATAAAAAGGGAGATGAATATGTATCTACATGTCACCCGGTCACACAAACACTTCACACACTTTACAGACAGTGTGGCCTATAATTAAGATCACTCAAGGCTCCACATCATAGAACTCTACCAATTAACAACTTTGCTAAATTCTTATTGTTTAGGCAGAAGTCTTCCACACCAGGTATCTGCCTTTGGATGATATTTCTGTTTTTAAGAGAAAACTTCAACAGCTTAGCTCTTTCTGAAAATGTGACTAACAAAACATTCATAATCTCTTTCCTCCTTTCCTCAGCCTACCATAATTCCTATAGCCTTTTTCTTCAAATAGTCCTAACATCTACCAGCTCTGAAGTAAGGAAATGAAACCTTCCTTTGCCTCTTCCCCGGTAGTTCAACCAACTAAAGAAAACAGACAAACCTGACCTAGTGGAAGATGTCTCTCCTCATTGCAGGGGTGGTAGATTAGATGACTTTTAAAGGTCCTTTCCAACCCAAACTATTCTTTGATTCTATGATACTAAATTCACAGAAGCCAAACCAGACTATCCTGCACGGTCATTAAAAGCATATTTAATTTCCTGGATGAACAATTTGACACTACAATGAGCTTTGCAAAAGCGCTGAACATTCACAGTAACAACTGACGTCAACAGGTAATGGGCTTTGACAATACCCTAGGCTTACAAGCCACTGACACAGCACAAATTTGGTCCGTACATTGGATCTACCCAACCAGTACAATTCATCCTTCTCTTTGCTTTTCCAAGAAGGCTGCCATGGCTCCTTGTCACAGGCACATCTAATTCAGCGGCAGACGTGAGGCGGAGTTTTAGCAATAGCCTCACTGGGGTTAAGTTCTGTTACCAGTTACATGTCAGCATGGCCAGTTCTAGCAACTCTAAGGCAGCAAAACCCCTGCTGCAGGAGTTCTCAGGTGAAGGAAAGAGCAGGTAGGCGAGTCACTCAATGTAGAGGTGCTGCAATGCCCATCTATTCACTTTTCTCTTTGCTTGAGATTATCACCCCTTTTGCAGAAGTAAAGCAAAGAACAAGACCTTCCTTCCACCATTGTAATTCAGAGTTAACTTTTCCTGCCCTGGTAGGATTCACTGCCTCCAGCTACCTTCACCAGCCTGCCACCCAACATAGCTGCTTGGTAGCAGACACAGCCGAAACGGGAGCATATTCACCCTCCACCTTCGCAGGTCACAGATTAGCATCTTTATTCAAACTGCTGGGAGCAGCTAAAATTTGGCCACATGCTGCCTTCTTGCCACCTCTACTAGAGGGCAGC
This sequence comes from Ibidorhyncha struthersii, assembly GCA_013398815.1. Lineage (NCBI taxonomy): Eukaryota > Metazoa > Chordata > Aves > Charadriiformes > Charadriidae > Ibidorhyncha > Ibidorhyncha struthersii. The sequence goes on along the minus strand of VZSZ01006214.1, from coordinate 34,010 downwards.
AAGCCACGGCAGAGGAGCAGTTTAGACTGCCAGCAGCAATACTGGTGGTGCCCTCCCTTATCTAGGCAGCAATTTTGTACCTGCCTGGGGCAGTGGAAAAACCTTGCTCTGGCCCTGCAGATATGTGCTCTAACAACGTGGTACACTGAAGTGGTGACATGAATTATTTGAGTTGTTCTGAGCGAAAGCGTAAACTTTCTCAATGGCCTCTAGTGACAAGAAGATGGTTTTGCTACAAAAGCAATGGCAGCCAGAATTAACTATGAAATGTAGCCACCCTACTCCTTAAGAAAGGAAATGTGCCACTGAAAGTACACATATATTGCATATATAGAGAGATGTTATAGAGACAACCCCATTAGTATCACTCCCCAGCATTTCTTAATTCTTTCTTCTCAGTACCATCCTGCTGATTAGAAAATATTTATCATAAGCTAATGAATGAAAAATAAGCCCTTTGAAAATGCTCCCAGGATTAGTTTTTTTTTCTTTTTTTTTTTTTTTTTTTTTTTTTTAATATGAGTAAAGCTGTGATTTTGCCTGAGTTGGAAGCACATGTATCAATGACAGGTCAGACACTGAGTCAGTACTTGCTCCCTCGACAGTGCCTCAGCTAAGCCCTAAGCTCGCCTTTGATACCAGGGCCGCTCACTAGAGAGCTGGTAGGCAGAAGGCGGTGGGGAAGCAGGAGGCTACAGGTTTCCAGTAGAGTTCCTGGGAAGTCAGGGGACCTTGTTAATTTTGAACAAATTATCCATCTTTAAGACCAGGGGGGGTTAATTTAAATTACATTTTTATACTATATATTTAATATCAGTTTTTATGTTAACATATCTATATGTGTGTATATATAATCTGCTCAGGAGAAATTTTATTGCTTAAATTACAAAGAATAATTTTTGCATCATTAACTCAAGATCCAGTTTCTTCTCTTTGAGGATCCTAGTACTT
>VZSZ01006214.1:20367-33036 GCA_013398815.1 Ibidorhyncha struthersii | reverse complement strand
TTAAATAAAACCCACATCCCCCAAAGCATTGAAGATGCTGGCCAGAAGCTGTAACCTCTCCAGCCACCACAAACACACCTAGAAAAGTATTTGCATCTGCTCCTTTACACCTGATCTAAAGCTACACCAACTCTGTGCAAACATGACAGGCCAACATAAAGAGCAACAGAAGGTACGTGCTTTAGACTCCTGACTCTGGGGATACCTCCCCATCGCAACATTGCCTGCAAAACTTTCCTCTTGTACTCCTAAAATCACAGAATAGTCTTCTATACCATCTTCAGATCTTACTTAATTGCCCACCTTTGCCAAGAGCCATACATTTTTGTTCAGTTACAAAGCTCCACCTTTCAACTTAATCAATAGACAAAATAGGGGTGTACTAACCCCAATTTCTCACCACTCTTCTTGAGGGGCTGTCGCACCCCTTTCGCTACTCACTGTCCACTTTCAGTCTACTTTAACTATTTCTGGCACACAGAAGTAAATGACTTCTAAATCTGTACAGTAACATGTTTAGCACTGATTCTGTATACGCATGTTGTCCTTCCATCAAGCCCACAAAATCCTCTTTCTTGACAGAAAGCAGCAGCCACCCCCAGACAACACTGCTCAGCTTGCACATCAGCTGCCAACAGCACAAGCGTGACACCCAGCAGGAACATGGCTGGGGAGCATCTGCCTTCAAGACATACTTAGGTCAAGACTTCCCAAATATTGTCAGGCCTATGGATTTTAAATGCATCTGAACTCTTCAGTGAAGCAGCGACGATTAACTGACTACAGGCATGTTGTTGATTGTATATATATTGGTACAAAGAGGCAGATTAACTTAAGAAAACTGCCACTGTACTCTGGAGAAATGAAAAACAACAAAAGCCGAACCCCTGGTTGAAGGTAATGCTCCCACAGGAGGGAAAGTGCCTTCTACAAAGAGGGCCGTGCACACGTATAACCAATATAATTCACAGTCAAGACAAGAATAGGAGTTGACCAAGAGAGCACACAGGGACACAGTGAGCAACATGCCACCTACATGCTCGTACCTAAGGCTTTGCTGCAGACTGGCACAGATTAAATGCTAAAGCACTTACTATTATGTACACGATACATGCCACAACACCAAGGTGCCTGTGCTCAAGGGACATCAAAAAAAATCCTCACGTTTTTGTTATTTGTCTGAAAACATGAGCCTGACCATTGAGAGAAAGACGACACAGCCGTATACTCAGAGTTTTCCAGCTGCATCATACTTGCATGGGAGCCCCCCTGCGAGGGCAACACGAAAGCAGGACTTGCCACCATCGCCCCACACAGTGCCCGCATACACACCTCAGCAGGCAGCCCCGCAGCGGGAGAGCTGGGCTGGGGGCAAGGGAAGCTACAGCACATAACCGTGTACAGACACGTACTCAGATTACACGGGGCAGAAGAACTGCACAAAAGTATGTTTGCTTTGCAGCTTTCACTGGTCATGAGACACTTTGGACAGGAGGGACATAGAAGACTCCCTTCTAGTCTTCAGGAAGAGAAACATAAGGAACCCTTGGGGGGAAAAAAGAACAACAACAAAAAAATATCAGTATCCACATAAAAATCCATTCTACCCAGCACATTCAATTAATTTAATACAAATTGTTTTCTGATAAGACTGATAGATAAGGAAACAAAGGAAGAAGTTTTAGGCTCATAAAATGCAAATGCCTTGTCTATGAAAGGCACAGAAAGCCTCATCTTCCACTTTTCAGTGTACTTTGAGATTTACAGTGGAGGACACCATATAAATGCAGTATTTTATATACTTTGGCTGATTTAGTTCCAATTTCACTCCTACATGAAACGCACTTACGAGCAAACCATGTTTGATTTCTAGGGAATATGGTCTTTCTTACTGGCTCAATTTTCTAAATTTTTCTCATTGGATAATGCAGGTTAGAAGGGACCCCAAGAAGGTTTCTAGTCCACCCTCCCTGCTCAAAGCAGGCTTAGCTCTGAGGTCAGACCAAGTCACTCAGGGTTTTACCTAGTCTGGTCTTAACCTCCAATGACAGAGACTGCTCAACCACCCTGGGCACCTGCTCCACTGCCTGACTGTCTTCATGTGGGGAGAAGGTTTCTCCTTACGGCCAGTCTGAACCTCTTATGTCAATTTATGTCTGTGGTCACTTAACCTTTCACCACACAGTGTTGTACATAACTTGGCTTCATGCCCTCGATAACTTCTACCCAAGTGCTGGGGGGTTGTTGTTGGTCCTCCCCCAAAGCCACCTCTTCTCCAGGCTGAGCAAGCCCAAATCCTCAGCCTGTCCTCACAGGGCAAGTGGTGGTGGCCTCTGCTGAAATCGCTTGGTTTTTGTATCAGGGAGCACAAACCAGGATGTACTTCTTGGATGTGATCTAAGGAGTGCTGAATAGCAGACAATCACTTCCCTTGATGTGCTGATTATGTGCCTAGTGATACAGCCCAGGATGCTGTTGGCTTCTTTTGCTGCCAGGGTGCACTTCTGGTTCGCATGCACCCCTCACAGCCCCAGGGCCCTTCCCACAGAGCTGCTCGCCCTAGCCCCTCCATCCGCCAGCCTGCATCCCTGCCAGGGGCTCTTCCTTCCCACGAACAGGACTTTGTGTTTGTCCTTGCTGAACTTCACAAGGTTCCTGTGGTTAGGGTTCTCAGCCTGCCCAGGTCCCTCTGGATGGCAAGCCTGCCCTCAAGTGCACTGTCTGATCCTCCCAGTCTGGTGTCATCCACAAGCCTGGTGAGAGTGTACTTTGTCACCTGCTCCAGGTCACAAAGATGTTAAACAGGACAGACCCCAGGGCAGACCCTCACTGCGTTGCACTTGTCGCTGGCATCCTGGCAGAGTACAACACATTAACCACTACCCTCTGAGCCTGATCATCCAACCAGATCCACCCTAGATTGATTACAACACTGCAAGACAGAGTCGTAAGCCTTGCTAGAGTTTATAATAATGACTACTCTTCCCTCATCCACAAATCCAGTCATTTCAAAGAAATGAATCAGGTTGATCAGTCATGATTTACCACTGGTACATCCAGACAGACTGGTCCCAACAGCCTTCTCCTCCATGCACCCAGAAGTTTGTTATAAGAGCTGGAGGACCACTGCAGCCCCATCCGAGCAGAAGCCTCTGCAGCGTCAGGGCAGATGCTCTAACCAGTGCTGCGCACGATGCCCAGGGGAGCTGCTGATTAACCCCACACTAAAGACCCCCAGTCTTTAGCAGTATTCTGCACCCCTTCCCAGCATCCTTCTTTGCATATATCTATGTAAATTACTACTTCCAAGAGCTATACTCATGCTCTGACCCAAGCACTAGTGAAACAGGTACATGACTCCCCATAATCAGGAGTCAGCCTTTCCCAGCAGTACCCGCATCCAGAGATACCAGAAGACCTCAAAGCAGAGCTGGGCACTGCAACACCAACAGGCAACGGCAGCATCCCAGCCCCACACGCAGCCCCTGCCCCGCTCACTGTCCAGCCCCTCTTTGCTGCCCACACACTGCAATCTTAAGGAGCACTTGGTACCACAAGTTTACTCAGTTCTGAAACTGTCACGTGTTGGGGACACAGTGCCACCACCTGCACTGGGACCCACTCCCCCCAGAGCAGAGGATATGGTCCATGCAAGGAACAGCTCTGTACTGCACTGCTGTTTGAACTGTCCCTGAAAGGTACGGCAGCCACCATCTGCTGCAGGGACAGCTATCCCAGTTGCCCAGAAAAGAGTCAAAAGGCTTGTTCTGTGATCCTGGCCACATCTCAGGTGGTGCCGCAACCACCAGTCTGCCCAAACCAAACCCAGACCGCCCCTTCCCATTCTCCAGTCACGTGCTGTTATGAGACACCTGTTCCCACTATAACCTAGTCCCAGCATGACTATTGCTATACCAAAACAATATTTTCCATTTCCAGAGAGTTTCTGGATGACCACCAAGACCTTGCTAAACCCAAGATCCTTAGTGGAGGGACTGCCAGTTTTCTCTTTGTACACCTCTCAGTGGACAGCTCGTCCAGGATGGAGGTGCCAACATCCTGCAGTAAGGCAAGCACACACCCAAAACTTAGCAAAGAGAAGTCTACCAGACATGGTCCATTGAAGCAGCTAAGCAAGAAGACACAGCGAAAAAGGAGAGGGGAAAAGGGTTTGTCACATGACTGTGCCAAGCTGAATAAAAACAATAAAAGGGGGGGGCGGGGCTTAACCAGAGTTTTAATTGCTCTGGGACTTAGTAAACAAGCAGTTGATTTTGAGTCTGGGAGTTAATGCCAACACAACAGCTGGCCTTCAGAAGGGATTTACTAATATAGCAACTTGTAATTAACACAAGGTCATCACTAAAAATTACCAGGCCAATTTGCTGTTAAATAGCTTCCTCCAGGGGATGTGTCCCTGTTGGAGTGCAAGCTACTGCATTGTGTCCATGAAGACAGACAGCCCAGGCAAGAGCTGCATTTCCCTGTGGAGACAGGGTCACCATACGGGGCCCCCCATAACCCCGACATCTATTCATGCCCAGGCCCCTCTCTCCCCTCAGTGCCCCACAGATCAAAGTGGCCTTCTGTTCCCTTGCAGACCGATGTGCTACAACACCTGCAGCATCTAAGACCACCAGAGGTCTGCATCAAGGTTGACAGCAAAGAGCCAAAAGTTGTAGAAGAAAATTTTGCAACATCCTTTGGGCTGGTTCCACCTGCCTTCACTTCTCCCCCAGGCATCACAGCCGTATAAAAGATGGAGACCATAACAGCTGTATCCTTCACACAGTTCCCTCCACAAGTCTCTTCCCACTGTAGATCAAGGTCTTCCCAAACAACTCAGTCCATAAGTCACTTTGTCCCAGAAACCTTCTGGGACATCCCAGCCTCTGGGATGATGTCCATGTAAATGGAAATTTTGAGCAGCCTGTGGAGGCAGGTTTTTCGTTTCTTAGGCAGCAGAGTTTCTCCACTGCCTTCAGATACACAGATTTCCGTACCTGATTTTGCACAGATGGCTGGGGTGGCATGTCTAGGTGAGTACTACCACTTCCCACACTTGTCCCTGCTCTTCCTTTGCCTTGGAGAACATGCCTTACTCTCCATATCCTGGCTGCTGGCCTAAACCTTCCCAACCCCACCCCTTGTTTCAATGCACAGACTAAAACATCCAATTTGTTGCTTATTTTACAGAATATGGAGGAACCCTCTTGTGAAGTGAGCCAGCAAACACACTCCTTTATCTGCCCCAAGGACAGAGGCATCTTGTGCTCATAAGTGCTCTTTGCCTTTCACTGTCATTCTTCCACACTTCACCTGGCAAGATTTCCAGCCCTCACTGCGGTGGTAGGCAGTCTTCATGAAAAAAAAAAACAATTGCAGAGGCCATTCCTATTACTTGGAGGTAGATGGACACCAAGATACTTGACGACCATTCCCTCGTGCTGCATCAGTATGGAGGCAGGATAAAAGCTTCCACAGGTGGTTGCTAGATGACTTCTGCTGGAAGACATGGCAGGACCAGTACCGGCTGCTCAGCCTGACCAAGCTGTCTGCCTGATGGCAACAGAGGCAAAGCAGGGGAAGAGACAAGGCACTGTGGAGACAACTGGAAAGGTTTCATCCCACCACTTGGGGGTAACTCCTACCTTCAGGCTTCTACCAGGACTTTTGCAACAGGAAGGAGAAGGTTAACACAGCTACAAAGCTAAGCAAAACCAAGAGGGGAAATACCAGATGAGAGGAAATCCAGAGTCCATCCATTAGTGCCATATGCCAGCAGTAATTGGTCTAGTAATATTCATTTCCGCCTTGCCTCAGCATCTACCAGTAAAACTACATATCAAGGTACAGGCTTGTCACCTCTGCACACCCTTATGCACAACAGAACAAGTAACAGATAATTTCATATCACTTAAATACCAGCTTCACTCATGTCTTATCTGACTTCTTCCCCTGTGATTCGCTTAAAGGTATTCAAAAAAGGAACAGGATTAGCAGTTCAAAAGATAAAGTTTAAAATAATATTTTATGGTAAAATAATTACTGTATAAATCGGGATAGGCACGAGGGACTGGGCTACTCAAGACCAAATCCTGCCTTGTACCTTTTCTTAAGCAAGTCAGTGGACTTGCCAAGGCCTTTGACTCCAAGGCAGCAGTTATATATTTTCCAGTTTTGCAACATACTTCACTTTAGGGGTAAATAAGCTCCTTTTCAGTCTTCGTTCAACATGCAAAACACCTCACAGCGATCTTGCCAAGCAGTTCCTCACAGGACAAGCAAATAAGTGATTCTTTTTATCCTTTCTGAAAATTTCATATTCTTGAATCTCTTACAAGTCTGGGAAGGTGGAACTCATTCGTAAATAAGGTCCTGGGAAACACACATGGCCACAGCTTGGCAGGACCGCAGCCCTGAATGAGCTCTTTCATTTTCGGCATGTTTGGTAACTTGGGTTAAAGAGCAAATGGTGGTTTTGATAGAATATTTCAAACACAGAGCAACTAGAGTGCTACAGTTACCTTTACCTAAAAGGGACTCGCATAATAATAACAACTGATTTTTCAAAGCATTCCTCTCCATACCTCCTAAAGTAACCAAAGGTGCTTCAAAAACACTAGGAACAGCGGTATAATTTAGTCTTGCTAAGTACAAAGTTGAAAACAAGCAGGGAAAAAAAGAAAGAGGTTTAGAGCAGACTAAGCAGAACAGAATTCACATGTGAAGCTGCACATGAAAAGGTGCGTTCATTTTTTGTTTTCTCTCTAAGTTACCATATAGCATTGCTGCTGTGCCAAAACCAATGCACCTACTCATGATCTGCACCAAACCTACATGAGTTTGTATATTTATGACCTTTACGAAGAGCCCTTTATGCATGCACAGAGTTGATCGGGCTACTTACTCTTGGGTGTATGGCCACAAGAATTCAGTTGCAGCACTGGTGTCTGTATTCAAAAAAAAATTACCAACAAGAAAGATGTAAGGTGATAAAATACTGCAGACTGCAAATAAAGCTGTCTGATGTCATCTTGTGAGCATGCTGATGGTAAGCCCACAGAAGGAAGTGACAGATCCAGGAGGTTTTGGGGCATAACACACAGCAAAAACCACTCATCCCCCCACCAAGTGCCAAACACCCAATAAAAGATTTCCAGACACAAACTGCAGCAATTCCCATCCTTCGAGGAATAGCTTGAAGCATCATTTGGAGAACAGTCTCATTAAATTAATGATGGGCAAAATGAAACCTGACCTTGAAGAACCTGTAAGCAAAGCTCACACACTAAGAGCTGCAAATCAACCCACCTTCCCTGCAACCTGAACAGAAAGAAACAGTATTTCCCAAAAATTATTACCACAAGCTGCATCAGGAAGTTGCTAATATCAGCATCGAGTTAATGGTTGGTTTAGAGATTCTGTTCCTTGTAGGATCATGTTATATACTCCTCTTCAGGGAATATTTTTATCCTAGCCTCAACTTATTTCTACAAGTTGGGGTTTTTTTAATTATTATTTGGTATATTACGGTATATTCCAGGTCAGCTGTTTAAACCGTCATCTAACTGAAGCTTAAACAGGAAGTAAAGGAAAAAAAATTGAGGTGAATTTCACTTTTTCTGGCTATCTCAGGTAATTTTCCCAGAACGTCAAAGCTACAGAAGACTATTAATAAATTTAGCACCAATATCCTGTCATAACTGTTTATTCTGGCCAGATAAAACCACATTTGGTGGAAAAACATCAATTTCTTTTCAGCATCGTAACCTGGAACAGCAAAAGCTTTCTTTATAAATATCCAAATAGCTTTTTCTCTCCAACCTGCCCAGTTGGCTTACATATAACAACCCTTGCTGTAGGGGACAGAATAACCATTTACACTCTCAATTGCAGATCATCCAATTTCTGCAACTAAGCTACACTCCAAAAAGCTTGACTTGTACTGGGTAGAGATTATCAAGGCTTCAGCGTCCTTCTTTCTTCTAACGTGAACTCAGTAGATTATTGACTTTTTTTTTTTTAAAAAAAAGTTTATTTATGGGAAGAAGTTTTCATGAGATAGTTCAGAGAAACATTTTTTGTTTGTTTGTTTATTTATTTCAAAAGGCAATCTATATACAAGGGAGTTGGGGCAAGACCAGCTGCCAGGCATCTGGCAGGTTTGTCAGCATTGGCACACGCTGGATATCTGGCAGTTAGCTTTTGCATCTGCTAGTTTCAGCAACAGCCATAGCTACATCAAAAGCCACAAAGGCATGTCCTGGTTATTTTTCATGGTGTCTGCATTGATCTAACACATTCTAGGTTCACTGCCCATTTTTTTTTGTTGGTGGTTTTTTGGGTTTGCTGTGTTCTGCCCCCCCCCCAAAAAAAAAGGTGTGAAATAAGATGGCAAGTGCCCCAGTTTGCCTGGGATAGCAAGGTGATAACTGGAAGAGATCCACCATTAATATACCATGTCTTTGTATATAGATGCATATATATATCTATTTGTCAAGCTCCTCTAGGCGTTAGAATGACTGTCTCAAAGAGGCAGTGCTCCACACCATCTTCTCATGCTGCCCTGTCCACCAACAATAAATAATCCCCCATTACATTAAAATACATTGTTCCTCTTGTTTTTTGATTCCATGGGGTTTAGCTTGTCAACTTCTTAATTTATTTTGGGCAATGTTACCCTCTATGGTAACACAAATAATAAACCTGTAGGCTTAGTGCTGTGATGAACGTTGCTGGCTAACCTAGGGCCACTAGCACTGTTTCCTGAATACCAAAGAAGAAAGGGAACACTTCACTAAAAAACAGGAAACCACATTTTAGCAAATCTAAATTCTAGTTTTGTGAGCATCTCGAGGGCAGTCTAAGGCCATATTGATCCTGAATGCACAGCCTGGCCCTGTCCAACTGCTCACCCCACGTTGAGACCAGCACAAACAACCAGGAGGCCACACAGCAGACCAGGATTGGAAAGCTAATCTCAGCAAAAACTAAGTATTTGGGCTGTGTTTGCTGAGCTGGTTTCATTTGGATCTGTTTCCTGAGCTGGCTTCCAGTTATGTCTGTGCCGGCACACACTGGGGATGTGTTTGGGGCAGGGAGATGCTGGGGCAGCTTTTGGCAGTGGGTGCAGCTCAGGTGCCAAAGCAGACACAGGAGTGCTGCAGCCCAGTGCTGCGAGGGGAAGGTTTATCCCTGCTGGCTTTGCAGGGGTGCTAAGGACCCTGGCCCTGCCAGTACCTCCCCACCAGCGCTGCCTAGCACTTGCTGTTAGCTTTAACCTGTGTGGCGTCCCTACTTGTATGTCATTCCAAGAGGAAAGTAGGTGCCATGACTCCAGTCACACCAGCTGCACTGCTCAGCAACTCATGGCTGTCCATATTCCCTAGCGCACATCCCAGGCTCACCACTTGTCTCACGTCTGTGCTTCAGCGCTCTCAGATTGAACAGTCCTCACGCCGCAAACAGCTTAAGCAGACCAGGTCAAGGCAGGTAGGTGGTGAGTTAGCAGAGGCTGAGATTTACCTTTGTGCCAAGGCAAAGTTTTGCACTGCTTATCTCTGGCACAAGCCTTGAGCACAGGAGAGAGGCTGCCAGGAGGTCTGGGCAGAAGTCTTCCCTCTACCTGCACCAGGTGCTTAAAATGCATGCAAATTTTACCTTCCGAGTTAAAGGCTGCTTTCAGAAATACAGAGCTCATTAACAATACTGCCTCAGCACATACCACCTGTGGAAGTGAGGTTTGGGGGATTTTTACATCTCTACCAATGTATCCTTGCCACTCATCTTACAAATTCTGCAATGTTTTATGTTTACCCACCACAGGCAACTACCTCTGGTATCTAAGGTGATTTGATTATCATGACACTGCGTTGTTTGTCATCACTATACTGCAAAGAAGTATTTAATGGTCAAATCTATGCTTAGAGAAGTGAAGTTGATTTTCTTTGCTGTTGGACCACTAGGAAAAATGACAGATTTAATATTTGCAAAGAACTCGGAAAGCATCTGGGAGAGAAAAGCAGAAGTATACCATCCCTGGTAACATTAAAGGATGAATATAGGTAGGGAAGGAGAAAAAAAAAAAAAACAAGCAAGCTATGTAGTTTGTTTGTTTTTTTTTTTTTAAAGAAAAAACTCACTGTGAAGTAAGCCAAGAGATTCAGAGATACAGTGGATATCCTATACATTTCTCACCTGCCCTATCTTTTTTTAGCCCTCTTCACACAGCTCCCTGCTCAGCTATCTCTGTGTCACTTCACTCTCGGCAGAACACTGAGAAAACCATTTTTCTACTTTTCTTTCCTGGGAATCTGAGGCTCTTCGGTCTGTGGATATCTCACCCATTTCTCCCTCTTTGCGACCACCTTCCCAAGAGATCATGGCAATGCTCCCTCCCACAGCTAACATGCCTGAGCAAGAGGGATGTTTTTGCCTCATCCTCGTGGTTCTGCCATACACCTTCACCATCCTCCAACCTTTGTCAGCCTGGGAATTGAGGAAAAGCAGCTCAACCTTAAAGTCAGACAACAGATAGCATTCAGGGATATCTGTTTATACTAGCTAAAGCCTTACAGCTGCAAGGCAGTGAGGCTCAGGCAAGAAAAACAAGGCTTTTAACACTAAGCTCCAGTAAGATCACACTCAACAGGCTCAGGTTTCAAAACCTGCTCCTGCAAAATTGTGTGCACAGGCATCCACTGCAGGTGTCCCACCATTTAACCCCTAAAGTGGTGCCACTGGTATCACCTCAAAAAACAATCACCACATTCATTTTATGCTCAAGCCTGTGGGGGATTTGTCCGCTCCTAAAGGTGCATTTCCAAAATCCTAGGTATGCCCTCAGAGTCCACTGATGAAAGCTTACACAAAACCAGTTTTCAAGAAACTGTGTTTTTGGTGTCATGGGCCATTATACACAGGCGGTGGCAAACAATGGAAGTAGCTGGGAGAGAGTTCATTTACATTTTGCCACTTTTCATCTGTCTCTTCAGGGGCCCATAGTTAATCAAACCAACACCCCTTCTTTCTGTGTCACAAGCGCAAGAAAGAAGTAGGCACTGTACATCCTTCCCGCTATTCTCTTGCAAATGGAGCCACAGCAGAATTCAAAAGTAGCGCACAGAGGCCGAGTGAATTATGCATTTGGCTCCTCTCAAAAGCCAAGGAAAAGCTCAAATGCCAGATTTTCTTAAAAGCAAAGCATCCCATCAGCAAAATGACACTGACTGTCTGTACTGGGGGCAGTGGGCTTTTTCTTTTCAGAAATAGCATCCATTCATCTGTTGTTGTTTTAATTAGAAAAACTGATAAATACAAAACCAATGGGGGAAAACAAATACAAAAATAACAAAGACACATTTATCTGTTAAAGGGAAGTGGCAAAGAGCAGCTGTCCTTTAATGATCACCAGGCACGTGAAATTAATGCACAACTTTATTACAAATTTAAACCAACAAAATAAATTAAAACTCAAGTCAGACCAGGAACCCAGGTGGGAAAGGAATAAGCAAAGCTCAGTTTACCCCTAGCCTGGCCAGTCATCTCTGCAAAAATAAGTACCTTTGTCTGCTGCCTCCACAATTATTCTCTCATCACCATTGCTGAAGATGAGATAGGAAAGCCACTGCCCCGTTCTGAACAACAGGCGCTTTGCTTTACACCAGTGCAGTAAATGAATAGCTCCAATTATTCATAGGGGCCACAGATACATGTGGTGTAGAAGTTTAATTTTTAAAATTTCCATGAAATACACGCATTTAAATATAGCATAGGGAACAATAGCGCATTGATCTAGTCCTTCCCCCAAGTAAGTCTTTTCCATTAGTGGGATCCAATCTTGCACTGGCAAAATTCCCATCGAGTCCAGGGAGCTTTGCACGAGGGAATACCGCATTGTTCAGCTACTCGCCCTGCTCTGCTAGATCCTGCATGCCGAGGAGACAGAGCAAAAGGGACAAGGCGCTAAACAAGGTTCAAAGCAAACGAGTCGCTGCTGGGATTGAGTGAAGGAAGGGAATAGCCTCCTCCCTGCTCCCAGTAGCCCTGTCCTGCAGACGGAGAGCCCCCCCCCCCAAATACCACGGGGAGCACAGGGTGCTCTTCACATCTTGTGCTCTAGGCTGCATCTACGGTCCAGCCTCCCCTTCTGCAAGCACTCATACATCTAGGATTAGTGCATTTTTTCCCCCCACTGACTGGTGACACATTGAATTCATGCTTAGCTAAAGAGTATGGGCTGTTTGAATACCATCCTGCCAAGGCTACCACATGATTTTATTATTTACGAGATCCTTAGTTTTCAAGCATTGGCAAAAGAAGCTTACCAAAGTTTTTATTACAAATTCCACTTCTGCATGGAAGTCAGCTGAACGTTTAAAAGTGCACTACATATATCTCAATTCAGAATCAACTGCAGTGGGGAAAAGAATAGGATTAGCTTTATTTTGTGAAAAATTCCAACAGAGTTTCGTGCACCCAGATGTTTTCTTTCTTTGCAAAAAAAATAGTAGGGTCACTTGTTCCTGTAAAAAGGTCTTTATTAAAATATAACATGTACCGGGCACACGGGTCAGTCCTAAAGATCAGTGATTTTAATACATTTGAAAACAAAACAAAAAAAAAAAAAAACAAAACACAAAACTCCCCAACAACAACAGAAGAAAA
>VZSZ01006214.1:0-14162 GCA_013398815.1 Ibidorhyncha struthersii | reverse complement strand
ACAAAGTTCTGCACCAAACACAAGTCATCCAGCCCAAACCAAGACACAGGCTGCAGATGTGACTGAATCAGAAGTTAGGCTCCTTCTTACAGTGAGATCTCAGTAACTGTGAGGAAGAGGCAGGCGTTATGGTATCTGTTGGTTTCTGACATTTATATATCCTAGTGAAGGACTACTCTCCCAAAACATATGCCAACTGAATAACCCCTTATTAGAGCTGGCATCAATAATAAATCTGCAAGGCCCTCCACAATCATGTAAATAATCATTGACAAACCACACATCAATTATAACCACCAGTGTTACGTATATATGAGACACTAACCATCCTCAGGTGCCAGGGATGACTCATTTTGGGTGGAGGGGAGGGAAAGAGGGGAAACAGTGTAATGTCATCTTAAACTAACCTTGTTTTCAGTATAGCACTTCAGACAGATCAGTGAACATTGTAACCCTGCCAGCAGATACCAGATCCATCACATCCATCAAGGAACTGCCATTATAAAAGGCACTACAAGGTCACCTCATCTCAATAATGACACAAGAGTGATTGAATATTAACCACATCAACAACCACAGCTTGTCCAAATGCAAAGACACCTGAAATCCAAGCCTACACCCAATCGTTCCATTTCTTTCAATAGAGGTCAGTGGAAAATAGGGACACAGCCCATCTAACAGGATAAAAACTGCTGTTAAAACTCTGTTCCAACACAAACTGACATACGAAACAGCCTTCTTCTCAAGGAAGCCTTCACATTTGTACAAAGTAGTTCTCAGCTTCCCATACTGATGGAGAAAAGAAGAAAGTCAGGGCTGAACCCCTCGGAACGTGCCAACCCGAGCCAGAACAGCAAGACAAGTGATTCCTTGAGAGCTGCGCAATGCCAAGCAAAACCCAATACCCCAGGTTAAGTAACTAGGAGATTAGGAAATTAACCATTTTGGGGCACAGCATAAATTGAACCAGCTTAGTAATAAATTACCTCAAGAATGGCAAAGCTGCCACTCTAAATGACATCTGGACAAACAGATATAATGCTGTGGAGCTGAATCGGATGCCTGGCAACTCCCAAATTATTAATATACCTTGACTTATGTATGAAAATCCAGGACATGCAAGGCAAGTACACACTGTAACACTTTTCAGTCGTGGAAAGTTTGCCTTGGGACTGCAGAACCTCTTTCCTACTTCTTCACAAATGATACAAGTTCACCTTAAACAGTACATCAGCACCTGCTGGAAATTCTGCCAATATAATATAATAGTCAAGTGCTGAACATCACTTGCTATATTGATGATGACTTTAAAGATGATGCGGTCACAACTGTCACATCCATCGACCTGTCATAAATATCTCACGTTACCCATCAGCAACATACACAGCGTGATGAAAGATCATCACACAGCACGAGTGAAATGCTCTATTAGAAAAAACAATTATTTTACATCGGCCTTTCAGGAAACAGAGTTGATGGCTCAGGTAATGAAACAGCCTACCACAAGTCACTGATTTGTGTAGGTTTTATTAAACAGCATCATGACTGACCAGTCAATTTATCCTCACACAAGAAATATTACCTCTATGAGCATCTTGCACATTACAATCAACCAAGGTATTTGCCCAGATTGAAGCCAAAGGGACAGCAGGATTCTCATGTTGCTATTATTAAATACATACCTATTATAAATACACATTAAATAAATATACAGCTATATTTATTTAAATATATAAACTATACATACCTAAAACACATATGCATGTGTAAATGTATACAGCCACATATACCAAACACCCGCCCAGCTAAAACACAGGCAAGTCTTTCATTTCTACAATCACAAGATCAATAAACAGCTTTGCACAACTTGGAACAGGGTGCAGCTTGCCCACTACCGAAATCTGCTGTTCCTGTGACAAACGCCGGCCTGCACGTTTTCCATGAGGGAATATATGAAGAGACAAAAATGTAAGATTAACGCTAAGAATAATATGTTGAGGAAGTTGATAAGTTTTAAATGGGAGGCCAGACCAATAACCCTACAAACTGCAGCAACTGCACTCTGTTTTTTAGCAACCAAATCTAAGTCTGGCGTGGGAAAGTTCAGTCAGTACATGCAAAGAAATACAGCAAGTAAGTGTTGNATCTAACCTATGGCTATACTATAGCCATTAGCCAGCTAAAAATTGTTAAAGCAGTATTGCTGTAATGCAGAGGGATTTACCAGGCCCTTTGGAGACTGCGTATTTGGAAACATGAAGGTCACGGTTCGACGTATTCAATGACAGATTGGAAGTAACCACTGAAGCTCCTGAACACCCACTCGAATATACAATTAATGCCTGCATCTGAATTGGCAAGACAACAATAACACGCAGGAACAGAGCATACTGGCACAGGTGAATGAAGGAAACCAGCCAGCAAGGGACACCTTTAGGGTGCGGGACCCAAGGATAGTGGCAGGCTGCGCACTTGGTTGGAGGAAAACCACACAGGAGTGGTAGCAAGCCATGAGACGCAGCAGCCGGAGGCTGTACTACCTACTGGGAGAAGGACTGCCTGTGAGAGAGGGGATGATGCACATTTCTCCGTATTGCTTTCTGCTCTGGTGCTACCAGCTTGACACAAACCCTGCAGAAGAGAGTATTTCTTGCCAGGCCCACCAGAAGAAGTTACGGTTTCATGAGCAACCACCAGCACAGCCCAGCATGGGACAATGACTAGGTAGGGACGGTGCTTTTCCAGGACTGACAAACCCTGAACGCAGGCAGAGCCACAGGGATGCTACTAAGAATCAGGGTGGGCGAGGATGACAACCTCAGCAATGGAGTTTACCTGCTTAAGGGAATTTATTATTTTTAATTACAGATTACCCTTCCCCTACACCTTGTATTCAGAAAGACAGATTCTCTAGATAGTCCAACAAGACTAAAGATAAACAGGAGCTCCAACACGTGTTGAGAAGGTACCTCTACCAACAGAACAGGATCTAGCAGGACCAAATGCACACAGCCAGTATTGTGAACAAGGACGGATGGCACAGGCAGCGTTCACAGCCTTAGGCAGGCAGGAAGAGGTGAGCCATACAGAATCAGAGCTCTGCCTTAGACAAAAGTTTACTCTTTACCCAGCCTTTCCCATTTGCTTCGATTTGATTGGAAAAAAAACCCAACACAACACAAACACCCTACACCAACAAAAAAACTCACAAGGATCAATTTTCTCCAAGATTTCCAGAATCTTCCAGTTCCCAAACCACCACAGCCCACCCAGACCCCTCCCATCCAGGCACACGGCAAACTAGAAATTAATTTTGTTTTAGAAAAGTTAATTATAATGGGGGTGGGGGAGCACAGGAAGAGACTAGACTTTAAAGGTTTGGGCTCTCTCAGGGCCGGGAAATGCCAGCAGCATACTTGGGACTTCAACACAACTCCTAGCTCTCCCCTGAAGAGCTCACTCTTTGAAAGCAATTTTTCTTCTCACTTCACTGAAGCAATTATGTTTATCAGATATCATGATATTTACCAAATAAATTAGGATTTCTCTTTCTTACTTTTCTTAGCCCTCTCTAAATACCAGCTGCATACCTCTCATGCTGAGCAACTGCAGAGAGCCCTTTACAAGAGGGCTTCAGGCTGAAGGAGAAAACTTTCCTGTAAACTTAAGTCCACCACTGCAGCACAGCTCTGGTCACTCTCGGTCATCCACAACAAAATTCAAACACCAATTCAAGAAGCCAGGTGTACAGCTGACATTATGAAAAACTGCTCATGGAATAAGAGAACCCCATTGTCACGTGCACCAGCATTCCCTTGAACTCCCCACTCATCCCAGTTACTATGAAGAATCGTTCAAAGAAAATCAAGACTTCCATTTCTCAGAATTCATAAAATTCCTTAAAAAAGAAGTGGTAAGAAATCACATACTTACATAGTTTGCTGAAAGTTACGGCATAGCAGCGCCTGAGGCTCATAGACACAGGGCTTCTTCACACAAACACAAGGGCTACAAAGCAGGTTTCAGGAAGAACCTGACCTTCCTTTCACCCAAAGCTCACCAGGACTGCTGGGTCTCTGCAAGTCATTTTGAAGCACAAACATTCCCACCTGGACTTAACTGGGCTCACTGAGAGTACTGAGGACAAATTAATTCAATAAGATCAGGTTGTGTTGGAACCTTTTAGTCCCTGGGAATTGTTCAACTTACAAAATGTTAGGTTATTTGCATCATAAAAGGTAACTATACTAAGAGGTTGTGGGATATTGAATGCTTTAGTGAATTACTTCTTTTGTGTTGGATGCAGTACGTAGGGGAAGGGGAAGTTGCATACAACAGTATTTACAATTTCTTTTACTTTTCTCCATGCAGCCAAGGCAACAAGGCTACTTACATGCTGTGGTTTCTAACTTACAAGATGCTCTCCTTTGCTTGCATAATGCTGGCACAATCATGAAATATTAAGTTCTGCTTTTTTCTATGTTATTGTAAACCCAACTGGCTGATTTTCACTCTCCTTCATTTTCCTTTTCTACTACTAGTTCTGGAGTTACAGAAAGTACCTTTCCTGTAATATCAAGGAAACTTTTCCAAGACACTTAGCATTTGCTTTTCCATCTGGATAACACTATCCGCTCAGTCTCCATGAATTCCACACTTCTTGAACAATTGCTCTTTCCAATCAGTTTTTAGAGTTGTAAGGTGAAAACACTCCATGTTATAAAGTGCTATTCAACAAAAAAGGAAAGAAACCCAGGCAGGTCCTTCTCCCTTCATGTCTCCTCCATTAGCAGAGAACCAAGAACTTCACCTCGTCAATGTTTTAGCATGTTTCCTCAATACACCTGCCCCTGCTTAGATACCAAATTGCAGCCCAGAAAACAGCTTGACACAAGGGGAGCATCACACCTGGCACCAATGGTCCCTTGTTTTAGGGCAGGGGCGTAGGCAGGACAGCCACCTGTACCTGGCAGGTTACCAGCTGTTCCAGGCTTTAAGACGCTCACTGGGGACTCCTGTGACACATCACAGTAAGAACTATGGCCAGCTGGGCTCCCAGAGCCCCTGCTAAACAGCTGAGGCAATTTATAATAAAATATTACGTATTGGATTAAGATTCCCCATGTCAATGACTGCAGGAGCAGTCTCTGCAATGCTAAATAGTATTTCTGAATAAAACAAAAATCAGTGAAAACAGGAGCAAATATGCCTCTGATATGCTCAAGTAACACTCACACATCTCCTGCAAGGGGCTGAGCAGGATCCTGCCCCTCTTGGCTTTACTGTCTCAAAAGGGTCTCCTCCAGATTAAATCCTAGTGATACCGTGAGTCCAACTCTTCCCAGTTTCAGGTGGTGGAAGCAAGGTGGGAGCACACACCCATTCTGCTGCCTCCCACTGCTCTTCGGCAAGGGCTGCTGTGGTCCCCCTGACTACAGGCGGTACCTCTGTGAGAGCAAGAGCTTCCTGAGGATACCATGACACACACCTAAACACGTAGGATGTAAAACATGCAGATATCTCAGTGTTCTGGAAGGTTTCAGTAACATGCATTTTAAGAAGTAAATCTGTAAATCTCATCTAATCTGACCATCTTTGCAGTTATTAACACTGAATCCAGGGGGGGGTGGTGGTGTTAATTAATTATCACATTTTATTCATTCCTCCCAATGTAAGAGCACCTATTCTATATTAAACTACAAGTGACTGCTCCCTAGAGCGGAAGTTCAGTATCGCCGCGTTGTATTTTGATGTCTGGTCTATGATACTCATGTTACCTCTTTGAGAGCTGATATTTACCAGTGGTTTGTAAGAATCCCTTTCTAAATCTCTCACCATTAGTCTTGCAACAGTAGATTGTACTCACCAGTGAAGCTGCATTTCTGCAATTACTTTATGAATAAGGATTATTGCCACCAACTTCCCAGATCCGGAACTTTTGGGACATATTTCTTTCCATCATACCAACCCAATCCACAGCTGTCCCTGATCGTGTGCCCATATCTACTACTGAATGGGAAAATGTAGAGAAATGCTTTAATGAGATGCTGTCATCTTCTTTGATAGAGCTGGAGATTTCAGGTGTACCGTCCCTTCAGCTTCTTATGACTGTTCATTTGTGAAAGCTGAAGAGTTGTATTATTGGAAATATTCACTGGCCCCACGCTTTGTTCACAGTCATCAAAACATCTGCTGCAAGCGTGACAGCAGTTAAATGATGGCCTTACATTTTGATTTGCTTTATATTTGCAGATGGAAATGCTCTTGCAGCAAACAGTATTAACTCATAGAATCATAGAATCATAGAATTGTTAAGGTTGGAAGGGACCTTTAAGATCATCAAGTCCAACCATTAGCCTAACCTGACGAAACCACTTCTAAACCATATCCCCAAGTACCACGTCTACCCTTTTTTTAAACACCTCCAGGGATGGCGAATCCACCACCTCCCTGGGCAGCCTATTCCAATGCTGGATAACCCTTTCAGTGAAAAAATTTTTCCTAATACCCAACCTAAACCTTGCCTGGCTTAACTTGAACCCATTTCTTCTCATCCGATCACTTGTTACTATGTATTGTACTATGAATTCTAATTTCCATATTGAATTTCATTTTGACATGCAGGTTTCCATAGGAAATATTTTGAGTAGCCAGGAGAGGTCTTGACTTGGTGTTCATGTTGACACTAGCCCAAAGCTGAGCACTACTTCCAGGGGAGATTGCTTTTCCAGGCTTCCCCTTCCTCGGCATCGTCTCCTCCATCTCCCCAGCTGCACTTCCTCAAACCCATAACAGCCAAACTGAAGCAAAATGTTCATGTTTAGCTCTAGAAAGCTCAACACAGTTTTCCGCATGAGGCTTTGCCTCCTCTTGTCCCCTGGACATCATTTGATACATCCTGGGATTTCAACTGCGTATGCAGAAAAAAACCCACAGAACCTAACTTAGGCTGTGGTTTCGCAGGCAGTTCAAGGCAATATAAAGTTGCGCCGGTGCTGAAAGCAGAGGTCTGAGCCTCACGTTACTCACATACTCCTGCCCTCATTCGTGCTTTTGTTCTAAAGCCGCGAGGCCATGGGATGAGTCCAGATCAGAGCACTAATCTAGCAGAAAACAAATTCCTGTCTTTTTAGAGTTAGTGTTCATTTGGATTGGCAAATCGCTGCATTCCTCGTCTAAGCTGACCTTTAAAAAAAGTATTTGTTAACGCTGAATTCATCTCCTAAGATTTACAGCATGCTGCTCAGCCCTCTGAACACAACAGCACGCACTCCCTATGGAACCCTCCTTATCTGCACTGCTGTGCCGCTTCTGCAACGCAGCCAAAGGGCTTCCAACGCGAAGAAGCAATTTGCCCCCATACAGGTGCAGGTGTGTGACAGGCACAAACTAACCCAGGGCTCTGCTGCCCCAAAGGAGGCATCCTGGCGTTCCCTTTGATGCACGTCCACCATTTCCACCGCGCTGCCGGGCAGCAGCGAGGGATCCGAGCAGCTCACAGACCCTTCCCGGGCGGGCAGCTGGAGGGGCCAGAGTCTTCGTCTCTCTTATTCCTTCTCCAGGCTTGCTCATCCATGGGAAGAGAAAACCACCACCCAATGTCATTAGCTGGATTACAGCCTCTACTAAGAAGAGGAAGTCCAATTTCAGATTTGACGGTGTTTAGGAGTTTCAGAGCTCCATGTGCCCCCCACACGCCCAGCCAGCAAGAGCTTGGAGACCACTGCAGGGGGCAGAGCTACCTACCATCCACTGCCAGCAAAGCTGGAATTTCAGAGTAATTAAAAATTAAGGTGAAAAATGGTCATCCTTGGAGGAGACAGTAGGTTCGCATATATATGTGGATACAAGGAAGCCTTAATCACAAAACCCAGTTGTTAGCGCTTCTCTGAAAGGAATGGCTTTCAGACTGCTATTCAGCTCCCTTTGCACACAGTACAGGGAATCGTTTTCCAACATTTAGGCCCAGCTGAAGGCTAATCAAGATCTCATAAGTTACCAGGCCTCTTACTGTTATTGAATTTCCCTCCATTTCTTATCTTGAGTAGCTATTACGATTCCACGTATTCAAGTAAACGTCATTCAGGAAAGATAAGGTAATAATCCATTGATATAAGACCCTTGTATTTAGATTTCAGCATATCCAGCTCCCTGTTTATGTTATTAACCATGGTAGAAAAAAGGGGGTTTAAATTACCCTGTATTTCCTTCTCAGATGGTGTACAGAATAGAAATTACTCAGCAGATGTCATCTATCCCTCTTCAGCAACAGAGAGATTTGTCAGGGTAATTTTGCCTGCTTTCCTCAGGAATGCCACTTTGGGGGGGGGGGTCACCCCAAAATGCCACCATTAACTTATCCATTATACCTCTTTGAAAGGAGAGATGAAATGACTTGTATCAGTTTGACTTAGCTTGAGAAAAAAAAACTCTTTTTCAAGACAAGGTCCTCTAGACCTCAAAGGAAGAATCTCATTCCTGCACCCTCCTCTTCCAACCTTAAATTCTTCATATTATTAAAGGATTAGACATGTAAATCAATGTTCTTCAATACATATGCTGCAAAAATTACACAACCTGCGAAATCTATGCCAGCTGATAACAAGCATTTCCTTTCACATTCAGAACTTCTCAGAGGATGCAGAGCTTTGCCACACAACCATTATTTGATTTCCAGTAAACCAGACAATAAAACTGCTCAGGGATACATTCATTAAGCCCTATTTTGATTTGAGCCTTCCCTTAAATGTCAGTATCTTTTCAAAGGGCACAAGAAATACTCCATGGGAGTAATTTATAATCACCAATACAGAAAAGCAGTTTTAAAATGGGCATACCAAGAATTTCCCAAGGAACTGTGGAGGAAACAATGTTTCCTCAAACTGAGCAAAACCCACGCAGGAGGGATAAGCCCATCTAGCAGCTGGCTGGGGAGGTCCCTTCTCCTCCATCCTGACACTCCTGCCCCCTCTCCTGGATGCGGGACTCTACCTCCTCCCTCCCACCAGCTCTGAAACTTGGCAGACTCCTTACTGACCTGTTTCAACTCTAACCCAGCAGAAAATACCATTTTTTTCCTTTCTGCCCGGTTAATAAAATGCATCAAACCCCAGGCAGATATGGCAAGTGCCAGCGCTGCCTGGGGGCGAGCGGAACTTTTGGTGGCAGTGGACCAAGCGCTCACCCCCAGCCACATGGTGGGAGCTGCCAGCAGGGTGCCGGGATGCTCTGCCAGATCAGCCACCCGAACCAGCTCAGGGAGTGGGTCAGAAAGGGCCAAGGAAGAGCAGAGCGGAGAAACTGCTCTGTTGTGGTGGAGGTGACTGCTACATCACCTTGAGTATATCATTTTCATCCCAACCCTCCACTTACTTCTTTAGCAGATGAGCACTTACAGGTCTGGCCGTGGTCATTCAGGATATTCCTGCCTCTCTCTGGGCAGGTACCAACCAGCTGTGGGGTTGGCAAAAGGGACAGTGTAACCATACTTCAGATGCAACAAAGTGGGAAGCCCAGTGCCTTTTCCTTAAACCACTGCGGAATGTGAGTTTGAGCTGAAGGGTCAGAAAGTGAAGTTTCAATTTCCAGAGGTAATGTGCTGCCAAGGTCTGTAAGCTCAGCAGGCAAAACCTGAAATGTCCTATCTTATCAATGACAGAGCACCACTGCCTGAAGCTCCGTCAAGTAAGAGTCACACTCAAGGTCAGCAAGAAAAGACAGACCACACAATTAAAAATATATGGTACAGGTCCCTTAGCTTTAATGCTATACCAGTGAAACGAAAAAAATAAAAGTACATCTCGATCACAAAAATGAAATCTTGGGCCTTTTTTGAAAACAAGGTGGTTAGATGCACCCTTTTTAAAAAAAAAATAATATCCAAGCTGTACATCTTATGATGGCATGGCATGGCATGGCATGGCATGGGGGCACAAAACGGAAGGAGAGCAATAATTTCTTTTCAAAGTAATGTAAGAATTGCATTGGACATATAAATGATATTCTGGAGAAGGGCTCATCCCCTGCCTATGTATTTAACCCCCGAGTCATTGGTTTGCTGCATTCTGCATTCAGCAATACAGCAGTGAGAGGAGCCGGCAGCCTCCCAGCTCCTCCACTGGCGATGTGCCCTCTTCCACAAGTGACACAGACTGTGCTGTAATTCTGGCTTCTACACTTGAACTGGGGGTAAATCTGGGGGTACAGTGAAATCAGCTCATGCTTCAACCATGATGCACTAAGTGAAGCACAGCATTCCTGTGCTTCGTGGTGCACTGATGGGAGTATTTTCGGTGGTGCGCAATCCGTTCAGCTGCATGCTGAATCGGGTTTAATTTTGGTATTAACTTGGGTCAGGCAGCAAACCCCAAAGCCCAGAGAAAGCAAAATCACCAAAGTTACAGGACACCCGCTCCACCTGCAGAAGGCAAACTGAGAGAACCCAAATAAAAAGCCCCCAAGAAACTGAGAAGAGTAGGGAGTAAAAATCAAACCAGCTGATTTGATACATTTGAAAACCCCCTAGTGATCACACCAAGCCTCATTAAATCAATTCCTATTTCAAGATCTATAACATTACACCTATTTCTACAAATTTATTTACTGCAATTTCTTTCAGATTATCAACTGAAACAAGCATGCAAGACTCGGTCCTAACCAATAATGAGTAAAATCCCCACTTTCTAGATCCTCAAAGTCATGTTAAGTGCCCCAGCTGTTAAGAAAAATATCCCATCTCTAAAGGGCAATAGCAGAGACCTTGGAGTTCCTTCTCAAGCCAAAGCTCTTGAAGAAAAACAGTTTATTTTTACGCGGAGTTTATCGATTTACTCGCAAGGTAGCAGGAAATTTCTGAATGGACTGACCAGCTTTGCTGAATTTTGAAATAAAAGCAAGAGAACATTTGCTTAAATCAACAACATCAGTCACCGGTTTAAAGGTTAACGTTTGCTTGTGCAGCACAAGACACAGACACTTATCTTCCCAGTTCAAGGACTTCTCCTTTTCTGAACAGCGGCACATTACGCTGCAACAGATTGGTTTGCAGTGCAGTTTTGCAGAGACGCAAACAAAACGGGGCGCAGGACGGGTGGCCACACAGCGTCGCTCACTTGGAGCCGGGCAGAGGGCGGCTCTGGCCCCGCTCTCCCCACGTACTGGCACACCACTAGCCCCGCTGGGAGACACTCGTGGGCTGCTACCCATCCCGCCCTGGCAGCCTTTTCAACACCGAAAACGCTGGCGTTGACACCAGAGCGCAGTTGCGCTTCACGTGGTGCAGCTGCTGTAAAGAAAGCTTCCAGGGTTCTTTTTCCAGCCAGGAGACACCAAGGCCAACCCCGGCACGCTCACCGAGATCCTGTTTGACCAACAGAAAACGGCAGGGAAGATCAAAGTACCGCGCTGGTGGAGTACAGCTGTCCTGGATAAGTGAAATATAGCAATAAATAAAGTCCTTATCTACTGTGGCAAGGAAAAGGCAGGCTCAGGGGAAGAGGTGGGCAAGGGAGAGAAGCCAAAAACCTACCCAGGGAAGAAAGAAAGTCTGAAACTAAGTGAAACATGCACTCCTAATTAACAGTTGTAGTTTCAAAATCCCAGAAGTGAGTGAAAACATCAGCTTAGACATGGGTCAAACCAATAGCTACTCTCCGTCCCTGCAAAACACTGGCAAACACCTCCTCCTCACAGCCATGTTATCTATACCAGGGATGGCCAGGGAAGGACCCGGCAGCGCTCCGTGCTACTGTGCAGGCAGCGCCAAAAAGAAGTTTCGTCAGGAATTAGTTGGGGAATCGAAGGGAGCAATATCTGAGCCAAAACATCAGACCAATCCATAAAAAATAAGGGGCGATTGCTGTAGCTGGGCTGTTGTCATACATTGCTTACGTTCGTTTTAATTTTAAACTGAAGAGTCAGTCCAAGGTTTGTTACACAAACATATGGCACCGGTATTACATTCTACCTTGTATTTATAGAAAGTACCGTGGCGGCCCAGGCAGCGCAGAGATGCCATAATGTTAACAACATTTATTATTAGTATGACAAAAGAACATAGAAACCGGTAGAAATCGTGACTTAAAAGTTTAAGGGACTGATTGGAATAAGGGACCAAACTGTGGAGTTATTAGCTAAAATTCCTCCAGTATTAATGAATACCCTCTCCAGGCCGCCAAGTATTTTGTTATATAAATATAGCCTCAGAAAAGTAATTTGTTTAAAACCCAAGCCCTGAAAACTGATTAACACGTTTAATGCTAGCCTGATTAACACTGATATGCCCTCGGCTGGGTGATGGGAGCATTGAGGCAGAAGTCCGCATTCCTGCGAGTGAAGAGGAACAAAGCTTTTGGGACAAGGGGTAAACCTTAATTATGCCTTTTTATTACCGAAACTGCCATTTCCTCCTTACCCCAAACCAGCTGGGAAGGCTAATGGCACACTCCTATATCCCCATAAGCAATGCGATTGATAAATGCCATTACTAGATTTTTCCACTCCAGCTGTTAAGCTGCAAGCAGCAAAGCAAGTTTGATCATTTACCCTTTTTAAAAGAAATTATACAAAAAAAAAAAAAAAAAAAAAAGGATACCATACACCGCTAATACCACCGAACCTTCTGGAAGCGTTTATTAGCTTTGGCCGCTGACCAGTGATTGCTGCAGGAGTGGACTGGAGCTGCGGTGCAAACTGGTTAATCTGTAGCTAGGCATTATTTGTGATTGGGGGTGGGGGGTGGTGAGGGCATTTAGCAAGAAATACTGCCTGGCAGACAGGGCTTCAACAGTTTGAAGGGTTACCTTTTTTTTTTTTTTCAAAAAAGTTTTATTGGGAGAACTACAAAACATTTACAGTACAAAGTTTACAGTCTCACACAATTTGTAGTGAACTGACTCCCGAAAAATATATTACAACTCAAGTTGACTTATCCTTTAGTTACATTCAAAACATACTTCTGTTAAAGTAGTCCAAAAGAGTACATAGTGCTCAATCTGTACCTATGTACAAACAAAACTAAGCTACTGCTCATTCATCCACCGTCCAGGAAAGTTTTGGAAAACTCCCGCCTTTCTACGTAAGGAAAAAAAAAATTACAACTTTTGGAATTCAATTAAACAAGATATGTTTATGTACTGTATAAAGTTTCAGATCCAAAGATGGCCTCCATTCTTATAAAATAAAAGAGTGGCAAAATTTTGCTGCAGTTAAAACCCATCCCTACATTCAAATTACCTCAAGCGTTAAGAAAAATACTTATTTGGTTGAGAGATATTTAAGGCAAGCATGGACCCTCAAGAAGGCACTGTGAGACATAATACTGGGACCCCCAATTATTGCTACATACTTTGAGACTATATCACAGTGTGATTGGTGGAGTTAGGCAACAAAAAATACTTTTTGGTTACTTTAAACAAGTCTGAAATTAGATTTGCCACTTTCAAGTCTGATTGGTAAGTCAGTCTTTTTTTTTTTGTTGGTTTTTGTTTTTTTTTTTTTTTTCTCATTTGTTTTTGAACTCGGACGGGCTACAACCATTTACATTCTAAAAAACCCATAGAAATTCCTCAAACTACTTCCACAGCATCGAGACCGATTTCTATAAAGAAACCATGCAATCTTTCAGATTTACGTAAACAAGGAAAGAAATTAATGAAATAAATATTACATACAATCTCTTAAATTAAGAATTTTACTCATTTACAATAAAATAACCAAGTGAAGTTACAAAAAGGCATATATTACTGTGAAAAGAACACACTCCACATTTCGCCGATTAATAATGGCAATCATAATTTAAACATAATAAAAGAATATATATCTATTGCTTTTCATCATACCCGATAAATACAGTATGAACAAATTACCAATGTATACTTTTCACAAGATAATAAATAAGTTAAATAGTTTCATACTGAGTTGTGTGCAGTGACTCATTCATGCAATCAACTCAAACAGCTAAAAAAAAAATTAAAAAAAAATCAGCAGTTATTCTCCAACAATTACAAACTAAACTCAGTTGAGTGCTTCCAAATAAAGCAACAACAACAAAAAAAAGAATTGTTCTAAGCCAAACATCCACTAAGTGGTGGCAATGGAACCAATATTAAACTTTGGAATGAAGGTTTTAGCATTTGTTATAATAATAATATATAGATATATAA
>VZSZ01006212.1:192696-220502 GCA_013398815.1 Ibidorhyncha struthersii | reverse complement strand
TCTTCCAACCTAGACAATTCTATGATTCTATGATTCTAATTCACTGCACTGGACTGCCTTATTTTATCTCCTGTTATCACCCCATCTTGACTGTTTTTGGCAATATTCCACTATACCTGAGTAAATGTATATTGCACAATAAAGCCAATTATGAGTTGGAATTCTTAAATAACTGCTTTCTATGAGTTCATGCACCCTTCCTAGAGATTTTTAACTAACATAGTTTCCAGCACAAACATTCACAGGAGATGAATGATGAAATAGGAAATATAGAGAAGCATTAGTTGGAAGGGCTTTCTAACTCAGGAAGACAAGCCACATCCTGTGTCTTGTCTGAACAAACATGTTTTGACAATATAAAATTTCTGAATGAGCTATCAAATGTGGAAAGTAGTTATTAAATAAATATGCACAACAATCATTTTGGGAGCCCGTGATCAGTCCAAAAAATCTCTCTCAGATGTGAAAAACAAATCAAGTAAACAGTGTGTTATTATTCATGCAGACCTAATTATACATTAGCACTTTGTTAGGGATTTTCCAGCTGTCCTATCTGTTTTCGCTACTTCTGTATAAATTCACCTTTTTCCTCCTTGCTGATGCAAATATATGTCTTACGTCATTCTCTGCCCCCCTCATCCCCTTTTCTCTTTCTAAAGACAGACTATAATAGCATTGCTGCTTGAATAACAGGGCATTTTCATTATGTGCTCACAGAGATGGTTTTCCCAACTTTTTGTGTGAGCAGAACCATTGAAATGCTCTGTAACGATTCTGAGTAGAACACCTTGCAGTACTCTAATTTAAGGAATATAAATTACTGAGCAAAGTCCATATCAGTCAGGGTAGTTGCAATCCCTGTGTTAACTCCTTTTTTCACTTCTCTTACCAAGAGCCACTGTAAGAGATTACCTGTTTTGGAAAACATCTTTGAAATGATTCATGCACTCCACTTATTCCTTCCAAGAATTCACTAGCCCTATTACTATAATTGTCTCTTTTTGGACTATAAGTCCTAACTACACAATATACATGTTTCACTGACTAATTCTGCACTAAGAATATGAAAGCTTGTTCTCTAACCATCCTTCCTATTATATTCATAGTCTCCCAAAACAGAGTGTCCTTGTCCCAACTGCTAGTCAGTTGGCACGGGCCCTGTGATCTCACAAAATGTATTCCACAAGACTTACGTGTTGTCCTTTGGCCCATGCATGGCACCCTTCCCAATGAGGTGAGGCCCTCTTTGAGGTGTAAAAATGCTCAGTCAGGAGCAGAAACTAATGTACCATGAAGGTGCTCCCTTTCTTCCTCTGCCCTTCTGTTGATGCCTTGCACCACTCCACTCCCTGCCATGACCATCTTCTTAAAGAGGAGGACAGTCCAGAGCATCCAGTGGGTCACTTCACATGGGCTGCAGCTCTCACTTTGAGCTGTTTGCCTGGAGCCATTTTTGGCCCTTTCAGGCCAGCCCCTAGAGTAACCCTGTGGTTGAGATAAGACCATGAGATGGAGTCACACAACATGTATGAGGTGAGAGGGTGGACACAGAGAATAGGTTGTGGCAGCAGCAATGTTCTCCAGCTGGTATCTTATGAATTCAGGAAAGACTATTTTTTTTAGGTGCAATTATTCTAGCAGGGCATGGAATAAACGCGCTGCTGTCCAGCTGTGATGTACAGTGCTGGTTTTAAAGATGGTGCCACGTCCTCAACAAGGTGAAGCACTCAGCTGGGGTGTTTGCTGCCATGTTTGGGTGCTGCCAAGGCCAGTCTTATTCAGGAGACCTGTGCACAGGAAAACAACATTAGCTGTGATCTCAGCACACGTGGGTGGTGATGTGGGGGTGTAGCTGTTGAGATGCAGACTGACCCTCTGTCAGCTGCTGTTTTCTTGACTTCAGTTTGTCTGGCAGGCCGTCCATTGAGGAGACTCCTTCTTCAGGCACGGTGTCTGTCATTGTGTTTGCTGCCTGGTGTCAACAGATGTTGTACCCAGAACACCGTCACCTTTCCTCCACTCCTTTCCAACAAGTATAGAAAACAAATGATCACTCCCCACTGCTTTTCCAGGGCTCCTCAGCTTGAGCCCAGGTGGAGGGTAGCTATGGCACCTACACCAAACTGTATCAGGTCAGTGGTTATGACTGTGGCCCCTGACATATGTAACTTTTGTGTTTTTTTCAAACATCTTGCAAATCAACCCAAATGTTTTGCAGTGTATCCCCATCTGAGTCAACAGCAGGCCTTTGCTATTCTTCTCACCATTCTCCAACAACTTGCTTGCTGCTTTTCTCTTGGTACTGATGAGACTAATACAAGACAATGTATTCTAGGTGAAATTGCAGCACTGACTTGTATTAGGGAACTATAATATTCTCTGCCGTATTATTTGTTTCTTTACTTATGCAACCTACCAACTTGATTATTTTTGACCCCAGATGCACGCCGAGTTGTCTGCAGTGATAATCTGATACATTTCTTATTTTGATGCACTTAAGTTTTCAATCCTGTGAAGCAGTTGAGTAATTTAATTTTTTTTCACATCTGTCATGGTTTAGGCATTATTTTGTATTTGAGTTACATTAAACAGCAATTCAATATTGCTAATTAAAAAATAAAATTTTTCTACCTTGTTCAAGTAGGTAGTTTACGTCCTCGGTATTGTCACTTTCTTTGGTCCTGACAGTCCAACTTTATCACTTTGACAAACATAAGGGAAGCTTGGAGGCCAGCACCAACAATGAAAAAAATTGACTCCTACTGTAAAAATATGTGTTGGTGAAAATAAATACAAGAATATTCTAACACTTGCTACAGCTGTGCTTACACACAAAGAGAATTGATCACTTCATGCAACTTAGACTAGATGAACAAGTACTTATGATCACCTGGAATCTAAGACTGAAGATGTAACCACCCCATAGCGGGTATGTTTATTGGCATCTTAGCAGGACATAGGAAACTGATACTTAATTGTTTCCAATTAATTTACAGTCTCCTAACCAGACTGGAGACTTTTCTTGTACCCGTCACCAGAACTTAGGCATTTGGGGAGGATAAAGTTAGCTAACACTCAGAATGTTAAAAATACGTATGTGGAGATGTATAAAATCCATATTAAATAGCATCCATCTGACTCAGTTGAGTTTGTTTTACAAACCCTATTTAATTTCATTCCAGTGCTGTTCACTCGAAACATACAAAAAGACACATTCTTCCTTTATATTTTTTCTGAACAATCAGAACAGTTACTTCCTCTGTAAACTCTTAATTCCTGAGCAGTGCTTGAAGGGTGGGATAGACACAAAATTTACAAACATAGAAGGAAGGAAGAAAGGCCACTTCCATGAAGGACTTTACCTCTGCACAATCCTAGTAGAGGATAAGTTTCTACCTTTTCTATGGAATCAGTCCCCCACACCTTTTTTTTTTTTTTTAATCTTTTCTTTCCTCATTATTTAAGCTCTACAAATATAATCTCTTCAGGATTTATAATGTATTTTTTTAATTGATTTTTTCCAGTCATGCTCAACTCTGTCACAGAAAATATTTTTTAAAGAGAGCCACAGAAATCCATAACCCTTCCATAACATGACTGCCCCAAACATCCTATAATTTCCTTATATTTTATCTAACCAGGTCATTAGCCTGATTGATTTATCTCTTTTTCTGCACACCTAATTATTTTGAGAATGTACAGCATCTTTACTTGTCAAGTATTAGCTCTCATTTTCATTTCATTTAACTTCTGGAACTCCTCTAATAATACCTTCAAATATGTCTTCAATCATGTTCAAAAACTTTCTATTTTTGCTGGTTCTTTCTGTGAAATTAAAATTTTACATAGGTGAAAAATCTCCACAGTTTTTACAGATGAATGATTTTTTAAGGGGAAAAAGTAGTAAAGGAAATTAACTGTTCAGAATTATGGGATTGTGAAAACTAGTCTGACTAAAATCCCGAGTAGAAACTACTGCATTGATTTAATGAAGCAAAAATGAAAACACATTTTGGAAAAAAAAAAAAAAAGGAAAACAAAACAGGAGAGAAAAAGACTAAGAAACTAACAAAATGCTTTTCATAATAAATTAAGATCTTACAAGCAGTTTAACCAAAAAAGAGTTCTAGCAATTTATGGAATGATGGAGGGAAAATGAGTTGGAATCAGAATCATGTCATGAATGACATGGCTATGTTTGGTTTTGTTTGTTAAGCTTAACTGTTTGAGACGTCTGCTTATGAATTTGATGGATGATGCACATTTGTGGAAAGGGACTACATGATTGTCTTTATCTATTGCTAAGAATCATGTTTGACATAATTTCTATTGAATTTCCTAAAGATGTTTTAAATTTGTGAGTTGATACTTAATATGCTTAAGTAAACTTATTCTTGCAAAAGTTCTTGATTTGGAGGGGTAATTAATCACAGTAATTATTACAGATAAAGATATACCTAAGATCTTCATTCACTCTTGTATTCCGTAGAAGAAGGAGATATATGCATAATTACCTTATTTTTTTTACCATCATATGCACAGAAATCAAAGCAAAACTAACATCATGAAAACCAAATGATGCCAAATACAAAAGTCAAGTTGTTTTTTTAACTAATTCAAATTATTTCTGATTTTCTGTCAAAACAGGCGGGCAACTAGATGGTTTTTGCCTAGACATGTAATGCACAAATTTGATCAAGCTGACTCCTGAGTTATGATTCATCTAATCAAATGCAGACAGCTATCTTGCAAATATTTATATCTGAGCTGGTCACCTTTGGGTCTCTCCATAGTCACTGCAGAGTAATAGGCACTTTGATGGTAAAATTTATCTTTTCCTGAAGTAGGTATCGACATCAGTTTGAATGAATCACACTTTGGCAGTGTTTATTTGTCCCCATTGACTATAAGTTAGTCTTCAGTGACTTGTATGCATGCAGATGTTCTACACTGGCATTAAAAAAACCCAAAACTGATTTTAATCTTCATCTGCTTAGTTTTGTGAGTTGATTTACACCATCAATATAGCCTTTTACAGCCAATATTAGCAATAAAAGCAGAGCATTCTTATTTCCGTGGTCTTTAACACAGAAAAAGTTCAGGTAAATTCCAAATAAATTTTAACTAAAGAATGTGTAACCTCACTCCTTAGAATTATTGTATTGTGGAAGGATAGAGGTAAGACTATAACACTATCAGTCACAATGAACCAAGAGGGAAGAATGACATCTTTAAAACAAAACCCCAACTGAAAAATATGTATTGTGGCCATGTTGTGCTATCTGTAGGATTTGGGGACTTTTGTGTGTTCATTTTGTGCTGTGTGCAATTTTAAAGGAAACATGGGCCAAAGGTAGCAATAAAAAAAGTAATAAGCAAGACCTTAATGCCCCTGCACAATATAATGCCATTTTCTAAATTATATGCATTTTTTATTAGTGAGTTTTTTCTATTAAGTATTAAGTATTTTCAGTTATGAAAATCTATATGAAAACCAATATGACCAATATGGATATCTTAACTAAAAGATATGAAGGGGAATACACTACAGAGTTAAATTTGAAAAATGAAATTAAAGTGAAGTTTTGTGCATATTCTTTTGTTTAAAATGGTTTTACTTTACAAAACACAAATTCTTAATTCCTATAAGTTTATTTTCTCAATATGTAAGATGTCTGGCTTGCAGTCATTCTGATTGACTGGGCTACATTTAAGGTTCAGGTTTTAATATTTTTAAAATATCAAGCTTATAGATGGCCTTACACATTTTTACCCTAATTTTGGGAGGTGGTGAAGCAAAGATTTCAGTGAGCAAACTGATTACTCTTTCAGATCCCACATAAGTTGTCAGGATGAGTCAGACCAGTTATTTTGTTTGGAGTAAAATTTCCAGAATGTCTCAGTAAATTATGAGTCCTAGTTTCATTTCTCAATTTAATTTCAGGATTACTGTTTAAATATGCATGAAACTTTTATGCTATAAACAACAAAAATCCTGTCTTTAAGTGATGTAACAATAACTACAGGTTCTCAAGTCCAAGATCCTTTTACTTCTGCAGAGTTACCTGCCTCCAGTAAATTCCAGAAAATTTCCCGGTACTGTTTCGTTAGACAGTATACATTTTTCTGTTTATCATGTGTAGAAACTAGGCTTGCAAAACAGAGGAAGAACAAGCCAGGCTGACAGGATGTGACAGACATAAAGTAAAGTGATAGTTAGTCAAAATATTTCATGGTGCTTTTTTCCTCAAAATTTAGCTGAAAGTTTTCAATTTTATTCCTATTCAATCAATGTCAAATAAAATGCCAGCAAAATAATAAATTCATTTTTTTTTCCAAAAAAGTAGTGATAAGGTGCAAGCTTTAAATGTTCTTGAAAAAAAACCCACAATATTTCTCTTTCATAGGTTATAATCCAGTCTGTTTTAAGTGATCTGGTTTTATCAAAAGGGTTTTTTTAAATTAAAATTAATTAGAAGCATGGGATGATATGAAAGAAGCAACAATGCAGCTGCCTAACATTGAACTATGTCTCTTGTAACAATCAATCAGTCCTAAGTCTGGGATCTGAGTAATACAGATGGATTTTTTTTTTTCCTTCAATTATTTAACCATTCATAAAAATAGATTTGCAGGCAAATTAAAGTTTGGAGACCTGAAAAGCCTCATGCAGATGCGTATGTGACTGATAGACCTTCACGTTTTTTTCCTTAGTGTATAAATAAGCATGTCCTGAGGTGTCTGGAAGGCTAGAACGCCACTTGTCAGCAATGTGTTATCCATCATTCAACCCAGGGGCAGGGAAATAATGACTGCACACTGAACAGTCATCAGTACCCAGATTTCTGCTGGTAAAGTCCCCTTAGTGTCAATGTTTCTTTTTATGGGAAGGTACAGAACTTCCTCAGTCCTGTCACCACGTAACTGCTCAGGGTCTACTGTAAGCCCCTATTGCAGCACGGTTCAAAACACAAGTAATGCACTGCCTGTATTTCCAGAGTGCCTAATACAAAGCTGTTTTTAGAAAGTGCCTATCCAATCGGAATTCATGAAAAAAAGAGGAGTAGTTGAAGCAAGAGAAAAAGTTCAATTTCATATCCCAAAATTTAAAATATTTCCCTGGGAAATGGGAATACAGAAGGGACTCGCAATGATTTAACACTGACTCTCTGCTAAGATGGTCCAAACTTCATAGAATGCTCTTCTGTATAAATTGCTTTTGAAAGGGACCAGTGGCCTTGTTTTTGGGGGTGACAGGCCGCAGAGGGGATTTGCAAAGCCTTGTAAACTGCCATTTGTATGTGATAGCATACCATATGTCAAAATAGTGTTAGTGGTTTTGAAAATCCCACATGTCTTCATTTGTGCCTTTTACGGAAAAGAATATTAAAAAAATATGTAATAGAAACACAGTAAAAGAAGAATAATACTAATCAAAACAGTGCAATGAATAATTTCAATAAGAACGGAAGAATAATTATTCTTTCTAATATTACGATTTGTGAAGATGGCTTGGTGGGAAAAGTTTTTTCCTATCTCTACTACAAATCGAAAATGTAGTCTCAAACCCCAGGAGAAACAGCTAATTTCCTAAATCCTGAAAGTCTTCTAGGCTTGACATTTTCAACAAGGCACCTCTTCTCCGCAGGCTTGAGACTTCCATTTTAATCTTCACCAAGAAAATCTCTCTTAATTCAAAAGTCACTAGCTGCTAATCAGCAGTTGTGATAAGCTTAATACCCCCCTCAGAGGAAAGCCCATCCCTGATGGACAGAGTCTTAGACATTTTAGTCCTGGTTATTACCCAAGCAGCCTTTATATAATGACCTATAAGTAGATGCTAGGCTTTTCTTTTTTTTTTTTTTTTCCCCTAAACAGCAAGACCTCACACAAACTCTACCAATTTATTCTTCTCTATGGAGCAGCTTGGCCACATTATTTCTCTAGCTTCAGCACAATGAAAACAACTTACATGAGCTGTCAAGCCTTATCATTCGAATAACTCCTAAATGCTTTACCACAGAAAGTAAAACATGGTGATTAATTCTCTAACATCTGTTGCACATTGTCATGTATCCTGCAATTGCCAACCAGCTAAAAAGGCAGCACATTTTACAGCCAGATGTGTCAAGCTTTCATCAGCTGCTTCACTGGAATTCTAGGAAATCTAAGCCCCTACATCACTTATATTCTAAAAGATAAGGCTAAGAATCAAAAATATTCTCTCCAGAGAAGATCTGGCATGTGCTTTGTCAAGTATAAAGAGTTGATGTCCTGCTTTACGCTTCTCTTATCTAATTGAAGATTCAGTTTTAGAAATATTTACTCACAACCAATGATTGAGGGGAATGCCTCGAGACGCTCCGACTTTGACGGATTATAAAGTGGAGGGAAAAAGATCCAAAATCAGTCACCGTATTTGTTTTGTCTGATGACATCGGTTTCTTGGAAGCATTTCTACAGTTAATAAGATATGTGATTTTGAACATATCACCCCACCTCCCAACACCAAACATTTTACGAAATGAAATTATTTTTTTAAGAATAAGATCACAGCTAGAATCCTTGTCTCATTCTGATTCTTTATGCTTGAGGTTTGAACATATTATCTCTTGCCAGGGGAGACATTGTATGGTAATTTCAAAGTAAACCAGCTAAGTCTTAGTGTCTTATGTAAAATTTCAGTAAGAAAATATGCTATTCTGTTGTATTCCATTCCATTCCATTCCATTCCATTCCATTCCATTCCATTCCATTCCATTCCATTCCATTCCAAAACAGAGTGGAACTTTCTTACTTTATGAAAGTTCTTTAAGCACTTGTTTGTCCTGTCAGAACTAATGAGACAATTTCTGAAAGTCAGACTCGCTGCAGTTCAAATAATTTGGTAGAGTTAATTAATAAAAATGTTCTATAATACATGTTCTCAACACAGAGGGTTTATGGATATCTTCAGGTACCTAAGCTTAGGAGAGCTGCCTAGCGGTATTTACAAAATACCTAAATTAATAAAGTACCTAATTCTCCTTGTCTAGCAGTGTGTATTAAATGATTAGTCTGCTTACAGTGGCTCCATAAATCCTAGGATGTATAAATCTAAATATTGTAGTTTAAATTTATTGGTGTTTCCTATTACACAAATGTTCCTAATAAAGCTGAATTTTCATACAGGTACAGAGATGCCACACAAAAAGCCATGGGTTATTATGGAGACCATTTTATAAGAAATTCTTCAGTTTCCTTTTACTATCCCCATCCTTTCTGATTGCTCTCTTTGGAAGTCTAGGTAGTTCACTAAAATTCAGATGACTGTAGGATTCTTATTTTTGTTTTAGCTAAAAAAACCCCACCTCATGTATTTTGATCTTTGGCCACTTGATTTTCATTTTTATTTTATTATTTTTTTAATCTATTCTATAACTTTCTTTATATGGCAGAACCACATTGACAACATTTTTTATTTTAATATTTTAAAGAAAATATGCCTTTAAACATACCATCTTATACTCGGATCCTATCAGATCTCATAAGCTAGGTCAGGTCAGGATGGATTAATACGTGGAACAGTCACCTCCTAGGAATATCTAGACCTCTTAGAAAATCTAAATCAATATACAGCACAGTGCTAGAGGGCAATGTACTGCTAAAAGTGTCATCTTTTATATACATTAAAAACTGAAGTCTTGACATTTGTAAAATCTTGTGACAGAAATAGTATTGATTTTTCATGCTTCAGTTTTGAGTATTGCACTTGGAATCTTACATTTTCAAAAGTTAGGCTGCCAAAATACAGTATTTCCAGTTTTGGAAAACTAGGCCACCTTAGTTGCCCCAAACTACATTTGAAAAAAATGGAGGCTCCTAAGGTACTATTTTTTTCTAAAACATTTTGCCACTGCATATTGAAAAACTCTCCTCCAATGTCAAATAAGTAGTAACTGACATTTAAGTACGTTTAGGATTTTCTTTGGTAATAAAATCAAAATTACAGAATCCATCTTAAGCTAGGATAGAAACTTAGTCTTCTGGTTTTCACTGATTACTGTTGATCTTGCTTGCTGAGAGCATAAACTGATTTCACACATGGATTATCCCTACTTACACTGTAAACACAGAGACTGGCCCAAGTTATGAATTTTGGTACAGTTTCAGTTTAAACTCGTCTCTAACTGAGAAGAAATAAAAATGGTTGATCTAAGATTCTTTGTCATGCAAGACTTTTCCTGTCTTAGAAGCTTAATGAGGAGGCATGCCAAAAGCCTTCTTTTTCAGAGTACCTTTTACACCTTCTCTACACTGTTATGCAGGTCTTACTTGTTTTCCTAGCAAAGCAGTGCGTACTGTGTTGAAATATGAATTCAATGAGCAAACTAATGCATGTTAAACGGGAATAAAGCATAACAACAACCAGCTTTTTTGAACTGAATCCACATGAGCTACTTAAGCTCAATACATCAGAACCTATCTGGCATCACTCAAAATCCAATTTAGGTAGCTAGCCTCCCCCAGTACACCATAAGAATCAGACACTGAAGGGTGTGAGATTCATAGAAGTCAGCTACCAGAGCTGCAGGCTGCCTAAGTTTGCTTGTTAGAGCTCCCTCTCCTTGTAAACTCCCACAGTTTGGTCATTCTTGTAGAAAAATATGTATTGCAATTTACAATTTCTAACCCTGTGAATCCTCTCCTAGAGTTAAATGAACTTGCTCTTATACAACACACAGCAAGAAAAGAGATTTTAACTTTACTCTTTAATATACTAGATTGGTACCTCAGGTACCACAAAATGTTCACTCACCATCTTTTTGTAGATCACTGTATATTTAATTATTTATATTGGAACAGCTTAAAAAAAAGAAAAAGAAAAAGAAATGCCTTAATTCAGAATATTCTGTCTCTGATCATGTAAGGACAGTCTCTTGAATGAGCCACTCCGTGAGAACAGATGCATAAATTACTTAACTGGAACCACAGAATCCCAGAATCATAGAATCGTTTAGGTAAGAAGGGACCTTTAAGATCATTGAGTCCAACCATTAACCTAAAAATGCCAAAGCCACAACTAAACCATGTCCCTCAGCACCACATCTACATGTCTCTTAAATACCTCCAGAGATGGTGATATAACTGCTTCCCTGGGCAGTGTGTTCCAATGTTTAATAACCATTTTAGTGAAGAAATTTTTCCTAATATCCAATCTAAACCTCCCCTGGTGCAACTTGAGGCCATTTCCTCTTGTCCTATCACTTGTTACTGGGGTGAAGAGATCTACCCCCACCTCTCTACAACCTCCTTTCAGGTAGTTGTAGAGAGCAATCAGCCTCCTTTGCTCCAGACTAAACAACCCCAGTTCCTTCAGACGCTCCTCATAAGAATTGTGCTCTAGAGCCCTCAATAGCTTTGTTGCCATTCTCTGGACACACTCCGGTACCTCAATGTCTCTCTTGTAGTGAGGGGCCCAAAACTGAACGCAGTACTTGAGGTGCGGCCTCAACGGTGCTGAGTACAAGGGGACAATCACTTCCCTAGTCCTGCTGGCCACACTATTCGTGATACACGCCAGGATGCTGTTGGCCTTCTTGGCCACCTGGGCACACTGCTGGCTCGTATTCAGCCGGCTGTCTACCAATATCCTCAGGTCCTTTTCTGCTGGGTAGCTTTCCAGCCACACTTCCCCAAGCCTGTAGCATTACATGGGGTTGTTGTGACCCAAAATGCAGGACCCAGCACTTGGCCTTCTTGAACCTCATACCATTGCCTCAGCCCATTGGTCCAGCCTGTCCAGATCCCTCTGTAGAGCCTTCCTACCCTCAAGCAGATTAACACTCCCTCCCAACTTGGTGTTGTCCGCAGACTTACTGGGGGTACACTCAATGCTCTTGTCCAGATCACTGATAAAAATATTAAACAGAACTAGCCCCAGTACTGAGCCCTGGGGAACACTACTGATGACCAGCTGCTGACTGGATTTAACCACAACCATTCACCACAACTCTTTGGGCCCGGCCATCCAGCCAGTTCTTTACCCAGCAAAGTGTATGCCCATCCAAGCCATGAGCAGCCAGTTTCTCCAGGAGAATGCCGTGTGAAAATGTGTCAAAGGTTTTATGAAAATCCAGGTAAACAACATCCACAGCCTTTCCTTCATCCACTAAGTGAGTCACCTTGTCATAGAAGATCAGGCTTGTCAAACAGGACCTGCCTTTCATGAACCCATGCTGACTGGACCTGATCACCCAGTTGTCCTGCATGTGCTGCATAATGGAATGGAGTCTTTTACAGAGCTACTTCTACCCTAGGCATGGGGGAAACTGGAGAAGTGTATGCCACAATCTTTCTTCTTGCATTTCATGCAAGGCCCAACTTAGAGTCACCTTCTGGCAATGCCAATGGATTCAGTATTTCTAGGTGAGATCAGGTGAACTTCAATGGAGCTTTCAAATCTGATGAGTGTAAAGTAGTTCGGTTCATGGAAGAAAGCAAAGATATTCAAGCCATCTCAGATACCACAAGAAGCATACACTAGTGAAGTTAATGCTTCGCTTGTCTTAATATATATAGCTTCTCAGCAGTGGTAACTAGACCATTCAAAGCACTGTGCCAATACAACTCTAATGCTACTGGAAATCAAATGAGTACCTGTAACATAAACTCATAGCATTCAGTTATGCTCTACTGATATCCCTGTGTATGCAGAAACATATAAAATATATGTACTTTTTAAAAGGGTATTCAACCTACAGTATGGACTTGGGATATGAGTACATCAGAGGTATTCATAAGAGTGTTTCTTGGGAGGGACTATTGCTTTCTCCTGAACTCAGCCAGTAAGATTTAAGCAATAACTGAGATTGATCACATGGCAGTGTGTTTTGACAAGTAAAAATGGCAATGCTTTCATTCTTAACCCCTTTGCTCACTGAACCATAGTTTCACAGAATCACAGAATAGATAGGGAGGAGATCATCTGGTCTCAGGGCCTTGTTGGGGGCCTTGTTCCTTCAAGTTCTGAATATCTCCAAGGCTTGAGGTTCCACAAACTGTTTGAACAACTTAGCAGTGTGGGTTTTTTTCTTGTATCTAGAGGAATTTATTGTATTGCAGCTTGTGTCCATTTCCTTTCATCTTATTACTGTGCACCTCTAAAAGTGTCTGTTTCTGGTTTTCTGTACTTTCCAGATAAGTAGCAGAGGACATTGATATGATCTCACCTTAGCTTTCTCTCTAGGCTTAACAAAAGCAGTCTTCTTAGCTACTCCTTAGACATCAGGTGGTTCAGCTGTCTAATCACCTTAGCAGCCCTTTGTTTGACATACTTCTGTATGTCACGGAATCACAGAATGGTTGAGGATGAAAGGGACCTCTGGAAGCCATCTGCTTCACCTCCCCGCCCCCCCCCTGCCCCCTCAGTCAGGACCACCTAGAACCAGCTGCCCAGGACAATGTCCAGACAGCTTTTGAATGTCTCTGAGGATGGAGATGGACATATCAATGTCTGACTTGTGCCAAGGAGAACAAAACAGCATAACAGATGCAGTTTCACAAGTGCCAAAAGAGAAAACAATCACTACCTACTGCCTGGTGACTGTAGTCTTGCTAATACAGTTCAGTATGTAGTTAGTTTTCTCTGCTGCAAGAGCACACTGCTGGATCACCTACTTCTTTTCCACCTGGAAGCTCAGGCCCTTTTCTGCAAAGCTGCTTCCTAGCCAGTCAGCTGCCGGCCTCTACTTCCGTGTGTGGTTATTCAACCCTAGAGTCAGGATGTTGCGTTTGCTGGACTTCATGAACCTCTTTTCTGGCCATTTATATTTCCTGCTAAAGTCTCCCTGAATAGGAGGTCTATTTTCTAGTATATTGACTATTCCCCTCACAGTTTGGTATAATCTGCAGACTTGCCTGGAGTACTTTCTGGCCCATTGTCCACATCATTAATAGAAATGTTAAACAGTATTGGCCCCTATATTGTCCCTGAGGGACACCACTAGTAATCAGCTGCCAGTTGGATTTCATACTGCTGATCACCTCCCTTTGAGCCCAGCTGTCTGGCCAGGTTTTCACTCATTTATTGTCTGCTTATTCGGTCCATTTTCACTAATTTGCTTACAAGGGATACTATCAGAGATGATGTTGAAAGCCTTGACAATGTCAACAATTCACTACCCTCATGTGCTTAGTCATCTCATCATAGAAAGCTACCAGGTTGGTCAAGCCCTTTGATTAA
Organism: Ibidorhyncha struthersii; assembly: GCA_013398815.1. Taxonomy (NCBI): domain Eukaryota; kingdom Metazoa; phylum Chordata; class Aves; order Charadriiformes; family Charadriidae; genus Ibidorhyncha; species Ibidorhyncha struthersii. The sequence continues at coordinate 206,278 of VZSZ01006212.1, read as the reverse complement.
TTTTTGCTGGTTCCCAATTACCTTCTTATTTTTCTTTGGACTGGAAATGGTTTTGTGGAGGATTATTCCACAACCTGCAGCAGGAATGATGTAAGGCTGACTTGCCTGTAATTCTCTGGTTGGGGGTTGGGGGTTGGACTAGATGATCTCCAGAGGTCCCTTCCAACCCTGACTATTCTGTGATTCTGTGATTCTCTGGATCTTTCTTCTTGGTGACGGATGTGATATTTGCCCTTTTCCAGTCATCAGTAAGCTCCCCCAGCTGGTGTAACCTCTCAAAAACAATAGATAGCTGGCTCCACCAGCACCCTGCCTGGTTGTATGGACTTGTGTATGTTCAAGTAGGTTAAGAACTCCTTAACTCTACCTTCCTTTGGTATGTTTAATGCTTCACTTTTTCTTCCTCTTTACCTAAAATCTGGCTCTCAATCCATAGAGCCTACTTTAACAATGTTTTCTCCCCTTCAATCATGGGTTTTTTTTTTATGACAGAGGGATTTATAGGGGTGCTGGTTGTGCTATCTAACCCCATGTTAGCACAGGCCAGAATTTCAGGTACTCTGGGACAAAGACAGAAAGGAAGGCAGACTGTTACAGGGTCTTCATATTCATACCTGAACTGCATCCAGCCCTATTCATGACAGTAAGAATATTTGATATATTAATTCCTTACCACATTTTGATTATTTTATTTTTTAATGGGGACTTATATTTGTGTACTTATTTTTGCTTTTTTAGGCACCCGTAGATCATGGGTAGCTGTATAAATGAAAGAAGGGGGGGGGGCGTGTCATGAAGATTGTGACACAGTGAATCACTGTTTATTCTATCTCTAAAGTGCCTGGAGCCACATAATTTGACTTCAACATTTGCTGTTCTCTACAGTGAATATACTATTATTAGTCATCTTTTCTGCGTAACGTTAGTAATGCTACCAATTGCTCTGATGAAGAGAATACACGAGAGTTATCTGAAACACCTGGATAAACTTTAACCTGTTGCTTGCTGAAGTGAACTTGGATGCCTTCTATGTCATCCCAAAGAGTTTCTGTTTAAATGAACAGAGCAAGAAGAATAGTTTCTTCAGGCAACACTCAGTGGGCTTTACTGGAAGACTGTGATTCCTTAGACTATTTTTTCAAGCAGAAAAGAGGTTCTTACTATCGAGATAGTAATGACAAAGTAAATATGAAGCAAACTTATTTTGCTTGTGTAGCTTATTGTTTATGGGTGAAAGAAATCAGGATTTGTTTTTAGATGTAAATATTATTCCAATTAGTGAGAGTTTGTTTGGCTTGATTTTTTAAATGTTTTTATTTTTAAGCCTCCAGGACATAATCATTATTAAAACGTAACTTGGAATATTCTTAGTGTTTAGCAGCTGAACAGTTCAGTGTAGCTCTGATAGGGTATGTCTGTCAAGTGAAATTGTTTCCTGTCTCTAAGCATATGAAAGAAACTGCTAGGAAATTTATTTAAAAACTTAGAAAAGAGTACAATCTTTATTTTCAGACCATCTAGACCTTGCCTAGAGCATTGTTCCTAGAATATTCCATTATAACAAGATTTATAAGGGTAAGTGCAGTCAGCAATTGTTATGTCTTGTCCTTAGATTCAAAGAAAGTTTTGCATGCAGAAGCTACTTTCATGGCCTTCTGTGGCTCATTTACGTGCCTCGGCAAGAAGATTTTAAACTTCCCTTGTCTATTTAAGACCGTGTAACTCCTAGGTTAGATTTGTCTAGGTACTGCTGTTCTTTGCTGTCCCATAATCTCACACATAAATACACAAAAGACAAACTAATTTATTTTATTTCCTTGAAAAAATATCTTCATATTTTACGTTACAAGAAGCTTAAAGCTAAGCAGGTAAAAGTAGTTATTTCTAGCAAAAGTTTTCCATTTTCAGGAAATGTAAAAAGTTAATGACACCAAATTTTACCTTAAATATAAAGCAATTTCCATTTTAAACGTAATGTAAGTAGCACTTTTCCCTCTGTTACAGACCTAAGTTACTAAATATTTTCAAAGCCTGTCACCAGTGAAAATTTATCATCAGATCTTAAGTGAAAACTTGGAGTTTCCAATTGAAAAAAAAAAAAGTATTAGTATGGATATTTTCCAGAAGCAGAACTTAAAATTCTCTTTCCACAGGCTTCCATAACAGTAAAATTCCATCCAGCTCTAGAATAAGAGCGTTCATTTCCACTATTAAGCACATAAGTAATATGTTGGGAGAGAACATACTGCTATTCCTCCAATTAGATATTGATTTAATATCAGTAATGTACAGGATCACCATCTCTAAATTAAACCTAAGAAAGTGACTAGTTTCTTACAGCTCTTAAGGGACTCCAACTCAGTAAAAGTAATGCTTGATATTTGTATAGCACAAGATTTTGTGATACCTTATAGATGTTAATTATATCTCACAATAACCCTTTTAGCTAGTAATAAATCACGTACAACAGTCACTACCTAAAAGTCAACATCTACTTTTTTTTTGGCACTTCAATGTATCATAAAATATTTTTTACTCTCTAGTCGCATTGACATGCACATTGCATATGGAAGGTGACCATGATATAAAAATAACCATGCACCTGAAAGTAGCTCGGTCTCTGTACCACAAATATAGTAGACCTGGTAGGACCTGTTTTAGTAACACTTGAGTTAAACCACAAGGTCCAGCTGGAGTGAGGTGCTTCTCCTGCCCCAGCAGGGCCAGCTCTACATGGGCTCTGTGCTGCCCAGAGACCACAGCTGAGCGCACCCAGACAGCTCGGAGGTTACTAAATTATCGGAGCTCACAGTGCAACATCTTAAGAAAAGCAAAAAATGGAAAATAGCTTAACTTAACATGTCTGCAGACTGCAGTAATTTAGGAAAGAGCTTGGCCTTGCTCCACGGTCCAGGCAGGAAGGGCAGCTGCAAGGAGTCAGCTCATCAACTGCCCCCAGCTCAGCTGCCACCTCTTCCAGTCGGAAACCCAAGCGATGCGGAGAGTCTCAAAGATGAAAGACAGATGATTCTAACCAGCATAAAACTCCAGCAAACATTTGCCATTATTTTTGCTTGTCTATGAAAAGAAGTGCTGACTCCTTTCATTGGATAGGTTAATAAACTGTATTCCTAGAGAAATGGTTTCTTGAGGGGAAAAAAAAGAGGTTTTTTGTGACACGTTTTTTTAGCCTCCAAAATCATGCTTTCTTCAAAGATGTTAGTATTTTTCTGTAATGGTTTTCTCCTTCCATATCTTTCTTTTAAAAAAATAAGAAAAAAAAAAGCAAAATTAGAAAAGGCAGAGGAGAGAAAGGAGGAATGGAAAGAAGAGCAAGGAACGGAAAACATTATTTTAAAAGTAGATGGAGAACTTTATGTTATTCATGGAAAACTGTCATATTTTGAAGGCTGATAAGCAAAACTTTTGAAATTGAAAAGTATAATTGTTTGTAAAACTTTGCATTTTTTCTAGTGAACACTATTTATGAGGTTCTATTACACACTGATGCATGAAATTAGTGTTACCCTAAGGAAAAGACTGTGGACTGAGTTTCTCAACTTTGTGCAAGCACAAAGGAGATCAGGCATTTTATTGCCAGAGGCCACTGCCTCCTAAAGATCGTTGCCCCTTATTGCAGTGTCTATCATCTTTCACCTATCTATCTCATTCAGTAACAACTGGCAGTACTAGTGCCGGGGTAGGACCCGGGACTTTTAATTTCATAGTGTCTTACTTGGACTATTCTCTTCTATATGTTGGTTTTGGATTACAAAAAAAAAGTGAGGAATTTCTTTCAAGGTGGGCATTTAATTTTATGACCTTTACCTGAGTTGCCCCATGAAAGCCTGAGGTGGAAAATTATTTATTTATGAACCAGACTGGGTTATAAAACAGAGTATTGCCAGTTTCCCCTCACATTAGCATTCATTTCATGATTTTTATTTTTTTCCTTGACTGGAAGAACTGCCTACACCCCTGCTCACCATGGCAACTGAAGAATCTAGCAGCAGACTCAGGGTAGGAAAAAAAATAAGAAAAAAAAAGCTCGAAAATATCCCCTGATACTAAAATTGGTTTTGTTTTCACAGCAACACGCTATGCAATTGCAAGAGAGAGTGAGCTATCTACCTATATTTCAGTTGGAATCACCCAGCATGGGAGGAGAACAAAAAAGCGTGTGTATGTTTGCGTGTTACACTAGAGTATGTTAAGGGTAGGTGGCACTTATTTTCGAATCATATTTTGACTGCTGAGGGAGGATGAGATGTTGACGATGATATGTTAGTAGATGTTTCTGTGGAAGAGAAGACATTCATGTGTACTGGATGGAAGTCACAGCAATTTTGTTTGAAAAGTTTTCCTTCTGTTCCTGAGTTGGTGCAATAAATATAAGTGTTGACAAATATTTATCAGCATGTCTAAACACATGGAAAGAATGAACTGAAGTCTTTCAACCACTGTCATAATGAAAACAGGCACTGATGTATTTGCTAACAGCATACTCGAATGTTATACAAGGAATATCAGCCTCATAGGTTATAGTTACTTAGAACAACAAAGAATGAGAGTTTATAGGAATAATTCCATACAGATTGCTAAAAAAGGCATTTTAAACATTACCTGGACACAAATTTGAAATTAGTAATAACTAAAACAATACTAAGTTATGTTGTTGCTTTTCTAAGCAGCAAACCCCATATTTTAGAAATAAGAAAGGAAAAAACCCGCCATACTGACTCATCTAATTAAAGTGAAGGGAGTCAATATCAAAACTAGTGGGTAAAAAAAAGGTCAATGAACACTTTTCTTCATTTCTGTAGGAAAACCATTTGATTTATATGAGTAAGGAAAACAGTCTGACATGGATTAATCTTATCACAGCAGACAAGCTTATTGGAAGTTTTCTTCCATAAAACTAGTTAAGCAGTCTATTATTCTTAATGAAAGGACAACAGGTAAAGCCACTTTTCTTGTTTGCTCTCAGTTGCAAAAGACTTGCAATTGAGTGCAAAAAAAAATAGGAACAAATTGACCTCCAATATAATTTTCCACTGCATTTTAAAGGCAATTTATTCCATATAATAAAAAAAAAGTTGCTATCTGGAGGCCAGAGCTCACAAACGTCTTGTGTGCTCGGTAGAGCCACTGGAACACTGTGTTTCCCTCCAAACACACCCTTTGCACATCCTTCATGTGGAAGGAAAGCAGCGGTTGCCCAGCTCTAGCCCAACGCAGAGAGTCGCAGATGAGAGATGTGGTTGGATTCAGGAGCTGAAATGCACACCTGTGTCTACAGTGCAGATGACAGACATTGTCAAAAACCTGATGGTCACGGTTTTCTCTTGCACAGAAATTAGAATAGGTGGTTATCAGGCTTGACAAGATGGATAGTAACGAGCATGTGTTCAAAAAAAAAAAGGATGAGTTTTTGTTTATTGTTGTCAACATTCAGCTCACTGCATTTTAATTTCATAAATTATCTCTCTGTTGCTAGTTATTCTCTAATTCTCTGAGTGAGTATAAGTTGCAGGAGAATGAAGGATAGGATCAACAAAATGCAGAAAGCAGAACTAGGGCTACAAGCAATGGAGCCAGAGTTGAAGACAATCAAAGGCGAGTATGACAAAAATAGAGGAGTTGAAAAGTATGCGTTGATAAGGAAAGGTAATAGTAAAAATGCTGAGGCAGTGTTGTAAATTAATGGTATGAAATATTGGTTAAAAAAAAGAATTACTTTTTTTTTTTAAATGGAATATTTATGTTAAAACCACTTGGGGAATGACTGCAAAAGAATTAATCTTCAGGCAGTTTTAGAACAATGTTCTATACCTCCATGCAAATTCTGCTGTAGTTGGGAGTCCTGAGGGACAAAGGTACTTGCTATCCCTAAGATGTAGAACCAGCTTTGAATACCAAGTTAAAAGCATTAAACCAGCTAGAGTTTTCATTTCAAGCAATGGGGAAAAATGTAGAAATACTCCAAAGACAGGGCATGAAAATGACCCAAAGAAAGGCATTATGAATTAACCAAGAGACAAGGGGAAACTGAAAAAAAAGACTTAACAAGAAATTGTGAGAATGAAGGCAGACATACCAAAAGTTGAATGATAAAAGTTATTTTATTTATGCAAATAAAAGGAGAATAAGGTGTAAGTGGATCCCCCTCTGTGATTATCTTCAACTTCTTGACATTGAAGATAATCAATGTATAGTACTAAAACTAAAGAAATCATTTGCATCTATGTTCAAGAAACCAGGATGTAGGACTTTGGAGTGAGATCAGCATCGCTGGTACTGAAGTCTGTGAAATGTTCATGAAATGTCTTTGCCTGAAGTAGCAGGGGTTTGAACCAGATTATTTAATCCTATGTATGTCTAACCTATCCTTTCTATTTCCTTCATCTTTTCCTTTTACTTAATATTTTCAGTTTCTTTTAATGATAACTTAGTCACGGGAGGATGACTAATCTGGACATTTTCTCAAATTAGTTTTGTAAACACTAAAGAAACATTTAAATGGAAGCACTTCTCTACAGTTTCCAAATATGCTGCTGAATAATCAGCTGGTATCAGTAAGATTTGCAACATGCACACTTGCCTAAGAAGAACTGGACTTTTATTTTCTGATTTTCCCTATTAGTTACCAAAGAAATTTATTTCCTAATATTCAGTTGCACCCTATTGTACCATTCCAAAAAGAAATTATTCAATTTCTTATCACCAGACCCTTTTCAGCAGTATAGCAGTACATTCTTTGGGTAAACTCTCCAATTTGGCATTCTAGGATGAATAAAATGAGAAATGTGAAAATTCTATATCCTTTATTTCCATTCATCTGGAGGTACTTTAAACTGCTTCAGCTAACTATTTTAATTCACCTCTTTTAATTAAAATTAAAATCTCTGTACCAAGAGCTTGAATTTGCCATAGAAAATGAGGAAAAACAAATCTCCAGAAGTATATAGCAAAACTGCCAAAAGAGTAGAATTTTCTTTGGGAAAATTTCATGAGAATTTGCCTCTAAAAGAAAGAAAAATATTTGCTGGAAATTTGCATTCATGTTAGTCCCCTTTCATTATGCAAAATGACATCTCCAAATGCCTCAGGCAAGCATTTCTAATAGAAACCAAAGGAAGAAAAAGGGATAAAGAAATTAAAATCTAATAACATATAATGGTAGAATATTTATAAGTGATCAGCAGTGTATTAAGCTGTAAAGAATACTCATCACAGTCACTCTGGCTGGTTATATTCTCTCCTACAGAACTACCTAACCCAAGGCTAGATTGCTTTGAAATTTGAAAACAGGTTTCTGAGCATTACACAGTGCATCTATTATCATAAACAGCTTTAGCATGTGAGTGTGCACGTACACTAAATTAAGCAAGGTGCTATCTGCAAGGTTTCTTATTTATAGATACACTTTTCTTCCAGGTTTTGTTTAAAATGGTTTTTAAATGAATGATACTGAGGAAGACAGCTTTAGTACAAATGAATGAAGAGTGCAAGTCAGTCCTTACATGGCATGAATCAGAGTAACTGCACTGAGTAACTTAACATCAGCTGAGAATCTACTCAAAAACATCGTTTTCATTCATAACAAGGTAATATCCCCAAACCTTTGTCGCAAACACAATGTGTAAACCCCTTAGATTCAACCATTTGATAATACTATTCCTTGTGCCATAGTGAAATCATATTTCATTAAGACAGATGAGTTCAGCATAGTACCTTTTTTACAGAAGTAAAGCAGAGCACCAATTCTAGTTTCAAAACCACCAAAACAGCTGATAATTTACTAAACAAAACCCGAGTTTAGTCAAAATTTACATGTAGAATTCCTGTATTTTAAAAGGAATGTTCTAAGGATTTGTAAGGAAGAAGGAAAATTTGGGCTGCTGATTGTTTTTACTTTTAATTTTTTGAGTTTTGGGGGGAGATTTTTTGGCTACATTTTATTCATAGCCACTGCCCATAAATTAAGGAATTAAAAAAATGGCCAGCTTTCTTTTGAAGTTTTTTGGGTTTCTTCTTACAGTCCGAATTACTTAACATTCAATGGTGGATTTGCAGAAAATATTTTACTTAGGTGTGTAGTTGCTATTGTAAGATATTCAATTTCAATTTTATTGCTACAAATCTGTCCTGTGCTACATGGAGCTATTGTTTGCCAGGAAGCCAAGGGCACAATAAACCTAGTTGAGCTCAAAAAACCCAGCAATAGTATGCAGGTCTCTGACAGTATACCAGAAATGACAGAAAAGCATACCCTCAGTAATCATCAGCCATTGCTGAGAATAGGATTTTGCCTGACCTTTGGAATTGTTCGACAAATATAGTGGGTATACTGTAAAAAAATTGGCCAGGAGTTCTTCAAGAAGCTTGAGGTGGTGCTGACACATGGGCAGCATCTGATGAGGTTACTTGCAGAAAATCTGAAGGATATTTTGGAGTACTGATTGTTAGAAAATATGCTTGACACCTAAGAGATCTCTCAGAAAAACAAAAAAGACTCAGTGGAAATATGAATTAAATATCCATTTCTTTATTACTCTCTGAACATGACTAATTTCCAATTTTCTCTTTTCCTTTCACCTAAATTGTTTTCTTATCATCCTGAAACTGGCAGCTCTAGCAGGATGACTCGCATAGTTATCCTCAGTTAATAGGCAAAAAGGAAGCGGAGCTCTGTATTGAGGGGAAAACACTGAAGAATTAAATATTTGAGATGAATTTGGGGGTGGGGGAACCCTTCATGTTTACTTACGCTGGGTGAAAAATGAAATTGGAGACAATTAGAATGATACCTTGTGAATGAGGAAACTCACAAGGTATGATTACAACCTATCATGGCCCTCAGAACACCGAGGTGTCTACCTGTCCCTGCCCAGCCTCCCCCAGTGACTCCCTCCACTCTGTCCGTGTCCCAGGATTCCATTCCAGCCCGGGTCCGTCAGTCCGTGCCCCAGTGATGCTGTAGGAGTGCCAGTCTCCAGCTCTTCCCCTGCCACTCCTGACTTGCTCACTGGACTTTCCCAGTCTGACCTTGGACTTGACTCATTGTTTCACCATCTCTGTCCAAGTAACCTCTTATTACCCCAGACCTGGCCCTGCGTGTGGTAGTGGACCAAGCCCTGCACTGGGTCCTCCCTGAAAATAACCAGGAAATGTAGATGGAAGTACACCATGAGAGAGTAATAAACAAGACATACAGCCAGGGAACTGGGAGCTAGGCAAAAGACAGAGCTATGAAAGGACAGAGAAAGCAAGCAAGTGAGAAAGAAATCCTTTTTTGTCTTTATTTCCATAGTTTTACTGTACTGTTGTTGATACTGGTTCAAGGTTGAACGGCTTCAGAGGCATTTCATCCACAATGACTTGTCTCTGGTTTGTAATTGCTCTTCATAGAAGAAAGTTGAATCAAATAACTATTTTGCAAGCCAAAAATACTCCTTAAGTAAGATCACAGGCATATAAAACAAAGATGGGAACTAAACTAATGGGAAAGGAGAGAATTCTGAGGAAGCAGACTCAGATTTGGGGTTTCTGGAGTAGTTTCTCTGACCAATAAAGAGGCAAAAGAGGTTGTGAACAGACATGCTCAACAATATGTATACAATATTACTTCAGAGAACAGCAAAATCTGAAAAGCCTGAGGAGAACGAGACATAACTGCCTCTGCATATAGTAAAACTGTATCAATGCAATATTTTGTTTAAAATAATTCTTTTTTTTTTTCCTAAAAACAAAACATTCATTACTTTTTCTCCCCAGACAAAGCTACTTTGTCAGACAATGTGAAATATGAACAAGGTCTGGACCAGGAGCAACTGGCTTTCTTGTGAGATACTGGTATCACAGAGCATTCAGTCTAGTGAAGTACTTCATGTTGTTGTCATCCAGCCTGTCACCTTCTACAGCACTTCTTGATCTGAAATCACAGTCATTTCAGTGTCAGTGGAGGCATCCATATGGTTAGCATCATTTTGGTTGTCTGAAACACAAGGATTGCTAATTTGTCCTGCTTGACTGAAGGAGATTTGTTACAGGATTTTCTCATTCTTTGATGGACAGGACTCTATGCAGAGCCAGTTCTTCAATAGGAACCAGCATTCAGCTCTTCACCACGTAGAAACTGTTGAACAGCCAATATCACATTGAAAACAATGGTGTCCCCCACCCGTGTTTGGAAGTACTGTGATCCAGGTATTTAGGTGTGTCACTCACCATCTCCTTCTGAACTGTCAAACTAAACTAAACTAATCCACACCTCAATTATTCCCTTTCACTGTTTCTTTTTGAAACTAAAGTTACTCTGAAAGTTTGCGGCTTTCTCAATAGTGATTGATTTTTCCCTCTTAAAAAAGAGAAGGAAGACATAGTAAGTAAAAGAAATGATTGATACAAACTTTTTTTTCAGTGTTTTTTTTTTATCCAAATTCTGACCCAGCTGACGATATCTCTGTTTAGGTTCAAACTTGGCCAGCAGTTTTTCATAATTTCAGCAGAAGTGTGGTAAAAGAGACACTGAATCTTAAGAGTCTTGGGCAAAACTTTTAGTCTGATTTAAATCTCTGCATAAAATATTATGATCTGGGGTTTGTTTGGCTTTTTTTTTAAACTCATCTACATATACTTTCATCAATCCCTTACATCATGAAAGACAGAAGTGAAAAATTTGTACGCCTAAAATTTAAAAATACTCCAAACAAATAGAAAGAGTTTTTGGTAAAGGTGAGTGTGTTTTAGACTTCAAAAAAGAGAATCAAAGGGCACATCTTGCACTCTTATAGACATTTCTGTGATTCACCTTCCATGGAGACAGACGTCTTCAGGGGATAATTAACTAACAAAAAGAAATGTCAGTATGTATTGGGTTTTAGAAGAGAAGGTGATTTCTGTTCAGCTGAAAAACATTATGTCCAGAGTCAACAGTAGCAGTTCTTTGCCGTGTAGTTTTGTGCTTTAAAACATATTGCCATCCCTTTTTTTTCCATTATTTAGGAAAATTATTTCTTACAAATCTACATTTACATTTCCTTATATGCAGGTAGATATTCTCTCTATAAATAGTGGTAGATATTCATAGACAAGACAATGATGAATACACACATACACCCACATAAATTCTGTATCTCTTTTTAAATTTTTTCTGTATCTTACATAATAGAGCAGGTTAAGTATCACCATGAATTTGCCACACATACAGCACAGCCTGAGATACCTTTTTTCTTTGGGTTTTGTTCATTCTCTCTATAGACCTTACATTTTCAGCAAGTGCCATATGGCCAAAACAGTACCTGGTAAAATTTTGGACAACAATTAACATAAGCACAGCAGGACATCCCAACTGTTGACCCCTAAAAGGTGGTTAATCAACAGCATATGGGTTTATTTATCCCAGCATGCCCTTTTAATTAACAGTTCTGGAAAGTGTACTTTTTAATGAACACTTTGTTATAATATATTGAGAAAATTCTAAATAGTGTAAATGAAACTCCAGCTTGAAACAAAATAACATTGTTTATAAGGAAAAAAAAAATCTGTCAAGAAGTCAACCCATGACAAACACTAATACTAACCTCAGACAATGCTAGAGTAACAATGTTTGTGTAAGAAAATGTCTAAACTGCAGAAAGTTTGGATTTAATGTTTAAACTCGTTTTTAAAACATAAGGGCACATTGTAAAGTTTGTGTTTAGAGTAAAAAATGTCATTAGGACAGGGAGGAAGGTGTTTTGGTTTGACCCCATCCTCTGAATAATACTGTGACATTTACTTTCAAGCTGATAGTAGAAGGTACTTGATAATAGGGTAGGCTGGAAGGACAGAGGATACAAAAATTAACAGTGATACCAAACTAGAAAAGAGAAGCAAACACAAGCAAGTGCACACACAGCACAAGATAAGTAAACACATGAAAAGCAACAAGCATTCAAAGTTCTTTTTAATAATACATGTTTATTAAGACAGTGCAAATTATTTAAGATAAGCCTTAGGTAACCCAAAACCTTAAGGTAAAACAAAATATTTAAGGTAAATTATTTCAGGAAAATAGTAAACCAAATTTTCATTTGGTGTAAAGAAAGGCAACTACTTACAGAAAACTGATTTACATGGGTCTTGAAAACATAATCAAGTCCTTCATACTAAAGAAATTCAGGTAACGAACCAAACAATCTTTTCCTTATCTTCAATCAACTGAAAAAGAAAAATGTCCTTGATGGTTTTGCATCAGCTTATAAAACGTCCTGGTAAGCTTCCTGTAAGTTATGTCCCAAAGATGAACTGGGACATTGTCTCAAAGATTGGAAGCTCTTAAGGCATTCGAACACCTCTAATTAAGAAGCCATGCAAACTGAAATAACTATTAAACACCTTGGTGTATATTTACACTTCACTTCTCAGTGAAGAATTCCACCCTTGCTTAACAGCAACTGCTGCACCAGAAAGACTATTTTCTATATACTCATTCAGCAGCAGAATCTGGGTTGTCCTAGGAGACAGAAACATTAAAGTATTTTACTCTTTTACAGCATACTGTGCTAAATTAAAGGCATTTTTCCTCTTAGAATATAATTTTCCAATTTCAAGGGTACTGGAGTCTCCTTAGTTGAGATCTTTGATTGCCTGCAGCAAAATGCAAAACTGACTTTTGGAAGAATGCAGATTTGAAGCATAGTGAACACCAGGAAAATTCCAAAATGTAGCTATAGCTACAACCTTCTAAACATGTTTACCAAAGAATCTGTTAGTCAGCTGAGATTACACTAGGTAAGGTGTTAAATTTGTCCTCAAAACAAAACAAAAAGGTTTCTGCTTTACCATCGGCTTACTTTGCCACACTAGAAATAGGAGAAAACACAATAAAAATTGTCAATCATTATCTATCCTTCATTATGTGCTAATGAAGAATGAGAAAGCAGCAACAATATGAGGAGTCCACTAGAAGCAGTAAAGATTACATTCTCAAAAGGAACCTGTGTAGGGTACTGTCATCTCCTTCTCTGTTGAATACCATACAAGACCAGCTCAGAGCAGCAATTTTTTAGACTGCTAACCCTTGCAGGTCTGTAAAACTGTCAGAAGTAGCATCACATAGCGTAGGGTAAATATTAAAGAGAGGGACAGAAAGATATCCTGATAGGCATATATTCATACTATCCTCTATAATATGCTTTCCCATTTCATGTATTTGAAATTAGTGGGAGACTTACTTTCAGTAAAGACTTTCTACATTAAGAAAGATTTTCAGGATTGACCACTGCTAAATAAACATAAAGACTGTAACTTTAATTACAAAGATGATGTATTTCTAAGATGGATGTGGGCTTCTAAGTGACTGATATCATTCTAATTTTGAAAAAAAAAGACCATTGTGGAATACCCATAAAGAATATGATTAAGCACTGACTATGGTTTACAACTTCGGAGTAAACATGGATGTCTTCAGTTATGCAGACAGCACAATGAAAGTATTCTTGAATCCATGTGAAGGAGGAAAAGAAAAAGAAAAAAGAGGAGAGGAGAGGAGAGGAGAGGAGAGGAAGGAAGGAAGGAAGGAAGGAAGGAAGGAAGG
>VZSZ01006212.1:153581-192237 GCA_013398815.1 Ibidorhyncha struthersii | reverse complement strand
AAGAAAGAAAGAAAGAAAGAAAGAAAGAAAGAAAGAAAGAAAGAAAGAAAAAGAAAGAAAGAAAGAAAGAAAGAAAGAAAGAAAGAAAGAAAGAAAGAAAGAAAGAAAGAAAGAAAGAAAGAAAGAAAGAAAGAAAGAAAGAAAATGTTCCACATAACTTACACCAGCTATCAGTCTCCTGTACATTGAAGACTAATTCTTGTAAAAAAGATTAAAAAGCCATAGATTAGTCCAGAACGTTACCCTAAGTGAACAACTAATTTCATAAAACTGAAGACGGTATCCTTTTTAGAAATACAGAAAAAAATTAAATCCTTTGTGGCGATTAAGCTAAGTGATTCATCCAGAGCTGTTGATTTGATTTTCAAAGGAGATCCATGATTAGGCAAATCTTCTGTCTTGGATTCTCTCTGTCATTGGTAGTGAAATATTTTATTTTGAAAAGATATTTTACTCCATTAGAAGATATTTCTTGTTTTATTTTTTAAAGTACCAGTGAGTAATAAAAGCATACTTGTTACGGTAGAAGTATGCTCCATTAGGTGTATTTTAAAGACATCAGCAATGTGGTTTTTTTTTAAAAAAATTAACCAGTACGTGCTTGAAATTACATCTAGCTTATACATAGGGACTGCTCTCTCAAAAAAAAAGAAACCTGGGTCAGCTTTTTATCAGAATGAACAACCTGTTTGCTACCCGCTTAGCCCTGTTGTGTGAACTAGACTACAGTTTAGTTTAGATCCCACATTTCTAGGAAAATAAAAAATAGCTAACTCTTATTTTGGGTCTGGGCACTGCTTCTTATTTGTAGAAAGTGTTTCTTGTTTATACGTGCACCCAGTCAGACACATTAAGCAACCTGATATAAATGATTTAAAAGTTTAATCCAGTTCTAGTGCACCAAAAGTAAAAAACAACTATGAGCTACTTTCAGTCCAGTTATCTCAAGAAGGAGTTTGCTCCCAAGACTCAAAATGAAGACCTAGGAAATGTATATTGAACATCTCAATCTTACAAGCACAATGGAGCACTGAAGGACTAGATTCAATTTTTGGCACTGTCAAAGGGCCCTCCGCCCTAGTGCTTCCTAACAATGTGAACAACCACAACAAAGGGATTTGTGCATATCTGCTTTAAGAAATGGGTCCCAGTTTAACTGTGTTAGAAGTAAAACTTCTGAATCCAATGACAAAGAATATGGCCAAGGTATTACCAGTTACCTTTTGTGATGATGCAGCAAGATATGTGTACATATGCTGTAGTATAATACTATATATTTTAGAGAGATAAGAGATAAGAGAGATGATATTTTTTTTACTGATACAGTATTCCTATGGCACTCTGTTTCTTAAATCTTTATTGTGAAGAAGGGAGAAACAGCATTTCCTTTAAAATCATGGAGTTTGGGAGTTAGCCAAGTGAAAATTAGTGAGCTTCCTCTGTAACTAATTGAAGTTAGATATTGTTTTCATTAAACTCTCATCAACTTCACATTTTATTTATTTTCAAGTGTAGGTTTCAAGTGTTGCAGATGTGTTGGTTAGGTCTCGGGGAGGGAATATTAACTGTCACACCTGGTTCATTTGTTATGTTATGCCTTTCTGGTACTGAGCTGCAGAACACCCTATCCTTCTATAACACTTGGGAGGGGTTTTTGGGTGCATTATAATTCATCTTACTTTCTAGTGGTTAAAAATCAATCTATGGCAAGTGCTCACACAATGTGAAGCAAAATAGGCAAGCCTGCATGATTGTTAGTACCTGTTGTTTGTTACGAAATTCTTTGTACTAAGGTAGGCTCACACTGTTGATGGTTTGTTTTATTTGATTTTCTACATCTTTATGTTTTCATAATCTGATCAAACTACTTAATGCTTAACAATGGACACCCCAACATTTTAAAGGAAGAATTGCAGTATACAGATAAGAGAGATGGCTTTTGTCTTTCCAAAGATAAAGCGATTTATATTTGAGGAAATATTGAGCTGCCAAGTAAAAATTTCTCTTTCATTCAATATAACAGTGATGAATATGTGATGATATAGTGCTAGAAAAATTTGTCTTATTTTCCATATTTGAACATTCATCGTCTTTGTTGGGAAAAATACTTGGGAAGGATTCATGTTATTATTATTTCCTTTAGGTTGTTCATCTGGTTCTAAATATAAAAAAAAGACAACAATGCTTCAATATGGAATGGACATAGCAGAAAGAAGGTAAAGAGAGCAGTTCTCCAAACTGTTGTGCACTGAGAAGTGTGGTCAAGGAAAAGGAGATAAAAAAACTCAGCTGTCTATATGAAGGAATTAAATATTTGTACAGAAGAAGGAAGAAAAAAAAGACACTGATGGCTAAATAATTTCTCTCAGATAAGGGCAAATTAATAATCATCTTTAATAATTTGAATTTTAATGAAACTAATTATTCTTAAATCTGTTCAGTAATGTTGAGGATTAATTTACTTCCATGTTTAAAATGCGTATAATCAATTTATTTCACTTTAAGGTAATGATTTTCCCATATCAGTCTTACAGTTTGATATAGAAACCTTGGAGAAGTTTTAATTCTTGGAAGCAACTCCTGAAAAATAAGCATGTAAGTACACAGCCTTCATCTACTGAAAACTGATGTGAGTTCACTGAAATCAGTAGGAAATACCAGTCAAAAACTGGTCTGAATATGTAACCATCATGCTTTTAATCATGTTAAAACATTGTTGTTTCTTGCTACTACCACACACTTATGTGAACTGTACATAATTTCTAACCTAGTTGCGTTACTTACAAGTCTTCACAGCAAAACCAAAAAACTGTTTCACATCTGATTTCCTTGGTCAGCCATGAAAATGCCACCACACCTCTTGGCAGAACAAAATATATGATGCATGATCATATGACCCGTTTAATGAACTAATGGAGGACCATTCAAAACAAAGTTTAATTCTTTGCCTTGCCATTCCTATTGGAAGTTTTCTCCAGAAACTTCTTCCAAGCATGGTTGGAAATTTGAAAATTCAGGCCGGAGTTTATTCTTTACCCATTCATAGACACCTTTTCTCTTATCAATGTCAACCTTTAAGGAATTATTTCCTCTGTTAGTGCTTTCTTCTTGGTTTTAACCATGGACATCCTCAACCTTTGTTTTGCTGGGCCAAAAAAGCCATGTATTTTAGATTCACAGAATGTAGGCTCTCCTTTTTCCTGGTCACCTGAATAGTATTTTCCAAGCCTATTCCCGTTAGAATTTTGTGGGTTTTTTTAGAGCTGGGTGACCAGAATTCCTCTGTTTTCACATGAATATTCCAATGGCACTACTCCTTCCTCTTCTAAAAGAAATATTGCAACTGGTAAATCTTAAGATTGTTTCTGCCATTTTCACAGCCACGTGACACTGATGCCTGACTGCACTTCACGGCTGAATAAAACCCTTTGTTTTTCCTCCCCCTCTATTATTGAGCCCAAATTCCCATCTTACAGCAGAAATTATTAACATGATCCCTAACTGAATGATATCGTGCTTAATAACAAGATAATTTCACCACATTTTGTCTTTTAAAGACATTTACATTATTCACACATTGACAATGTATCCTACCATTTTGATGGCAAAAAAATTACCAGAACACTGCTAGTCTCTGTGCTACAGTCAGAAATGAAAATATTAAACTGCATTTACCTCTGTAACAGTTCATAAGTAGTACCATTACTGAATTCCTTTTAGTTTAATGTTAATCATAATCCTTATACTAGTTTTTTATGTACCCTACATTTCTTAGACTATTCCATTATCTTCTTTAGTTTAAACAGTAATGTTGTATGTTATTTATCTAAAAAATGACATACTTTAGAAAGAAAATACCAGATGAGTACAGCATGATGGACTTGGTGAATATGTATTATATACTTTTTTCTACTTGCTCCCATGGCTGATTACTTTTTCTCTTTCTTTTTAAAGGAAAAACTTTTCTGAAACATTTACATCATTGGAGTAAAACTAATGTTGTTTGTTATATATTTGTTCTATGCCTTCTTAAACATAGCTACCCCATTTCCTACTTTTCAGCTGTATAGAACTATTTAATAAAAAAATAGAGTTATTAAAAATCTTTGCCATTAGACCACCTGCTAACAATAGCAATAAAGTGACAGTTTCTGTAGAGAAACACTCACAGCTACCAGGACTCTGAAACGCTGACTCCTTTTTCTACCATGTGTTTTGGGGAAAAAATGCATAAAATTGTATTTTCTCATTCAATAAAAAATTAACTGTCTCAAAGGCTTTGACTAATCACTGCAGTTCTCTTCTAATGGCAGCATTTTCACAGAGGCTCCCAGTACCAGCAGCACGCAGCAGCATCCTCACTGTGAGTGTCAGGAAAGAGCTTGTGGTGATCAAGGTAGAGAACGCAGTTGCAGTCTGGTTGGAGTCTCGTGCAGCTGCCCAACTATCACACCGCCATAACTGCGAGCAATGCACCACACTGGGAGATACAAGTATGGTGTGTGACAGGTAGCAGGGGTCACAGTTATTAGCAAGCCATTAACTGGCAGTAAGAAAATATCAAGTAAATAAGTAGTATGCTTCATTTGCGTACGTAAATATATTCATACCTTCTCTTCCTTTAAGTGAGGTCAAGCTTTTTCTCCTGTCAGTGTACTGATCTGCTACTGATTTCTGTAGGGATAAGCTCCACCATGTTACCAGCACTTTCAGAGGAGACTGGGATACAGAATGATTCATTCTCAGAGTTCTGCTCAAACTAGAATAAATGTTCCATAAAAAACCACCACATTATACAAATATGCTTTGAATGTTGTCTGCTATATAATAGCATTTTAAGTTAAGCACTTGTTCAGATTCAGTACATACTTAAGAATTTTTCTGAATATGGGTATGTTAAGCACAAACCCAGAACCTATGCTAAGATGAACAAAATCATCATTATGAATTTTGATAGTATGATCCAAACTTCACATTTTACATATGAAATCATATTTAAGGATTACAACATAATTTGCCCCCAAACAGTGCATAATTTTACCTGCTTACAGGAAGATCGCATAATAAATGTAACGATCAACACTGGTGCTGGAGCAATACTTTTAGTGAATTAAATCTATATTTTATATTTAGGTTATAGATTTAAATGTACGACTTAGGCTGAAATCCATCTGGACTTGTTAGAGCGTAGTCCAAAGCCCAAAATATAGCTGGGAAGGCAATAAATAAGTTAGCCAACTACAATGTGACCAACACAATAACAATACAGCCAGCTGCAAGCTGAATGTAATAGAAACTTCTCAGCAATTAAAAATCACTATGCATGCACAGATTCTCATCAACTATTTATAACTACTTCCCTTATTTATATTAAAGATAGAGAGAATGTAATCATATCCAGTAGCATTTTATTTTAGAGAACAAGAACCAGATCAATAGGTAAAATTACAAGAATCCAAGCAAGCGAATACAGACTTCAGTTTTTTAAACAATATCCCACTTGCAAGAGGAAACTTTTCAGGGCTTGCTTCGAGTAACTAATGGTGTTATAGGAAGGTAAGTCCAGAAAGTACTTTATGACACCCAAGGCAAAGTCAAGCATGCCTAAGTTTTCTTTACAGATATACGGCAAAGAAAACTATGTGTGGGTTCTAGCAAATGAACACGAGCAAATCCTAGGAGAAGACTTCACAAGTGCAGAGGTTGCAACAAAGATCTCTGAGTCAAATTTAGGTGAGCAGGGAGAAACATGAATTACCCAGCCAGACAAGGATCAGATGCATGACTTCTGAGAAAATGAATAGTATAGAAAAAACAGGTGAGATTTTTATTTGAGTAGCTGACTTTATCAAGCTACTTCGGCACCTCCCTCTCATTAAACAATGTATTTCAGTATCATGCATGTTTAAGCCAGATATTAAGAAAAAAAATACTTTTTGAGGATAAAGTCCATGTTCTCCTGTACTTCGTTCATTGAATAATCCTTCTTACCAAAGTCCCTTCAAGAAGAAATATTTCATATATCATAATCCTTCTGGCCTCTCTCAGATTTCTTTTTCAAGCTGAGTGGAAGGAATTGCTTCAACCCTCCCCATCTAACTTTTTAACAAATATATGTTCACAAAATAAAAGCTACCTTTGATGTCAATAAGCTTTGTTGGAAATGTTTCAGTTAACAATTTTTAGTCATTCAATAGAAATTCAACTTATACTTTCAACCAAATTTCATTGAAAATAATGTGAAAAATTTCATTGATATTTTTAAACTGTAGGATTCTTTTTTTTTCAAAGCTACTGTTAAAGTGTTAATATCTATTTAAAAAATGGGAAGGAGTACAAAAAGTTCAAATTAAAAAAATTACAAACTCATTCCCTTTTTCTTTCTTTGTTAATTTTCAAGTTGATTGAGTTTGAGTCCTAGAGAAATTCACTTCGAGTTATATTTTCAATTAAATTCTTAGCATACAACAGCAGCATTTAAATGTCGGACTTCTGTCTCTGAAACACAAACCTTTAGAGCCTGTTTTTATAGGTCAGAGTGGTAGGATTAGTACCATGATCAACCATT
This sequence comes from Ibidorhyncha struthersii, assembly GCA_013398815.1. Classification (NCBI taxonomy): domain Eukaryota; kingdom Metazoa; phylum Chordata; class Aves; order Charadriiformes; family Charadriidae; genus Ibidorhyncha; species Ibidorhyncha struthersii. The sequence continues at coordinate 185,669 of VZSZ01006212.1, read as the reverse complement.
TCACATGGTGATATAACTTCATCCAGCTGTCCTATTTCATCTTGTGGAGTTCAGACATATATGTGTGTGTGTTTATGTGCATATATGTGTACATATATAATATAGCAGTGAGGATTATACAAAACTGAAATTCACTGAAGCATTCTAGAGGTCCATTATATTAACTTGGGGCATATTACAGCATCTTGAAACAGCACAGCAGTGACTGTCAGCTAGCCAGACTGCCTAATGTGGAGAATTTCCCTTGTTAGGTATCTTATTAAAGTTCTCAGCAGGGTTTCTGATTCGTCTCAACATCAAATGAATAGCACCGGCCTTTATTCAAGAAAGAGATAACTACAGTCTAACTAGATTATGCCAAATTCCAGAAATGTGTTTTCACAGTTGCCAAAGATTTTTTTCTTTTTCTACTGTGCATATTTCCAAGGGGGCCTATCACTATCATCCCTCTTCATAAGAAATATTATCCTGGGTTAGCTGCACTACCACACCAATGACACCAGCTTACTGTCACAAGGTGATTTAATCTAAGATAAGTTGTTTCTTGGTTTTGGAGTATCCGTGCAATTTTTAGTCATTTGGAAGTAGATACTACAGCAAGTAAAACAAAGAAAGATCATGGCAGCCTCCCCTCTTCCCTTGTTTTTTTGAAGATCCTCTTGAAGGAGTAGAAAATGCTGCTACTATATCAGTACTAATGTAATTCTAGGCATCAGTTACCAACTTTTATTAAAAACTCTCTCAGCAAGAGAGAGTCTTTGCATAGCGCAGAATCAGATAATACGCAGACAGGAAATAACTCCAAAGTAAATCTGCAAGTACAGTTCCCTGTGCTCTACATTCAGCAAGGAAGTAATCTCTTCATCAATACCCCAAATGAAGCAGATTTCAAGGGCTTCAATCATTAGAACAAGTGAAACCTGTATTTAACTCCCTGCTCTCCCCGACTGGGCTGATGAGAGAGCAAGTTACTGAGAATCAGAGCTATTAACGGACAGAGTTGCTGTGAAAACTGCCTTTCAGGACCCTGCTCTCAAAGCCCAAAGTAAGATACCCATAATCTTTACACGATATACAGCAATAGTTAAGTACCTCAGAAAGGCTATTCAGTTTGCTTCAGGGAGAGTGGGGAGGTGCCAATCCAACAGCAAATGCTACAGACAGCACCTATAATACCACTCACATTTGAGGTTGGAGCAGCTCATTAAAGGCTGTAAACAGATGCTGCTACATCTGATCAGCATCTGGAGACAGGAATACTGATGGTAGATGACTACAAAACATTCTTGCAAAGAGCTAAGTAAAGGCTTCTTTTCCTTCACTGATGGTGGCTGTTTACTCTTCATGTAAGACCTTCAAGGATAAACTGTTCAGGGAGATCTGAGCACCTCTCTGGTGTTGATACCTGTTTTCTACCGAACATCTGATTCATACAATATTACCCTGGGTGGAGACACTATTTTTGTCCCACCTATAAAGTTGCAGTTAAGCTACCTTTTGACCTCTCTCTTTCTAGTCCCAGAACTATTGCACTGAGGGATGGACCATAGCCCAGCTTCAGCAAGAAAGATGCAGACTCCCCACCCTACTGAGGCTACATACAGACTGGCACCTGACAGATACCTAGAGAGAGACATCGATTTGATACTTGCAGAATAAAGATTGAATCTGTATTTCTGTAGGCTCTGCAAGTGCTCTATACCCCTAGAGTAAAAGAATGAGCAAAAGGTTGGTGGAGGCACCACAATCTTTTAAAAAAGAAAATAATCACAACCACATTTTCTGGGAGGTCCAGTATAGCCTGACTGAATACAGAAATTGAAGTGTTCTGGGAAGTAAGATGCTGTGTTGCCTAGACCCTAATGCAGGGTTATCTAGCTGCTCAGGACACTTATAAGCAGACTTGGAAGCATATCAGCATCCTTGCTCAAATGCTCCAGGCTCCCAGTACCTCCAAGCAAAGGAGAGCTGGTGAACTCACTACAAAGAGACCTAGTAAACTGCCTCAGAAGTGTTTCCCATTTCTTCCTGAAAAACATTGCTTTCAGTCCTCACCATCATGTACTTCTCAGAAGTTACTTGCCTGTACTTCCCAGTGGACTACTAGTCTCTGGAGTTTCTTGAACATCTTTGAAGGTATCATTTTATGATTTTGTCACCACATGCAAGACTACAGTCAGTGCTGGAACCTAAACACAGGGACAAACATCAAGGGGGATCCATTCTTCATTTATAGTTAACGGTTTTCCTGATTAGCTAAAAACACAACTGATAAAGAAACAAAAACTTTAATACAAAAATATGTTGCATGTCTTGCATTCACTTGATATAGTTCAGAGCTGAACAGTATTTTTCAAGAAGGTTAATTGGGAAATTATGACTCAATTAAATTTTAATATATCGCATCATGATAACATTGGAGAAGTTGTCCCTTCTAAAGGATTTGAAAAGATTACTGAAGTTGGGGTCATGAAGGACTTTAAAATTAAAATTAAAATTCCAGTTTTGCTCCCCCACAGAATGCTTTGCTTATATAAACTTTTGTCATCTTCACACAACCTCACACTCAACTTTGACTATTTTAAATCAGCATATATATCATGGCATATAGTCACTGAATGTTGACAGTACTGATTAAAATAAATTAGTTTCTTCAAAGTCAGTTAGGACAGGGTATCGTCTCATCTTTAACACACCTTAAAAGCTTGTGTGGCCTGCAATTTAATTTACTTGGTGTTTTAACAAAGGACTGTTTCTGCAGGGTAATATAAACATTAGCCAGTGAGGTCATTAGGAGTTTCAGACTCCTCCTGAATGCTTTACTTGAGAGGTTAGTGGGAGGCAGATTGCTCAGACAATCAATTTCTCTTCTTTTAAATTAAATTTCTTTTCATAACAGAACAGTTTAAGTTACAGTAAGAGGGAACCAGAGAATGGTTGTGGAGTCTTAGGAAGAACTATTTTTAAAGTAATGGTGGGAACCAGTGTCTGGACTGTAGTATCCCCACCCCCAAATCATCTGTTCTGTCCTGAACTTCTAATATAACCTACTTGGTGAAGAATTTGCCTGTTAGGATTTAACTTTTGAAAGGACTTTAAAAGTGCTTGTGATAAATGTTGACATAGTTTTCCATGTCAAGCTTGATCTGATTCTCAGATCTTATGAAGAATTTAAGAAATTTGGACTAGGCTGTCCCTTATATAAATAAGCACATCTCCCCACCTGCCATGCCCAGCCTGGGATGTTGTGTTCAGCAGATGATAGACTGGGTAAAAACAAACCAGCTGAATGAAGAGACTTAGGCTGTGGGGGTGGGGACTACCAGAGTAACATCCTGCAAAATTTTATGGAAAACTGTAGTATTGTGGAGGTGCAAGCAGAAGGCTTTTGAGAAGATGGATCCTAGTTTTAAAGAAGATGAACACAAACTATTACATAAGAGCAAAACCAGTTCAGATAATCAGGCTCTCACTTGTCTTAGCATCTTGAGAAAGAAAGGAGGAAACACTGGAATTAAAAACTACCGGTTTCAGGAAAAACTTCTTAATTTTAACACGACCAGCCCATGGAATTCACCACCATTTCTTATTGTGAAATCCAGCATCTTGCCTTTAGGAAAGTCACAGCAATTTTTAATATTTACATAGATAAAAAGTTAATTTGCAATTAAATACAGGTAGATTTTTCAGCATAAATTGACCTCCAGAGTTCTGCTGTTTCTATTATATACCAAAAGCATATTGTACCAGTCACAATAGCCAGTGAGAAATCAGACTACTGATCTGGTCTTGGAGACAAGTGATGCTTTCAGTGATACTGATGTTTGCACGACTGGTCATGTCCTGGCTCATTCAACACCAAATATGAAAGTTATGCAAAGAAGCAACAATTTTCCATTGTCGTTTAAAAAAAAGACAATATTGAATAGTCTGAGCACAAAGAGTTGTTCAGATATAGTCTGTACTACAGAGAAGACATCCAACATCTCATCTTCATTGTTTTTTTCTGCTCAATATTCATTCAGCTGTGGAAGGATGTTTTCAGACATCAAATAGTCAGAAACTGCACTGCAAAATGAATAACATTGATTCCATTAAAGAGAGCAATAAAACTCTCATTGGACTTCTATAGAAAAAGAATTTTGACTATGCAGATGACTTTTGAATGTCTCTATGTATTCATACTTGTTCACCTATTTTACTACATTCTGAGAACCTGGTTAATGTATTCCTTAAATCAGATCCTGCAAAAGCAAAACTCCCACTGCTGCCAATTTTTAAAATACAAAGAAAAACTTTTGCATAAAGAGCACAGATACAGTCTTTTTGTAAGCCAAAGGTTAGATAGCACCACAGGAATATAACACTCAAGCACAAAATAAAGGTTACGTATTTCTGTCAGGAGGTCTCTGGCGTATTGCTGAGACAATAAGTGCACTGCTCATTATCTGTTGCTGGAAGATGGGTGCTTCTTGTTCAGAACTGGTTACTTATGCTATAGCAATTTTGGTTAAATAAGAAAAATAGCGTATACATGATAATATAGAAAAGAAAGAAAAAAAAATTTCCTTTTGGAGGAAAAGGCAGATGCATTCCGACAGTTATGCATAGCAATAATTGTTGGAAGGCACGAGGAAAAACTTACTAATAAATTCGACTATGCAACTTCTCAAACCGTTATTATCTGTTGAGAAATTCTGAAAATTTCAAGCAAAGGAAAATAAACACCATTTTTCTGAATCTGGAATTTCTGTCAACGTAGGCAGCATACAAATGAATATTAACCTCTCTGACTGTCTTTAATGTATAACATATGGTTGATGCTTCTGGGCTTGTTGAAGGAGTTGGGCTGAGGGTATGGGGGAAGGAGGGAAAAAGTAGAGATGAGCGATTCTGGTGAGCATTTGCTGTTTGTACTCTAGCTGCAAAAACTGAACGTGTTTGCAAGAGGGAAGAAAATTCAGCACTGCTGAAAACAAATGGCCTCACTTAAAGAAAACCGGAGGTGGTTAGGGAAGGGAATTTCTTTACTGAAAACAAATGTATTCTCACTGTAGGAAAAAAAACCAAAACATGACAACAAACAAACAAAATGAACTCAGCATCTCAAGACTGCTTAATACCTAGCTGGCAATCTGATTCTCGCTGATTGGAAGAGAAAGGGCAGTAGGAGGGGTTGCCTCGAATTTCTCCCAAATGAAGGATTGTGGGGGTGGACTAGAGGGGGCTGAAGACTGTAACATCAGGAGACACATTTGTTCAGTCTGCACTGGCATTTCCAAGCTGAAGAATTTGTTTCTGCAAAAAAGGTTAAAAACTGTTCTGTGACTTGGATTAAATTAATTTCTTTGGCATGAAAAGATAGACTTTTACTTCTCTCTGCTTGGTGCCCAAATCAGAGCAATCTTGTTTCTGTTCGCTGTTTTAGTTTGCCAGCATTGTTAGGTTTCTCTCGCTTGCACAGAAATATTCTGTCATTAAATCTGATCTCTTTCCCCTGTTACACATCCTAATCCACATCTTTGTCCCCCACTGGTCCTTGCTGTCTTTCCCACTGTAAATGTGGGAAATTAAATTTTGATTAAAACTTGTTCGAATCTTGCTCAGAGCTTGTTTAGTTCTCATTTCTGTCTACTGGAGGAAAAAAAGGTGTAAATACAAGAAGCTAGAATTTTCCTAAGTTTCAACAGCTATTGTGGTTGGGGTCTTTTTGTGTTTGAAGTATTATTTTTAAGTATCCTGTTACAGAAAATGTATTCTGTTACCTGAAACATATAATTCAACTAAAAATGCATGTTTTAAAATATTTTTCCCACCTAAGTTCACAACTATTTAAAAGTATATCCCAAACAAATCTAAGGTCCAAAGAGTCTGCATCATTCTCTATGAATTCCACTTTTGCTACAGTTATGCTTAATGCCTGCATAACATTTTGATGGTACTTACCTAACCAGTTTTTTAAGACCTTCAATGGTGGAGACTCTACAGTCCACCTAAAGACAGCAGTTCAATGTATTTATTGCGACAAAATTTCTGGGTATTTTTTCCTCACCTCCTCCTAATCTACAACAGTTTTTTTGCTGCAATTTAAGCTCATTATTTCCTGTACTATCTCACACAGACATGAGAATCAGATTATTTCCTCCCTAACAACCTTTTATGTTCCTGAAAGTGGTCCCCTTTCTCTTATGAGCAACCCTAATTCTCATACTGGTAAGACTCACAACATCTACGGGTTTTGCCCTTTGTAACTTCTGTAATACTACTGACCTATATTCTGCATGTCATCATGAACCTAGATCTGTTTATGAAAAACAACCAGATCTTGATGAAATGCACAATGATAACACAGACTGCATCTTCTAATACTTAATTTCAGGTGAAAACGAAGCAGTTTTATTGTGTCTGGCTCTCTTTAACATAAACTTTTCCAGTATTTTGGGCAATATTCTTGGTAAAGCAACAGTAAAAAATAAAAAAGCTACTTCATTTTTTGGTAGTCTGGTGTACATACCTTCATTAAACAAAGAAGGGGAAAAAAAAGCAGGTCAAGTGTATGTCTTTTCCAGATATATTTCTTGTTTCATATTTAGCTATTTCTTTTCTGCCTCAAGCTTTTTTCTTTTTCCTGTGGGTGATACCAGATTTATCACTGTCCCTGTGCCACCTCTGCCTCATGCAGGATAGTAACATGAGAGAGAAACCCAAACTGATTCACTGGAGAGTTTAGTAACATGGCAACTGCCCCTAACTTTCCATTTAACTAGACCTAGACTAATTTTATGGCACATAGTTTAAGGTCTTCCTTCTTGCAGCCTATGTTTATTTCATTAATTTTCATGCAGTTGGTAAGTTCTATTTATTGCTATCATTTTACTTGTATGGCTCTGTGCAGTCATCATGACAAAGAATTACTCTTGAGAGGTATTCAAAAGCTTTCCAACTTTTCTGAATGTGACAGGACAGGATGCTGAAAATGGTTGAAGTCACGGAATGAAAAACATCATGGGAATATGACTCAGGACTAGTCATCACCACCTGGAAAGCTGTCATTAAAAAAAATCATGTTAGAATTTAACATACAGTTCTGAGTCTTGCAAAGTTGCTGGAAGGCATGTTAACAAACAAGAATCAGGTTCTGGAGGTTTACATCAGTGGTCTTTCTTCAGGGCAAAAGTTTTGTCTTAAAGAAAGAGACCTTTCGAAGTCAGACTTGACATCTAAAATTTTCAGAATGAGGTCAAAGTGGGCTTCAAATTTCCTCCACACTGCTTTGCTTTCCTCTAAGTGGTGCAGGCTATTGCAGGAAGTGAAGCAGCATCTGATATTCCAAGTTATGCTGGATAACAACATTCCTGATAACAAAGCAACTCTAATGCGAGATCACTCTCAAGTCGCTGTGATCTATTCTGCAATCTTTGGGGCATAAAACAAAAACCACCAGTTGTTCTCTCAAGCTATTTCCAAGGTTGGACTTTGCACTCTATTAGTGTCCAAAGGATTCATGACGATCTGCTCTAAAGTATTTAACCATAGAAACTGGCTATGTACACATCTTATTCTTTTCACTTTTGGCTATGTTGAATCATACGTCATTATTTTAATCTGTTTTCAGTATTTAATTTTATCTTTCAAACAAATGTTTTGAACTCTATTTCACTATTTTTTTTCTGCTTCTTGTGCTGTTTTGCCAATTCAGCTCTTCAGGATCTCAAAGCCCTATTATTTTATTTTCCCCATTAACCATGATAGTGGCATCTAGTGTGTCAAAGTACTCTGAAGTCCAAAAATGTCCCACAGGGAGGTCTTTCAGGACAAGGCCCTACTTAAGTTCAGTATTAAAACATAGATGAGAATACTGAATGGCCCCTGAATCTACATGAGAAGTACTAAAGCATTTTTTCTTTAATCTACAATATTTACTCTCCTTTCTTCCTAATCCAGTCATAATTCTTTGAAAGAACGTAATTAAACTAAAACTAGAAGCATTAAAACTGCTTTGGATTTTTAGTTATCGTTTTTCCTTTTATCTCCTTTCATTTCTAGCTGTCTCATTAGCATAATGGCTGTATTGGCAGTCATTACAAGAATGAGATTATATAGTGATGAACACTTCCATAGCGATGTATTTAAACTAGGGTGTAAGCTCATTAGGAACTCAATGGCTATACTGGGAGTCAAGAATGCTCAGCACCAGCTAAAAAATACACAGCCTCTTGCAGAATCTGGCCTAACTTTAATTCTCATTTCCATTTCATTTCCAATTGCATTTGTAGTTCTTTTTAATAATTTACTTGATATTTTTTAAAACTTTTTCCAGAGGACCTCATAGTTTACAATCTAAATTAGCAAACCTACATCAGTTTGGCAGGAGAAGATGCTCAGCACATCATGAACTTTAATAATTAGAGTCTCCATCTCTATAGTGTTAGTGTGCTTCATAAACTTTAAAATATTTACTTTCACAGGCTGTGCTCAACACCTCAAGTGATCTTTCCTTGAAGATTCTCAAGTTGAGTTACATGCATCCCATAGCTTCTTGGTTTTACTGTAATTTCTGGCTGAAACCGTAAAGTGCACATCAATTATAAAGTATTTCATACTATTTTTTTATGCAGCTAAAACTGAAAAAGCCATTTTTTATCTTTAATCCTTTTTCAAGTTATTTTCCCTGTCCATTACTCTTTTCTAGTTATGACCTTATTAAACATAACTATAATTCTAAGAGTTTATTGCACATGTTTGTATTGTTGTATTATACAGCAACCAAGAAAAGAGCCATACATGAGTACACTCAATTCCTAAATGATATCACACTAGGTGAAATATACCAACCCAGTGAATGATCTTCCCATTTTCACACTATTTCACACTATTGCATTGGAATATGTAGAGTGGCAGGAAAGATATATGTATCATCTAATGCATTAGGAATAGGTCAGCAGGAATCCCTAAACTGCTGATTGCCAGAAGCTAGTTGGGCACTTCAAGGAAAGATATTTAATAGATTCCCTTTACTTATGCACTTTATTCAAGCATCTGCTACTTGCCACAGTTAGAGCAAGGATATTGGACCAGATGGACCCTTGGGCTGACAAAATTTAGCTGTTTCTATGAAGAGAAAAGGCTCTTTATTTTAGAACCAATAATATTAAAGCAAGAAAGTAGTCAGCTACAAACATCACACTTTACTGGAGGTGACAACATCATACTACAGTGAGAGTAAGAACGTGCTGTTTGACCAAAAGAGTGATAAAAGGATCAGAAATTAGCATAAGATTTATCACCAAAAAAAAAAGATGCTCAGCTTTGGAAGTCAGTCCTCACAGTGGACTCTTTTCACCCATGACAGAACATATGGTTTAGTGAAGGACCAGCGTGGCAGCCCAAGAACTTAAGTTCACGTATTCACAAAGAGCTTGTTTTGAAATTACGCTATTGCTTTCCTTGAGATATTGTGCTAATGCTGACGGATAATCTGGAGCTGGGGCTTCTGACTTCTCTCTTGCCCTCTCCAGACAACATTTTACATGAGCTGCAACAGACAACAGTTACTGAAAAGAGACAACCCTTAAACACTTGGATTGTGTGAACTGGTGATCTGGTCTACAGCCTTTTCAATAAGAAAACAAACTTTTCTTACTTTGGAATGTTACATACACAGTGCACGTACCCTTCATTGACAAGCGCAAGCTAAAAGTGATGGCTAAGAGATGCAGCAGTTTGTGCAGCAGTCTCTGGGCTCTGCTTTGGGAGCTTCTGGATCATTTGGGGACAAGGTCCAAGATCGTTGGGGAATGCCTGGATTTCAAGTCAGAGAAATCTGAGGGTACCTGCTGCTGCTAAGTACAGAAGAAGTAAGCTCTATCAGCTTCTAAGAACTCAGTCAGATGCCCTTGATCTAAAGGTGTCTGAAGCCCTTGTTGAAGCTGTCCCCTGTTTATGGATAGTCAAGCACTGGTTTGGGTGGTGCTAGGGAGAGGCTTATAAAAGAGCTAAGCCTAAAGCATAGCTCACAGATGCAGCAGTGTGTACAGAAGTTGATGCAGCCAACCCTCATCTCAGTTCAGACCAGCATAAACATTCTCACGTATGATTGTAACACACCACAGAGCACATTATCCAGCAGACGCTGGAGCATCTGTCCCAGTCAGAGTGGAGGCTTTGATCCAGACACGGCTTTTGGTGGCAGATACAGCCCTCCAAGTCCCAGACCGCAGATAGTTCCCAGTGCCTCTAACTGAGGCTGGGAGAGATGGTCTTTCCTGCAGGAGGTGTGTGGTTGTTGAGAAGCTGTCTTACCAATTGGAGGAGTCACAGCAGGAAGTCAGCAGGTTGCACAGCATCACAGAGGATGAAAGACACCCAACAGCCTGAAGAGCCCCAACAGACTCAGGCACCCAACAGCCTGAAGAGCCCCAAACTCTGACTGCGGTGAAGACACAGGCAGAGTCTGTCTCTAGCAGAAGAGTAAGGCCAGTTTGTACATGAGGGTAAATCAGTGGATATTGTCTGCCTATATTTCAGTGAGGCTTTTGACACTGTCTCCCATAGGATCCTCATAAAGAAGTCGATGAAGTACGATGCCAGGATGAGCAGATGGTAAAGTAGATTGAAAACTGGCTGAATAGCCAGGCTCAGAGGGTGGTTTTCAGTGGCACAAAGTCTAGTCGGAGGCCAGTAAGTAGCAGTGTACCACAGGGGTCATTACCTGATCAAATCATGTTCAACATCTTCATTAATGATCTGCATTATGGGGCAGAGCATACCCTCAGAAAGTTTGCAGATGACACCAAACTGGGAGGAGTGGTTGATATGCCAGAGGGTTGTGCTGCCATCCAGAGGGACCTTGACAGTCTGGGCAAGATAGGAATCTCATTAAGTTCAACAACGGGAAGTGCAAAGTCCTACATCTGGAGAGAAATAAATAACCAGTTGGAAAGCAGCTTTCTGGAAAGGTCCTAACAGGCAAGAAGTTGAACATGAGCCAGCAGCGCATCCCTGTGGCAAAGAAGGCCAACAGCCTCCTGGGCTGCATTAGGCAGAACGTTGCTAGCAGGTTGAGGTTTTCTCTCCTCAGCACACCTGGAGTTCTGGGTCCAGCTCTGGCACACTCAGTACAGGGACAGGACAAGATGCAATGGGAACAAACTGAAACACATGAGGTTCTGTCTGAACATAAAGAAAAACTTTTTTTTACTGTGGAGGTGACTGAGCACTGGCACAGGTTGCCAAGGGGAAGTTGCAGAGTGTCCCTCCTTGGTGATAAAGAAAACCTCTCTGGACATGGTTCTGGGCAACCAGCTCTAGGTGATCCTGCTTGAATAAGGTGGTTGGACAAGGTGATATCCAGAGATCTCTTCCAACCTCTTCCCTTCTCTGATAAGCCTAAGGAATGTAATGGTGACTTTGGAATGCTAAAGAATCAGGTGGAATTTAGGTGGAAACAGTTGCTGATCCCAGACTTCAGCCTTCACCTCTTTAGCCAATACACATGATAAACACAAACACAGATCTTTGACATATTCCATTTATGCAAAGTAACCAGAAATCCAGCCTAAATTCAAGGTCCTGCATCTGGGTCGGGGAAAGCCCCGGTATCAGTACAGGCTGGGGGATGAAGGGATTGAGAGCAGCCCTGCCAAGAAGGGCTTGGGGGTGACTGAAAAGATGGACATGAGTCAGCATTGCACGCTCACAGCCCAGAAAACCAACTGTATCCTGGGCTGCATCAAAAGAAGCATGGCTGGCAGTTCTAGGGATTCTGTCCCTCTACTCCTCTCCAGCGAGACCCCAGTTGGAGTACTGCATCCAGCTCTGGGGCCATCAGCACAGGAAGACATAGACCTGTTGGAGTGGGTCCAGAAGAGGACCACAAAAATGATCAGAGGGGCAGAACACCTCTCCTGTGAGGAAAGGCTGAGAGAGTTGAAGCTGTTCAGCCTGGAGAAGAGAAGGCTCTGGGGAAACCATATTGTGACCCTTCAGTACTTAAAGTGGGCTTATAAGAAAGATGGGAACTTTTTAGTAGGGTGTGTAGTGATAGGGCAAGGGGTAATAGTTTTAAACTAAAGGAGGGAAGATTTACCCTGGATATAAGGAAGAATTTTTTTACCATGAGGATGGTGAGACACTGGAACAGGTTGTCCAGAGAGGTGGTAGATGCCCCATCCCTGGAAACATTCCAGGTCGTGTTGGATGGGGCTCTGAGCAATCTGATCTAGTTGAAGATGTCCCTGCTCATGGCAGGGGGTTTGGACTAGATGACCTTTAAAGGTCCCTTCCAACACAAACTCTTCTATGATTCTGTGATACCTGGAGGAAACTGAGTGAAAGCAGCATTCCTTGGTGACACAGATCTGGTATTAAATGGAGAATTGCCAACTTAGTAAAAAGTCCACAAATTAGGTTACAAAAAAAAACCCAAACCAGAGGGATCTTTTTTTACAGAAGTGGGGTAGAATAGCAGGATATTAAAAAGGAGTCATGGATAACATAAGGTGTCTGTGCTCTGAGTACAGATATTAAACAGGAAAAATGAGTATACTTGTAGAAAACATACCATGGCTTGATCAGAAACAGAGAAAAAAAATAAGGGATAAACTGACTGAAATCAGCATAGAAATGGAGTTTTACTTAAAAAATAAAAAATGAAGAGGGTTACACACGAGTGCATAGTTTGCTTTTCTTTTTCTGTTTCAGCATTTGTTAAACAATGTCTGCCCTCTGAGGCTTTTTGAAGTTTACAAAGAATGGAGAAAAGTATCTGTTGAAAGTATCTGGTTCAGAATAAAACAGGCTTGATTTAATTGTAGGTATTTAATAAACAATTAAAGTAAAAGGAGGTGTGGGCTGAAACAAACTTTTTTGTGAATTATCAGGTGAAACAGAAAACAGTAATGGAAGTGTTTGCCACTATATTTTTTGAGGAAAAAAATATATCAGTATACGTTTGAATAAATAGTTTGAAAAAGTTGGAAGCAACAATTAAGAACGTCTCTTTTACAGCACATTTTGAATAAAAAGGCATTAGCTCACAATGTAGAAAAACACAATGGATAAAACTGATCACAAAGCAATAGAGTTTGTGATTTTAAGGTGAGGAACAAGTAAGAGCAGTGGAACAATAAAAATCTTCAAACAAAGGCAAATTTCTGCATAGAGAATTGCTAGAATAGACCCCAGGCAGGGAAAAAAAAAGTTCAGAAAAAGCTTTTGTTTTGACAAAAGTCACTATCAAGTCAAGTCAAAAGAACAAACTGTTTCAATACAGAGAAAAGATGGGAAATTATATGCCATTACTGCTACAAAATCTTGAAACTAAAAAGATTTGTATGTAACCTGTCTCTGTCTCTAAGATCCAATCCCACAGAAAATGTGTACACATATATAGATATAAACCAGAAAAAAAAACAGAAGAATGAAAGAAGTAACACTTGGCAAGGGACACAAAGTTAGGAAAGCTTTTATAAACAAGACAGACAAACAAGGAGAGCAGGGATTCTCTTACTGGGCAGCAAGCAAACCATAGATGACTCAAAAAGAATTCAATCCCCACTTTGCTAAGTAAAACAAATACCATAATTCAGTGTCATTGCTATCTTAATGGCAGGCAATTATTTTGCATTGTTCCTTGCAAGGTAAGCCTAAGATGGAACACTGTGTCCAGTTTTAGATACCACATTAAGAAAGATGCCAACAAACTGGAACAAATTGAAAGAACAGCAGAAATACAAGTTTTTCAAAACATAACCCAGAAGGAAAGATTTAAAAGTAAATTGGATTTGCTTAGAGAAGAATGAAAGGGTATGTAATAGGTGTCTCCAGGTACATATTAAATTATTGTAAAAAGAGAAAGATGATTAATATTACTCAGTTATGTAGCCTGCTTAATTTGCAGCAAGGGAGATTTAGTTTAGAAAATTGTACCCTATATCTATTTATAAGGATACTAAGCCAAAGGAACGCCTATTGAGGCTATGAAACCTGATCAATAATTAGGTCTGTTCATGAAATGGTCACACAGTTTTAAAACCGGATCAACTTTCCTCAGCAGTGTTGTAACCATACCTGGTTGTTCAACATGGATGAAACATTCACTTGTTCTTCCTGCTCTACTGTATATCACCACATCATTATGTCTGTTACTTAAACGTCAATCCTTTTTCTGATTTTTTTTTTATGTTTTATGGTGTAGTTATAGGATTTAAGAGCCTCTTTTCCTTTACCATCCAACTGCAATTTATCTTGGATGGACTGTGTCAAGACCAATTTCACTGTGCTAATTCTGTAATTTTTTACTGGAATGTTTTAGAACGAAGTATGTTGCAGCTGAATGAGTAACCTGATGAGTCCTCAAAATTAACCTCTATTCATTCCAGCTTCAGAGTTCTGAAACAGAAAACAGCAAGTTTAGTTCAGTTTCAAATTATATTATAGAATATTATATTACTGTAAAAGGAGATGGATAATTAATATTTCTTAATTATGTGATCTACCTAATTTGCAACAAGGGAGATTTAGTTCAGAAAATTGTACCAAATATTTATTTATAGGGGTAGTAAGCCAGAGGAACAGTTAGTGCATGTATGAAACCTGGTCAGTGATCGGTTTCTTAAAATATGTTAGAATATTTAATATCATCATTGTCATAATTTAAACATAATTGCATTTAATATAATTTGTATGATCACAAAAATCAAAGGTTAACTGGTAAATTAAAATAAATTCTGTACGCTAGCAATTTTATGTAAAATATTCCTGACTTTTTTGAATTAAACTATTAATTTCACAAAGTAATTTATAAAATTAAGACGTGTCTCACCAATCAAATGTTTTATTTTCCAGTAGCAAAAAGACATTTTGCATTTAGGGGCATCTTAGCATTTAGGGAAACAAATGAAGCTGTCATTTGCCTTTCTGGCAACAGTAACTCCTTGAAAAACTTTTTCTAGAGTGCTGCTGAAAGCCTTAATCCAGGATCTCTGCTTTCACCTTAGTGGACCCTGATAAAAAGACCATACAGTTTTTGTTCTTCTATATCCTTCATCCTTCCTTATTGTAACATATTATCTATATCATTATCGGCAAGTAAAATCTCTTGATGCTGCTCTGTTCAGCCTATTCTACAGCAGTAGTTTCCTTTGTTCCCTTCCCATCAGCTGTTACATCTGACCTGAGTTTTGTCAATCAGCTTGTCCCAACTCTCCCTTCTTCAGGCAATCCTGTACCTTGTACCCACCATCCTTGTACCTTCCAAAGAATGCTTTTATTTGTCCTAACGTGTGGGATTTTCTTTTGGCAGGCTTTAATGTAGTGCAATACAGAATGGAAATAATTTAAGATTTGGAAAGAAAGCTAACAGGTATAGTAGTATAAATCCTTTGGAGGTGAAGTTAGAGGAATTCCAGAGATCAGTGAAACCAGCTTTCACCAGCTTCCACTTCCAAACCATATACAGTTACAAACCTTCAAAAACAGCACGAACCAAAGTTTTCTTTCTATTGTACCCAAAGAATTTATTGTTGAAAAAATAACTGGTTGTGCTGAAAATAAAATTTGTCAGCCATGCAACAGTGTTTTTGCCAGGTCGGTGACTAAAGTTGAAAGATGTANGGGTTGGTAGTGTGAACATTATAAGTTTTAGGTTTTTGTACTCCTTAAGCAAACTTAATATGAGGCTCATGCCGGGATCAGAATGACAGTGCTTATTGAAAATATGCAAAACACAAGGCTTAATCACCTGTAAACCAGTTGAAGCTTGGAGTCTCCTTAAACACAAGATCTGGTAATCATCAGTAGCAGATTTACAAAATATTTAAAGAGGTACTACTCTATCCTACAACTTTTACTCTATTCTGGGTCTACCAGGGTCAGCTGGGTAATTTTTATAAAGGTGTGTTTGGCCAAAACCAGGACAGTGCCTCCAGCTCTGCTGGCCAGCCAGGCTCTGTGTCCTCCCACCACAGCAGCGATGGACTGTGGCTACTCCTGAAGTGGCCCAGAATACAGAGAAGACTGTGATGGCTTTGAGAAATCCCAGAAACATCACATAAGGATTTATTAAACTGAATTGCATATGTCTATAATGTAAATGTCCGCACCCGACTATTAATTCTGTAAGGAGCTGGGGAGGAAGAAGCCATTTTTTGTAACAGTTCACCTATCATTTCATGTTTTTATCTCAGGGTGAGATGAATTGTACTTATCTCTCTGCACTGCCTATAAAGGGAGGTGAGGGTGTCTAATTCAGACGTAACTATCTACACCATAGAAGTTGAAAGTAATGCAAGCTGAAGCCTACTCTACCTGTTTTGAGAAAAGCTTGCTAACAGAGTTCAGACTTTAATCCTCTGTATTTGAGAGGACCTGCCGTCGACTGTGAACCACTTCCTTTTTTTTTTCAAAACAAGTTTTAAAAAAATTTAAAACTATATACGCCGTTAGCAGTGGCAGGGTAGTATGGCTTATAATCTAGTCTTTCCAAACAGATGGAATTTTACATTAGCAATATGATGTGCTACCTCTTAGAAGAACTTTACAAATCTAGACTAATTTTTACTGTGACACTTCTGGATTTGTTCAAAGATATTCCACTTCCAATATTTTTTTACTTCTTTTTCTTTCTCCCCAAGTTTTCTCCTCAAAAACAAGGAGGGTTTATTTCTGGCTTTAGCCAAACAATTACTGTATTTTTTCAGAACAAAACTAGTTGTTTCAAGACAACCTTCATTTCAAAACTGATCTTAAAAAAATGGAAAAGCATATCACATAATTCCAAAATGAGATCAAACACTTTAGGTTACCTGAAATGCTTGAGGATACTTGTCCCAATTTCCCTCCCCACCATAAAGCATGGAGCTTGTTTTATCAAAGAACTTTGAAAAGTGTGCTTTGGCTAGTTTGCTTTTCCCTAACACAGATCTCCCTTCCTGCTTTCCACCCTCTATCACACACACACAAACATGTTCCCATGCCCCCCACCCCTTAATAACAGACCTATTCTCATTGGCGGTCTCCTAAGAGTAAACTGATTCCCCTTCTTCTATGGCCACAGTGAGAGCTCTTTGATCTGTTTTTGTCTCTTAATTAATTCAGAGTAAGGCTTGCCAGACTATACACTCCAGTCCAGAGATTTACTGACAGCTCACCAGAGAGCTGCTTATTACCTGTGCATGAAAACAAATAAAGGAAATAAATAAGGAGACAAAGGAATAAACTCGATAGTCTGCACCCAGTTAGCAATATCCAACTGTAAACCACAGAGCAAAACAAAGCAAGTTGGCATCTGGCTCTTTGGATGTTGCAGAGTTTGCTGCCAGCCACAGGGGCCTCCCAAAATCAAACTTTAAAAAAAGAAAAATCTGTGGGTTAGTGTCTGTATTTTGTAATGTTTACAAGCACTTGGTTAATGACACAGGATGCTGGCACCATCATGCATATAGCATTGGTAATATTATCTACTTCCTATTTTATATTGTTTCCAGTGGAGATGCATGAATGTATTTACTCTCATGCTGTTAGGTTCAAATGCCGTGCTGGTTTTCACGGTAACTCACTAAAAGCACTACCGGTGTCGACTGAGTCAAGTTTTGCTCAGTGTGTGGCACTGAGTGAAGAATGACTGAAAAGCAAGATGAAGCTGCTAGACTTATGTTTAATGTACTTGCTGGAAAAGCAGTATAAAGCTCCTACCCCCTGCAGGGTGGTATAAAACTACCTCCCCAAAACCTCATCTAATTTCCGATAGAGGCAGACTTGCCATTTCTTAGAGGAACTGGAGAGTTTTCTTTTTTGTGTCCTCACTCTCTGTTTTCCTACTGGTGAAAAAAATCATCATTTCATTATCCAATATTCTGCAGTCTCTGCAGTGTTTCCAGGAAAACAAAAAAAAAAACATGTTTTTTTTGTCTTCTGGAAAAGCTTGATTTGGGGAAGGGAAAACTTGCATTTAAAGGCTGAAGCAGGAGATGTGTTTGAGACATTTCCTGCAGGGAGCATTTAGTTTGAAGCACTCATATGGACAGGGGCATACTGGTGATGCCACGCCACAGCGCAAAGCTGTGGGCTAAAATCATCACAGTCGCAAATGTTATTTCAAGTAATTCATCAAATTACCTGTAAATGTAACTTTTCTGTTACATCTGAATTCAGTCAGACTCCCAGTATTTCTTTTCACTTGTGTCACGAGCTTTCTTTAATTTTTATCTTGAGACATCTATTTTTACTTTGACTGCTCCTTTTCAATTCCCTCCCTCACTGAGGCTTCATTAGATAGCTTTCAGATTTGGGGCTTTTTTAAAATGGGACAGATTTTCCTCTGAGAAAGGAATGAACATCTGTGCATATTTCTATCTAGATTTTTTTTTTTTTAAAAGGCAAAATGTATATGCAGTATTTGCTGAACTTGAACAAAGGTATCAGAAGAGGCTGGGGGAAAAATAGAAAAATAAAAAATCATTACAGTCTGAAGAAAGCCCAGATACCAGCAAAACAAATGTACTAGTTACTGAAAAAAATCCTGTGAAAGCACAGACAAGAATTTTTCTCTGGTTACCCCTTCAAATTCCATTCTGGCTCTCTGTTTGGTTGCAAACTTTGCCCTCCTTTTATTTTCATGGGTTTCAACTGTCCAGCTTCACCCCAAAAATTTTGATTGGGTCAAAAGCCAAGAGAAAACACTACACCTGCCTCCCAGACTTCTTATAGAGACATATTGCAAATCACAATTTCTAATGCTTTTTTTCTGCATTATGTCAAATGGCTGGAATCCCACCTTTTCCCTGTGGTTTTAATAAATGGACATGTCACTGGGAATGCACCAGCCAGGTTAAACAGCTGACTGGTGTCACAAATATTAGTGCTCCGCTCGTTTGTTTTCACGACTTCCACATGCTCTACCTTGAGTCCTGTTGCTACCCTATTTAACTTGACATGTTTCTGTTTATGCTAAGCAGGTTGGATCTTATTGCAGCCATTTAGGAACAGATGTTACTGAGAAACACCCTGCTCTCTTCCTTGCCGTCTTTTTTCACAGCTCCTGAGAGCCGACTGCAGGTAGTGCACTCTCACTTCTGTGTCACCCTTCCCACAACAGCTCCTGGAAAGAGAGAAAGAAAGATGAGCTTTTAATGTTGTTATGAAACCATATGCACCCCACTGCCACCATATCAGAGTGGGTTTTCTCCCAGAGTGTTTAATACACCTCTTTTGACACTACAGAAAATGAATTGTGAAGGATACTGCAGTTAGAAAAGTGTTGATTTTTGCCTGGGGAAAAGAAAATCAGAAAAGGTTATAAAATTTGCTGTTCAATATTAACTTAATCACAATACATATTTTAGCAATGTACAGTGTGTTACTTTTAATGCACAGCTATGGTTGCGTGCCTGTCTCTTTCTCTAGTCTAGCCTGCAGCTCTCGCTGGCTGTGAAAGTTAAGATTTATAGCGATAATATTTGCTATCTGACAATGAGTTTCAAAGCTAACAGCTTTGTGGTGTTTTCCCCTATCTTGTTGCATATGTTTTTTCACTTGCAACACCCATTAAAGTTTAATAGGAGAATTGTGCACATCATGAACATGAAAATGAGAATATAATTACCCCTCTGTTTTCAGATCACTAAAATCAATCTTATTGTTTTGTTACAAAGTCTCAGGCTGGCTGTAGTTGAAACTGTCTTCACAGAAATCCTCAGAAAACCTAGTTAAGTGTAGTGACTACCTATGCTACAAATCAGAATATTTCCTATGTCTGAATTTTGAAAGCCATTTATGCTCTTCTCCTAATACATTATCCACAACCCAAATTCATAAAGTAACTAAATATGATGCTATTTGTCTGCAGTAATTTCAAAGGAAATGCAGAAACAGTACCAGGAAAATTGCTAAGCAGCCTTAGACCACCTGCCATGCTTTTTATAAGGGACAAGGATTTGGTTTTCCTTTAAATACCTTTCTTAATTATGCATATAGCTGATACGGAATTCTGTCTTCAGGAAATAACATGTGCTGGTAACAAACATATTTAACTTGGAAATGAGACTGCATAACCATTCCTGCAGTACGACAGCAGTCACTGAAGCCCAGACAACTCCAGAGCAAAGCTGTCAGCCGACAATATGGTCAACAAAGCCTCCTCCCCAAAGCTGCACTTACAATTGATTTTGCTAATAAGCCTTCACTCCTTGAGTGGCATTTGTCCCAGGATAACGCCTACCCAAAAACATCACCTGGGTAGGTGGGACCTTGACCACAGCTGCCCAGCCCTAACTGATTAGATGGTTCTGGTGCGTGCTCAGGGAACAGAAACGCACAGATGAGTGTCATGGGGTTGCCCAACTGAGAGCACTGCTAAACGAGACACGGGCTAATCTGTTCTACTCTTGTGGTTTTCGTATGCGTGGGAAAGGAATAAGGAAACACAGGCGAGCTACTAGTAGTTTGATATCTCTGTAACTTGTCTGGGGCAGGAGGCTGGAAGGTGGTGGTTACACAGGTGATGAATTGTAATCGGCTCTGGATATGGGGAAAGTCACAGAGATCAGGCTGGGACTACGTAAGTAGCAAGGCCCTTGGCAGCTTGTTCAGACAATCTGTTTTTAAACAGCAATAAAGAGTGAAAACAGCTGTCCCTCAGGGGACAGCCGGTACCTGGGTGTCTGGCACCCTGTATCAGCCTGGGCTTGAGATGCAGCTACAAACAGGGACCAGGGCTGCCAGCCAGGACTCCGTTGGCGTGAATGTCCTCTTTTCCTGGTCCACATTGTGGGTCTGAACTGCGTCAAAGGCAGGGGGAAACCCGGGGCCTGTGTTGTCCTGTGCGTGTATTGTGCTTGGAATAGGGATCCAAGCACAGAAATCATTATCCCGTCCTCTTCATAAATAAGTTCTATTTCATGCCACTGAGTCGTACGGTTCTGTTCTTGTGGTTATGGCACCCTAAACTCCCCCATGATAAGCACTGCAATAAATATTTAGTTCATTCACAGGCAGCAGCTGTTTATCTTGGTTGTTGATTTCAAACTGTCTCACATCAAATTTCCTGAAACCTAGGATTTCTCACGCACCGAGTAATATTTATTTCTGTTGTATTTCAAAACAAAATCCATCATGAAAATCTCACCATTATGGCACAATTTTATTTCTAAATGAGATAAATATCTGATTCCTTCCCTCCTGCCTTCTTCAAAACCATCTGCAAATTCTTTACTTTTGGCTAGCTGAAATCATAGAGAAAAGTGCATAAAATGTTTCATTTGTTCCTCCACAAGTGTTCAACTTCAAAGAGAATTCTTAATCACCATTTGCTCTTCATGAAAAATATGGTTTCAGAGAAAATTTTGAACTTGAAAAAAGCTTTTTAAAGAAGTTGTTAAAAATGTGTTTCCTAAATAGTAGATGTTCATATGGTCTTTGCAAACACATATATTTAAAAAAATTAAAATATCTCATGAAAGAAATCTGTAAAAACATGACTAATCTGAGAATCTTCAGTACAGACACTCTGCAATGATAAGATACTAACTGTAAATAGCAATTATATCTATCACTATATTGACTAGATATCCTTAACTGGATCAATCTCCTGAGTACGTACAATGGTGAATAAGACAGTGGAACACGTCCTCATCTGGTCTTTTCAAGCATACCTCTACTGACTTTAAATGAGCCTTTTAAAATGAACAAGTGAAAGATCTTGTCTACTAAATGAAGAGTTATGATAAAGAGTTTACATTTAACCTATTGGAAATATCCTATTCAGACTTGTTTGAAACTTTTCATTTTGATAATATTCATTATCAAGGTCCTTCTTTCATAGTAAATTACTCTAATCAGTTGACTTTTACTTTGTCACAGGAGATGTTTATCAACTATTTAATCCAATATTTAATCCAGTTGGTCCAAATTTTTAATCCAGTTGTTCATCTGCTGTTTTTTATTCATGGTGTGCTGGTCTTTAATTAAGTCATTAGGTCTTCTGTTGGATCTTTTAATATGGAAGGATTTTGAAGTATCAGGGAAGTACATTTAACTTGAATTCAACCCCTCACTGAGCTGACCATAATGTGGCTGATGTTGAAACTAAAAGTGAGGTAGGCTGTATCATGCAGGTACAACCACTGTCTGCATGTCACCTGTCCTGCCTGCCTCCCCACCACTGCCACCAGCCCCTGCCTCCTGGCTCCCCTGCCCTGCAACTCCCCACCAGCTCCCCGGCAGTAACTCCTGGCAGTCAGTATGAAATGGAAACCTGTCAAAGCCTGTACTACCTGTATGACTTAATATTGATTTTACCAGGATGAACACTGACTCAAGGCACTGTCAAAAAGTAGACTCATGACTGATACCCTTAACTGCTGGAAGATCATTTAAAAACGCTTTCCAGCAAAGACTGTTTTCAGAACTCACCTTTGGACTCAGGGCTGCAATTATTCTAAGGACCAGCATACAGATGACAACAATTTGTGATCTCTGCTGTAGTCTTAAGAACACTATACCTATTCTTTGAGAAAACTTATAAAAGTTTTCAAAACATTGATTTAAGAATAGTTGCTTCATTTTGACTAAAATTTTGTTCGGCGTACTTATTTTTTTAACCAGACAATTTATCTTTGATATTCTTTTTAAACTAAAATTTTACAATCTCTTCTACTATGAACCTGAACTTGTACCAGGGAAATTTGGAAACAGGATATATAGCATTCTTTTTAAATTTCTGTTTGAAATTTGAAGTCTCTAATTAGAAGAGCTTTTTAATTCATACTCTATTTTGTAAACAATGCTATAACTATAAAGGATTTCTAATACAAAATAAATTAATAATCTGTTTCATTTTTGCAGTATTTTAATAACTTCTCATTGCAAGTAAAGAATTATATGACGTATTTGAAATTCAAGGTGTTTTTGTATAGTATACATATATAGTATAGTATACATATATAGTATAGTATATATAGTGTGCTGTAAGCACAAAAAGAGGTCTTTGTTTAATGAATGACCACTATGCACATGCACTCAAAAGGGTGAATAATGTCAGTTTTACTTCTTGTTTTGTGACTAAAAAATAAAGTGAAAAAAGAGGCCTGCAAGTAAATCTAGCTACCTTAAAATTGAGACTAAACATCTTTGCTTTTGTCATCACAAGTCTAATAACAACTTGAACTTTTGGGCCTGAGGGCTGGGGTTTGGGTTTGGGTTTTTTTTGACGAGGAAAATTAGCCATCATGAATATGGTGGCAGCACAATTGCACCAGTATTACTAACGTTAACTTTTAACTTATATTATGAAGCATGCGGTATTTAACTTGTAAATATTAGTTCAGAAGAAAAAGAGATGCTTAAGTGCTCTGGGCCCTATGCCAGTATTTACCCCACTGCACGCTGAATCATTCCAGAAAATTACACCATTGTGAAGATAACCTGCAAGCTTGAACATTGCTTTGTACGGAGCACCTGCTGACAGAACTGTGCCCTGAAGGCTGGGGTACCTCATTAGAATCATCACCAGAAATGTACATGTAGGAGTCTTCCTATAAGAGCAAATATTTAAAGACACAAAAGCATACAAAGCCAGTTTGCAGACTGCAGCTGAATAAATATTAGGGAAAGGAAGAAGAAATAATAAAATATATTACACATACAAAATCTATATTAGAGGAACATTATTAAGGCAGAAAAAGTCAGAAACAAAAAAGTTAGAAAATACCAGCATGACTGCCACTTGTGCAATGCCACTAATTCATTCTTTTGCACATATTCCCTAGGATTACAGATTAATTACTTTTAAAATTAATTATTTCTG
This sequence comes from Ibidorhyncha struthersii, assembly GCA_013398815.1. Taxonomy (NCBI): domain Eukaryota; kingdom Metazoa; phylum Chordata; class Aves; order Charadriiformes; family Charadriidae; genus Ibidorhyncha; species Ibidorhyncha struthersii. The sequence continues at coordinate 161,866 of VZSZ01006212.1, read as the reverse complement.
ATAAAAGAATTCTGAGTGACTAAAAATATTCATGCACTGATATCAAACTCGATGAAGGGGTTTGAAAGAAACAAGTGGAAGAAATCAATTATTGAATTATTTCTTTTGGACTTTTCCTAGATGAAACATTTTGGGAACTACACTCAAAAGGATCCATTCCCAGAATTAGGGAATAGAGGTGATATGCTGCAGCTTTTTATATACCCCTTCTTACCTGGTGTGCAAGATGACTATAAGATGGGAGAAAAATTTACATGAGGCAGTGAAAAGACAGTTTCATTCCAAAATTGTTTATTGTTAAAAAAGATGAGGCCATTAGCTGGTAACTTTAGAGGATCTAATCTTCTGAAGAGCTAATCTTGCCTAGCCTCCAACAAAAGCAGATGACAGTATGACATTTATAAAGGGAGAGGTGGGAATGTGGGTGTGATCAGTCACCCTTATCAAAGAGCTGCACCAAGACAATACAGGTTATGTTCTTCATAGAGATTTACCCGTGGATGCTACCGCACGACAGTAGTCTAAAGGTCTAAAGAGATCAGAGTTCCCCACTGTGAAGGAGTCCTCAGTTTCAAACTTTGATGGCCAGGGCAAAAGTGATCCTGGTAACTGCAGTGGCAATAAATGTGAAGTTTCTGTATCTAATTTAACTCATAGGCACATTAGTCACCATTCAAGCACACCAAATTGTAGTGCAGATTTTCTAATGGCTGGCTGGAGGGCTTCAGAGGTTGGAAAACCAGTGTATACAAGGCAGGGTAATTAATGTATGAGGTGAGAAGTAATATTCTCAAGCTGTCAAACCAGCCACACTTATCTCAGAATAGAAAGTATAAAGACCTGTAAGAAATTGTCAAGAAATAGTTAATCTGAAGGAATATATATATTAATTTCCTTTGTATAAATTAATATATTTTTTTATATATATAAATAAATAAATGCCTTGAATTTTAAAATTTCAGTATCTAACCGCAACCTAAAGTGCATTGAGTCTTCTAGGAATGGATGACCTACTAAAGTTTCATATGCCAAGTTTAATTTTAGCTAATCATGCAGAAAAATTGTCCAGGCCTCTTTGCTTCCAAAATTGAACTTGTAGATTTGCACGATGCATACTAATCATTGCATTACCTTTAACAGAGACACCTCCTGTCATTCATCAATGGCCCACTTGTAATGCAAATTCCTAACTAACAATACCCCACATTCTTCTGCTAGGTCTATCTGTGACTTATTTGAACCACATGTTCTTTCTAAGAGAAATGCTACAGAACGCTAACCTAAATCAGCTAACTAGCTACTTTTGACAACATGCTAAGATTTTATTTCCAAGTCAACCATAGATTTATTAAGTGAAAGTCATACAGGAAAAAAAACACAGTATGATGACTTTTGAATTCTTAAATTGGGCCGATATCTTGGAATATGAACAGTAGACTTGCCTTCTGAAAAAGACTGTCTTTACCAATTATGTCCTAGCCTGAGCAGAGATACAAAAGGTATTAATGTATTTATTTATAACAGATTTATGTTGGATGGTATTATATTACTTTCCTGTGTCCCTTCTTTTCTTATCCTTCCCCACCTTTTATTTTATCTGTTTGTGAGCTGTGCTTGTATACTTACAGCGTAAGATCTTCAGAATAGAAGTGGCTTCAATGAATGAAAGGACTCTATCTAACACTGGGAGATGTGGCCTTCAAAGGTCACCATGATGCAAAATGTAATTTGTTACTAAGGTTGGTGGCAAGAGAAAAATTTTATTAAAAGCACTGTGTAAGATACTCTTAATTAAATGTTTCAGATTTTCTGAAATTAGATCAAACATTTCAAGATGGTTTTAACCAACATAACTCACCATTCTAGGGTTTCTTGACCATGCAGTCTCTCTCTGAGGGGAGACCTTATCACTCTCTACAAGTACCTGAAAGGAGGTTGTAGAGAGATGGGGATTGACCTCTTCTTCCTTGTGACAAGTGATAGGATGAGAGGAAATGGGCTCAAGTTAAGCCAGGCGAGGTTTAGGTTGGATATTAGGAAAAGTTTTTTCACTGAAAGGGTTATCCAGCATTGGAATAGGCTGCCCAGGGAGGTGGTGGATTCGCCACCCCTGGAGGTTTTTAAAAAAAGGGTAGACATGGTACTTGGGGATATGGTATAGAAGTGGTTTTGTCAGGTTAGGTTAATGGTTGGACTCGATGATCTTAAACGTCCCTTCCAACCTCAACGGTTCTATGATTCTATGATTCTCGCAGAGCTAGAAATCTTGTTGTTTACTGTTGCGCTGCTGTGGCAGAAGGAAAACTTTCCTGTTCATCTCAATCTTCTTTAAGCTCATGAAAGATTAGATTGAAATTGGGTGATATGATGTGTATCTGAACTGCTTGACATATTATTCTCTGATCCTATTTGTCACTTCATTTCTGGATGCTGTGAGACTTACTAGCAGCTGTGACCTGATTTGACCACACGTGAAAAAAATTCTAAAAAAACATTTAAGTATTCATTACATTTTCTATTTAGTGACATGGTTACCTAGTAGCAATTCCTCTCCTAAGATTTAATTTACATTCCTCAAAGAGCTATGACTGTATTTGTTGTTCCTTACTAGAAGTAATTGGTCCAGAGTTTGGCAATTTGCACTTTCCAATAGCTGAATACCAAATGTCAGTGTTGATTACGAGATACCTTACATTTTCTAATTGTGGAAGCCTGCTTGTAAATGTAGATATGCACATTTTCCTGACAAATTCTATCTTATGATTCTTCCACACGCATTGTGACTGAAATGCTTCAACCTATGCAATCATCTTGCGATCTGCTGTAAAGAACACTCTAAGCTCCTTAACGTAGCCCAGAGGAGTGCATGTGCCTTTCCGTCCATGCTGCACTAACCTTCAAACCTGTGGCATGTTATGACAGGCAGATTTAATGCTGCCTGAGCAACTGTTCCATCAGCATCACATAAAAGATGTCTCCCCACTCTACCAGCTGGAGATAAAAGGTCAAGGTACATAGGTATTACAAAATATGATTTTATGCACCTTGTGCTTAGACAGAGATGCCATCCTGCTGCCCTGAGCCAAGCGCTTATATTCTGCCCTGTGGCAAAATTTCAGAGTGTTCCCAGTGTTTTCTGTCAGCCAGGTTTAGGTGGTGCCCTGCTCAGTAGTTGGATTTCTGATCTCCTCTTTGAATGTCACTTCCTCCCATGCCTCTAACTTTAGATTTTGGATGTCACTGTAGGAGCAAGGCATCTCCGAGTCAAGCACTGCTTTCAGATAGTGAGCTGCAGTTCTCCTTATTGGATTAAACTCATTGTTTGTGACTGAAAATATTGTAAACCCAAGCCTGTACAAGCCTCTGCCAAGGCTTGTCATCCTGGAAATATTACCGCCTTGTATTGCTGAGCACACCCTCGTTTTCCAAAGCCTTTATCAACTAAATGTTTCAACGAGTCTCTGAGACTGTCAGATATTTGGATTGTATGAACACTAAAAATCCAGATTTCCAAGAAGTCATGAATTTCTAAGCATCTAATTTCTATTTTATATATTTCTTATCTAACCAACTGCTGAAACCATATCAGAAGTAGGAGATAAAAAAGATTATTAGAGATGCAATTTTAGATTACACTATCTGATTTAGAGTATTCTAAAACACAGTACAATACTTTTAATGCTACTGTTTTTATCAGCAGATGGACTTCAATTTTAACGTAAATGAAAAACAGTTCCATTTCAAAATTGATAGGGCTTAGTCCAGGATCTACTTTCCTGTGTTATTTTAAATTGCCAGATATTTTTTTCTTAGGAAAGTATCTAAAAAGGTAAAACAGTAATTGTGAAAGTAAAATAGTGATTTTACTGAAATATATCCTATTAAATAATTCATTTGCATTTGAATACAGAACTACATTTAACAACAGAAACAATTTGCAAGTGGCCATTCAGGCATTTTAAAAATACATTACTGTAGTTTCCCCAAATGACACTGTACATATCAAACGGAATGATCAGACGACATTCAGAAATTCTATTAGCAATACTTTCAATAGCTGGAACATAAGAGTGTACGTGTAGCCTATATATCTTCAATGAAAGAGCTATGAGGTATTTTTTATTCAGGGCTGTTAGTTCAATAATCAACTAAACTAAAGAAAATTACATTAAAATGAGCTAATGATACTTATACTTTTCTTGTTTTCCCTTGCCTCTCAGTTCAATAACTTCTATCTCAACAAATGTTTTCTGCAATATTGCTTTAAAATGAGTCTAATATTAGGGGTTTCTAGGCAGCATCCATTTTCCTGGCTGAATTCTTTCTTGCTATCTATTTTAAAAAGCTAACATTTTTTAATTCATGTTCTAATATCATCTGAATTTATTTCTCTGCTGATCAAAACTTTAGCACAACAGGAGCAAAAGTAGATGAAAGCAATTGCTGAGAACTCTACTTCTATAATAAATGTAATTTGGGGGTTTAATTCAAGCTAGTCTGTTCCCTGGACCTGGCACCCCACCACATGTGATTTGAATCTGCTGGAAGAAGCAGTCATTGCCTTGGATCATTATTTTCCCATCAGAGGCTAGAGTGCATTTGGTGAGCACCTGAAGCAGAGTTTCTAATGTTATTATCTCTGAAAGGAGTCTCATTTGTGTGTATCAAAACCTCCCTGTGAACCAAATCACTGTTAGGGGCAATCAAGGGATTTGTCTCAGTATTGCATTGCTGCCCCAAACCAAAATGCTAATGTAGATAGAGCCTTAATGTTCTGATTTTTATTACTTTGACTTGGCCATTCTGTTGTGCTTACCTCTCCCTGGGTTCGCTGGGTACAGCTCTGTGATCCAGGCATTCCTCCTTTATCTGTGTCTCTGAGGCAATGAATCTTTTATTGTTTTTTGCAGAATGAAAGAAGTTCAAAAAGAGGTCAACCCAGAACAGCTGGTGGTTAAAGAAACTTCAGTTAAGTGTGAAATACATCTCCTTAAGCAAAAGAAGGCATTGAACCCAGGCCTCCCACCCCCACAAACTGGTAAACTCATCCCACTCAAATATCTTTTTCACCGACAGCTTTTCTGAAACAAAGACGTGCCCTAGACTTCCTTATTTTTCAGAGGAACTCTAGTGACCAAGCTAAGGAGAGCAGGATAATGTACATCTCTCCGTTCAATCCCAGCTGTGTACTGAAGTCAACGGAGCAAAATGCAAGTTGCCCCTTCCACAGTCCCCACCAGCCAGCTTGGGCAACTCTGTGCTCAGTGCTCTGGACTGGTGCATCCCAGTTGGCAATGCTTTTCTCTGCCCGCACACTTCAGGGTTAGCCACCTAACGCGTTGCCAAGCCATTTTATGTTAAGGACAAATAAATGTATCCAGGACTTCCTAAGTCATAAAGCATCACGGTTTCTAGCCAGGAGAACTTACATTTTAGGAAAAGCATATTTCAGGCAGACAGGAAGCACTGGAAGTCTACAGGAGGTGAAGACTAGAAGTTTATTTAATATTATTGACTTCCTTATTTTCAGGAGTGCAAACACAGCAAGTCACTGGAGTAACATAACATCTCTGCAGGTCACACCAACCGATCAGAAAGACTGAATAAAAGCACAGTAAGGTTAGGCCAAGAAATACAATTTCAGACCTCGCAGTCCCGCTAGGAAGTAATATTGATAAGCCAGCTCCTGAAATCTTCATTCACTTTTGCAACTAAGAAAACCAAATGGAGGTGTATGTGGCATTTTCTAGAGTGGAAAAAAAAAAAAAAAAGGGAAGAAAAAGAAAAAAGGAAAAGAATACGTATAAGAAAAAGAATAGCTGGAAAAAGAATAGTATAATTTAGTCCCTTTGAAGTCACAATTTCTAAGATGCAGTATAATTTCTGGTACCATAGTTATTTAAGTATACCATTTACAAATATATTAGAAAGGCAGACAGGGCAATAAAATGTCAGTATGCATTCTGTGACAATATACAAAATCCCAATATAGTAAGTGTTGCCATACTTTGGGAGATACAAAGAAAAAATAAAATTTACACATGTATAGAGGCTTACAGAGATACTGGGAAACAGCAGAAAAGACTGCTCTTAAGTTGTTCTAGAACTCTGCAATACTTGTGCTTTAACAATAGTTGTCACAGATTAGTTTTAGTTGTCATCTGTGGCATAAATCAAAGGAAAATTAGGTCAAGCTGTCCTAACAAGCATATAATTGCCATTTTTATCTATAGGATAAACCCACCTCCGTTTATGACTTAACTTCACAAAAGGTTGGATCAGACCACTAGTCTGTTTTACTCAGTATCTTGTCTCACTGTGGTTAGCACCAAATGATTTAGAAAGGACCCAGAAACTCCAGCATTGACAAATACAGAATAAATTGCTGATAGGGTGTATTTCTTCACACCTCCTGTGACTTAATGACTGGTTTGTGCCTCGGAGCATAAGCTTTAAATATCATGTATATTAGACAGGATAAAAAAAAAATATTTTTGTAACTGTGAATTGCAATTTGAAATTATTTGCACAAGGAAACATCAATATTCTGAAACATGAATTTGATCTGAAACTGAGATGAAGCACTGCATACTGTTTTGCTTGTAACTTTCAGTTTAGAAACTTTACATTCTGGACTGTAATTGACGTTAATGTATGTTTCCTAAATAACTGTAACATTTTATGGAACATCTAGAAAATTATACTTCTTCTTCTTGGTTTCTTAGGTTCTCAAACTGATTCCTGCAGCCTTGAAAGCACAACTTCTGGGGTATCATGGAGAAATACATTGGAGGTCCAAGCTGGGTATTAATATTCTAGAGCTCCAGCTAAAGGTTCTGCCACAAAAATGGGAGCAGATTGCCTTCTGTGTTAGAAATACACGTTTGAGTCACCACCAGCTTAATTTAAAGGCAAATAGACATAGGTAACACATTTGGAAAGATTTGTATACATAAGAAAAAGAAGAAAGCTACACTTAACCTACTTTGTTATTCATCAGTTTATGTCTTTTCTGCAGGCAATGCCAGCTTAAATACTCACAGTCTGTCTCATTGCATCCTGGCCTGTTTTCCAGCACTCTGCAATTTCTGTCTTCCTCCTCAGTCCAGTGTTCCAGCTTGTAAATTTGGCCCCACATTAAGGAAAATGATGTGAACTGAAGAAAAAAAATATTATTTTTTTTAAAAAAAAGCTACCTAGGTTGCTATTTTTAGCTGGATCAGCTCCTTAGCATGGTCTTTCTAAACACTGAATATTAGATTTCAAAGCTCTTCTCAAAATTGCAAGCAGACTTTATTCCAGACATTTACATGGGGTTAATACTATTAGTTCATTGCCAAATATGGCTTTACACCATATAAAAATAAGAAATAGTTTTGCTATGGTTAAATCCCAGGCCAATTTTTTAGGTTTATCAAAATATAAAATCTTAAAGGAGTTATAGTTTAAGTACTTTACGCTCTCAGTTTTGCCTTATGACCAGACTTCCAATCCAAATTAATTCGCTTATGTCAAACCATATCAATACAGAGTATGCTATGGGCTAAAAAGTGTTTGTAAACTGCAATTTGTGAGAAAAGTTTAAATTTTATTAGGAACTAGAGGCTTCTTCTTATGCCCCTGGCAAGGAGTTTTCATTCTCCAAACCCGTTTCCTTCTTGCCTACAATGAGAACTGTGATAAATATGGACCTTACTAATAGTCTAAGACTTGCTGCCAGCTCTGAGAATTTAGTATACTCACCATAACAAAAGGGGCTATGAGAGAAAAAACAGGCCAGTTAAAAGCGGGCAAGTTAGCATCACCTCAACCTGAAAGAAGTCGAGGTCTTTTGTCTTGTGGCCCCGTGGTCGGCCAGGGCAGGGCTGTGGAGGGTTGGAGATCAGCCCTGCTGCACTGTCACTGGGGCAAGGACTGAGGGCCCCAGGGGGCTGACATGGGCTCCTGGGCCATGGGCAGGGTGGGGTGAAGCCCCATGGAAGCTGGGCAGGGACAGGAAGGTCCTTAGTGCTCTCAAGGCCCTAACAGGACATATCAGAAGTGTGGTTCAGAGCAAGTCCCAGCAAAGTAAATACTTCGCACCCTGTGTCCCGCACAGAGATTATCTGCCTCCTCCCTGTCGTGGTTTAGGCCAAATCGGCCACTGGGGATGCGGGGGACCTCAGATGGGACCGACAGATGCTACCCCTCTTCAAAAAGAGAGGCAGAGGACGGAAAAAGAGACTTAAGAGTTTAGAAGAAACTAAACTACTTTAATGAGATATTAATAATAACAAACAAGGAAA